>FLSR01004872.1:15012281-15040127 GCA_900092035.1 Leuciscus waleckii | reverse complement strand
TACAAATATACCAATCTACAATGTGGTTTGTCTGTGACCGTTATCGTTCTTGATATATTTGGTGCAGTTCAGTTGGTCTTAATGATTTATACTCTTTCAGTTTGGTGGAATTTACGGGCCTGCACTACAGGACCTGAGAGAGCACCTGGAGGAGAATCCTGACCACGCTGTAGCACCGGAATGGTCTGAGACTGTTCGCAATTCGGTTAGTGTCTCCTTTATTAGCTCGGTGTTTATCCTCATCAACCCTGGTTGTATAGCGTTAGACCAATCATAGTCAGATATCAGTTTGACTGAAATTAATGTGATCCTTCTATTCAATCTCAGGGCTTCTTGCCTGAGAGTTTATTCCACAGACTGTTGAGTCCCCACGCTTCAATCCCCAAAAAGAATCGCCATTACCTCTCCACCCCTTCGATCCAGACTGATGACCCTCTCCTCGGAGGCGGCGAAGGCGAGACGTTAGTTTCCGATGGCGCTTACATGATGGACGATGAGGACCTGGAAGACGGCGGTCACCTCACGTCATCTCACCACTTCTTACTCCAGCCTACGATGTGAAGATGGAGCCAAGCGCTCTAGATATGGACGGAGGTGACAGTTTGTCACAAGGTGGATATGATAGTTCAGACAGAGAGGCCATTTTGGATGATGTCATCATGGCACCGAAAAATTCAGACTCTTCCTCAAGCTCAGAGGATTGACCAAATCTCATGTTAGATGTAGTAGACCGAGATCATGACAGTCTTTTATTTTATTATATTCTGCCTTCATTATTTTTATAATTATTGTTGATGTTATTGCTTAAAATATGGAGTAACAGATTTTTTTTCTTGGGTTGGATTTGTACTCGACTGTTTTGCGTAGCTTGAGGAGATACAGGTGCCGTTTTTTTCCCCGTTTTTTTCTTTTCTTGTTACACCTCATTCAGCACGTTGTGCTTAATTCCAGATGAAATATGAATTTGTCTCACATACCCACAGTAAGCCCTTTCATCCTGTATTGGCTGGGAAAGGAGCTGTTTGTCTCTCACCCTCAGGCTGAACTGTTTAACAGTGTGCTGGAGGATCCATAGTCATGCACTGAGCTGAGCCATCGTGGTGCCTCGGTCTGGTTAAGAACATGGAGTTTTTTTTTTTGTTGGATGTATATCATTTTTTTTGTGTGTGTGTGTTGGGGGGTGGGGACAGGGTAGGATTTGGGATTTGGGGTTTAGGGTTAGTTACTGAAACAATGTTAGACAGATGATGGCTGTATTGTACAAAGTAGAGTTGGTCCTATGCCTGCAATGATGCAAAAATTATGCGTTTATTCCCGTTTCAATAACTGACTCCAACTGTCTCTGTGATATAAATATGAATAGCAGTCTACAGTGGAAGCTGATGTCTGTTGAATTCATTTCATCAAGTGTTTGTATTTATTTGAGTAATGACCACTCAAGGCTCTTTTTCTTGACTGCCTGGAATACATGCTGAGTAGAAAAGCAAGTTTATTCTCTCTCTCAAACTTCATACTCGGATGTGGAGAAAGATCATTATCCTTAACGATTGTTTTAATGAATAGTAGTTTCAATTTTGCTGTCTTGTAGCTTTAGTTGACATCAGTAACTTGACATTAAATCACAAATTTTGAGTAGTTTCAGCAATTCAAGTAAGGTTGAAACTAACACATTGAAAGAGACAATAAATATCACAGAAATTCAGCATGGGGCAGGGTTAACTTTTCTTGACGCCTGCTGGAGGTAAGTCAGGTTTCACAATTTATTATGGTTATTTGCCAGCAATAACAAACAAAATTAACATTTGTCTTGGTAATGTTTACAAACATTTTCCTAAAACCTGCATATAATGTGGCTTTTTACATTTTAGAACAACTGAATTTGCTTGTGTTGCAAACTGCCTTCTCTGTCCAGCATGTGGTTTAACCATTGGGTGATCAGTATTACTGTAGTATGAGACGAATAGATTGCTGTTATGTGGTGCCTTTTGAGCTCTGTAACATCACAAGTTATATGCCTGTTGAAATTTTAGGAAGTATTTATTAAAGAGATGAGGAGGATTAAAGATATCAATTCCATTGCTAATATTTGGTAATGTTTGTGCCATGTTTACCCACTAAAAAATGTCACTTCCAGAGGGCTATCACAAAAAAACTAGAACAAGAAGTGTTCAAACACAGGAGAAAGCTTGACTAATTAAAACATTCACAAGAAGAAAAAATATTTTGTTAGACATTTTCTTAGAGAAAATTAATGCATTGCACCCAGGGACATGGTAACAAAAACATCAGCAGCTCAAACTAGAGTAGTTATATGATTACGAGTTTAATTTTTATTTAACCATTATGAAAGGGACTTGAAAATGTAATTCATGATGGGGTTAAGCTAAAAAAAATAAAGTGATTTTCCTCTAGGGGGCACATGTGACCTCATATTCTCTTTTGAGATGCATTCAACTAACAAAGCCATTTTTTGTCTTATTGAAACCAGTAGTACACTTGTGAGAATTGGCTCTTGGTGTAAAAATGTAAACTCCATTGCTTTAGTCTCTATGAAATTATTAAATAAGATGCCTTCCCCTGTAATATAAACGACTGTGATTGGTCCAGCTTGATCCTCGCTGAAAAACGTAACGGCTGCCATGTGACAATCAGCGGCGCCCTGGAAAAAAAAAATGTGTGGTGGTTATCGAATTGGTAGTAGAGAGTGAAGGCTCAAAACAGAATAACTGTTATTTAAACTTACGGTGTATTACCTACTACAGACAACGTGAGTCGCGTTAAGTATTTTCAGGAAAAAGGTTTCATTTTATGAGCTACGAATAAATCTATGATCGGAGTGCGATTAATGTGACTTGTGAATGCAAGCAGACAAACGTAACAGAGCACCGATCGAATCGGTCCATTTTTACACTGGCAGCAACTGTCTTTGCAGGGCCAGCAACTCTAATACAAACTTTCTTAAATCAATTTGAATATATATTAAGAATATACAGTTTATTGTGTTATGTAATGAGACGCTGGATATTACATTAGCAAATATACCAGACGTCTCTTTTCGAGGCCTGTGATATGAATGAAACCTCACGTTGGGTTTAACAGCAACACCTTTGTGAACTAGCACCACTTAGCTAGTTAACGTTAGCTGCTGCTTGCTGGCTGAATTGGTAAGCCTATTAATAAACGTTTTTAACTAATCTGGTACTACTTGCGGTGAGTGTGGGATCGTGTAATGAAGTTTAGTGGCATTATTCAGCCGAGCAACACATACCATATACAACTGGACAATACCGAGAACAAGATGTTGTGTTTCTTGCTTCTTTTCTTTTAGAGAATAGTAGTTTTTTTTTCTTAGATGACTTTGGTTTTTAACTTACATTTTTTTGCTCTTGGCTTGTTACAAGATCAACCTCTTCTCTGATATCAAAAGACCCAATTTATCTATTTATTTAGTCTTAATATTATCCTCATGGATCTGAATTTTTACTCGGATCTCTCTGACGGGACTGGTCAACATGTTGATTCTGAGTTTATGGAAAACTCGTCTTACAATGGATATGATTCAGTGAACAAGGTAAATCTGACTTTGTGTATTTAACATCTTTAGTTAATATAAAACGTATATTTTTATTTTAAATTGCAGCATGTCATGTAGTGTTCGTTTGATCAATATGTCTGCAGGTAAATAATACACCTCTTAACCTCTGTTTATTAGTTTGCAGGTGCCAATGAGTCCTACCTGACCATCAGTGGACCTGGTCATCATTTTCTTGAGGTGGTGCTACTTTTGGTCACAATTAACTGGGTTAATTATATATATATGCGTGTGTATATGTGTCTGTGTTATCATTTTTTTTATGCATTTACTTTTGCTTGTAGAAAACATTCCATACACCCTGTCTGGGTGATGAAGAGTTTGAAATCCCAATCTCCTTGGATCCAGATTCTGCGCTCACCATAGAGGATGTGGAGGCCCATTTCGGAGAGTTGGCCGAACAGGCTGAGAGCTCGGGAAGGGGTCCTGGAGTTGGAAATAGTCTTGCCAGTAATACTGAGTTGGGGGGAATGATCCCTCTTTTGCCTCTGCTTTCATGAATGCGTCTTCTCAGGGCATAGAGCACCTGACTTTGGGTGTGATTAACCAGCCGGGAGGAAGTGCACTACTGAGCTCAACTCTGGGTGTGGTAAGCTTTGTTGTTTTGTTTTTTCAGTGATCATTTATTTTCTTGCTTTCAGCTTGTTAGAATGGCCACTTGAATTGCTGTTAATGCAATTAGATCTTGAGTAAAGTATAGATTGGCACATCATATAATGATTTTTTTTTTGTCTTCTTGTTGTCTTGTTTTTTTTTCTGTAGGATCTTGGCCATTCTGTTGGCTCCCATTTTAATAGTTCCTCCTCCATGACTATTGATGTTCCAATAAACGACATGAGCCACAGTCTCTTAGGACACAATCAGCTCACCACCATAGACCATTCAGATCTAAGTGCTCACTTAGGGCTCAGCCTTGGTGCTGGAGCCAAGTCACCTGACCAACCACTGTCAACCACACCATCTCCTGCTGGGTCATTGCAGGATGAAGACATGGAGGACTTCAGACAAGTGAGTGTTTCAGTGATTTCAGTGATGATGTGGCACATTTTCTTTCTTTTTCCATTTAGCAAGCTATCCTTATTTCCGTTACAGAAAACCATGCTGGTAGACTACTCCTCAGCGACGATCATACCGCACCTCCCCAACTTGACGGGTTCCACCCAGCTCTCTTCTGCTCCTCCTGCTGTGGTGAGGAGGGTTGGCGGTAAGCCAGCCATGGTGCCTGTGACCACATTGGACACGGGAGCAACACTGGGAGGCAAAAAAGGAAAGAAGAAAAAAGATCCCAATGAACCACAGAAGCCAGTGTCAGCCTATGCTCTGTTCTTCAGAGACACCCAGGCAGCCATTAAGGGCCAGAACCCCAATGCCACATTCGGAGAGGTGTCCAAGATAGTGGCATCCATGTGGGACAGCCTGGGAGAAGAACAAAAACAGGTGGAGTATAGTTCCTTGAAGACTGACAGTGTTTGCAAAAAGTCAAAAACTATTTAAAGAGTTGGGGGCATTTTAATTTTTTTTGCTTGTTTTTTATTAATTCAATTAATACTTTTATTTAACAAAGATGCATTGCATTCATCAAACTTTACAGTAAATAAATGTAAATGTTACAAAAGTTTTATATATATATATATAATGATGACAATTTTCATTTTTAGGTGAACTATTCCTTATAAGAATGAAAAAGTTATTGAGGTTTCTACAAAAATATTAAGCAGCACAACTGTTTTCAACATTCCATTGGTGGGATCAACGGATGGTCCCACCCCAAATTCACATCACTGGCTTATACTGTATAAACTTAAGGTCAATTATTGTAATTGCAATTGAGCAAGAAGACTGAAAAATCAGTAAAAAGTCTGTAGACACACATTGTGCTGGAATTGCTTTAGATTTATAACAGTATTTCATAATTTGACAATGGAGTTGCATTTTATTTTTTCATATATTCTTTCAAAGTATTAAAATAATTAATAGAACTGTTACCGTGCGTTCACACCACCGCCGGCGAGAGCGTCAAAGTGGCTGGAAGTCATTCATTTTCAATGTGAGTCGGCATCGGCAGCGAGGGCGGCGCATCTTGGATGACGAGAGTTGCGAGAAGAGTGGAAGTCAGGTCAACTTTATGATGATAAGCTATGACGCGGTTCGGCAGCAACCAATCGGAATGTAGAAGTCCTCCACTTGAGAGGATTCCAGAGAACGCTGTCAATTAATTCGATCTACGTCAGAGCGTCCCCGAATCTTTCTACGGCGTCGTTGGCAGGGGCGGCGATGTGAACGCACAGTTAAGGAATTGAATCTGTAAATGGTACATTCACATTCACGTGCATTTTGTCATTTTGAATTTTTATGGACTTTTGCAGGTTTACAAGAGGAAAACCGAGGCAGCTAAGAAAGAGTATCTGAAAGCTTTAGCAGCCTACAGAGCAAATCAACTCTCTAGAGTGAGTGAATTGTTTCTAGTTCTTCTTTTGAGTTTTTTTTTTTAATTTGCTGTCTATATTATGCTTTCTTTCCTTTATTTTTCATCCAGCCATCTTCTGAGGTGGATGATAGCGCTCCTTCCACTCCTCCCTCTGTCCCCTGTCCTGCACCCGTCATCCCTGCTCCTGCTCCTGCTGCCCCTGCCCGTCCGCGCCTGACCCCCATCCCTGAGCAGAACACCATCACCAACATCTGTGCATCCAATATTATCCTCGACCTGCCTCAAGTCACCACCCGCTCCCGCACGGGTTCTCTACCCTTGGCCATCGGCCAGCCCCTGACCCCTAACCCCAGCCCGGCACCCACTGTCACAAAAATCATCATCTCCAAGCAGATGCTGCAGGGAGGTTCTCAGCTCCACCAGATCCCCACGTCCATGGTGACGGTGATTCCGGCTGGAGTTCGAGCCGTGCATCCGGCTTCTGCTGGACGACAGCCTCCACCACTGCAGCAGATGCAGGGCACCCCAGCTCCGCCACGTCTGCAGCAGATGGTACAAACCCAAGCCCCGCCGCCTCTTCAGGCCAAGCCCCGTGGAGGGGCAGGAAGTTCTGTGGCCGTCACGGCTACGCCTCCACCGCCTCTTCAGATAAAATTGTGCCCGCTTCAATACACTCTGACCTGTCCACGCCAATTATTGTTACTACAGCAACAAGTGCCAATCCTGTTATTTCCCCATCCACCATCTCAGCCTTAGCACATCCTGCCCCTGTTGAGGTGAAAGTGGAAGACCCCAAAGAGGAGTTGGCCACTGGGACGGATGAGGCTCTGACGGAGGAACCCGAAGAGGTTTGTTATATCTGGGCCTTAAGAGATCAAACCCAAGTACACAGCAAAGTTTTTCAGAGTGTAACCTAACTCTGCTTGTTTTATCCTGCTTTTTCAGATGGAGATGGAGGTAAGTGTTGCTTCTGCGGTCTCCTCTTCCACTCCTCTTGTGAATCTCTGTGTCCGCGCTGGATGCACAAACCTGGCTGTGGACAGTCGAGACTGGGATAAGGAGTATTGCAGCAATGAATGTGTGGCCACACACTGCGGTGCTTTTATTTTTTTAAGGTGCTGGCCACACACTGCAGGTGTTTTTATTTTTTTAAGGTGCTTTTTTTTTTTGTACAGTCAGATTCCATTTACTAACCGTCCCTATTTTTACTTTCTTAACAGGGATATTTTCATGGCCTGGTGTTCAATCAAGAGCCAGAACTCAGCCACTGTCAAATAAATTAAACGAAATCCTCCTGATTCTGGGTCTTAGCATGCCTGGATGTGTCTTTTATAATAACACAACAGAATTTTACTGGAATTACTAGTGAAAGTTTAGTGTTTTTGTTGTAAATATCTAAGGCATGAAAATGGCAGTGGAAAAATCATTCTATGAAAGGACAAATTATGTCTTTGTTACAACTGTTGATATATATACTGCGAACATCATTTTTTGACATTTGTTTTCCTAGTTGAAACTGTCAGATATGGACATACAGTGAATATTGTGTTTTTTTGGACCTTGTATTGTTTCCACTCAGTTTTTGGCCAGTGGTTTATTTGTATTTTTTTATGTATGTTACTAGTTAATGTGTTAAAATGAGACAAATCTGAACCATTGTATTATTTTCAAATGCAGAAATTTTGATTGATGACAAATTTAAGAGTATTAGTGAACTCAAACAGTAATGCAATCAGTCTGCAATTCTATTATATTTTCAGTTTTCTTGTGTTGTACTGACATTGTCTTAGATCAGTTTTCACAAGTGCTCTTGTGTAAAATCTTTTTGCCTTAGTTATGGGGTTTTGCTGACTTTTTTAGATTGTGTTACAGAAATGACTCAAGTATTAATAAAAGGCAGCCAAAATGGACTAAGTTTCAGAATTCATTGCAAACGTACCCATTTTAATGTGACACTCAAATGGTTGTCAGTACACTACAAAAACTGCAGAGGAAAAATAGGCTATATTATTTTATTATAGATGTCTGACCAGTATATAGACAATTTAGTTAGTAAGAATTTTGAATCTGAAAAACATAGATGTGACTGAATAGAGAGCACTTTTACAAGTCGCAAGCTTTAAATAAATAAATCCATAACAACAGATGGCATTTCTGGCCATGTTCAAAGATGCATTATATGACATTCACAAAATTTCTTTTAATTTAAAAAGTACCCCCTGAGATTTTTAACTTTTTTTTGTTTAAAATGTTTTTTGTTTTTTTTGTATGTGTATATATAATGAGCGACTGCATAATTAATCAATTTTCCTAACCGTGTTTTTGTCTTGTCCAGAATTTCTACGGTACACCTATAATAAGTGTTTATATTCAGACAATTTTAGACTGGTCCGGGTGGGCAGCGCTGCGGAGTAGCCCAGTAACTGCGTGACTCATCATAAACAAACAGAGATAAGTAGTTCCGGTTACAATATTCTTCCGCAAGATTCATGCAGTTCTGTTTATTAACCACTAGAGCGCAAAAAATTACGGACTGCAGCTTTAAATTAAACTTTTGAAGATTTGATTAATTATTTGCTTTCAACAACTCCCAAACCCCCTGAGGTCCCCCTAACAACCCCATTTCGGGAAACCCTGATCTAGATCACTTGTTGTGCAAGGTTACTTTTAAATTTGCCACAAAATGTGTAAAGAGGTTCTACAAAAGTATTTGTCCTTTCAAAGGCCCCCCCAAAAATTGTATTGTCATCTCTTCTATAAAATACTCAAAGATGACTGCCCCAGGAGACATTTGCATCCCCCAGTCCATAAGAAAACCAAGGTTTGGTTGGAATCATTTTCAAATTCACTGGCATGTTTTTACATTGAATTGTTTCAACTTTTGTTATTGGACGTGTGGAATAGTTTGTACGTCTTCAGTAAAGTTTCTCAATTGACTGGAGCTGTTGGAGATCATTGTCCATACTAATCATTCTATTGAGTTATATTCTCCAGAGAGAATACATACATGTATATATATATGCTTGAGCCTTTTAATAAAAACAACCCATTAAACAAATATATGAGGTTATTGTTTATTCAAAAAGGAACTATATAGGTTTATCATAATGGTGATGAGAAAAAAGATCTATAGCAAAAGCTAAGGTTGAAACCATTTCTTTTGTTTTCTGTAAACTCCAAATCTTACTACAAATGTTACTACATGTTTTTTAATATCAAACTAAAATCATGTGAACGACAGCATAATGTTGCTGGTAAAACAAGGTAAAGATAAAAAAAGCATGTTTATAAAACAATCTCGGATAAATGTTTGCTTGGTCCATACAAAGAGATCACATCAAATGTTAAAAAGTACAAGTAAAAGAAAGTGGAAATGGGAGCAATAGTCTGACTAACAGAATTTCTTTTTTTTTTTTGCTTTTTAATAATAAGCTTAAAGTGAGCAAAGCGTGCTAAACAAGTAGTGAGCAACAAGACTCTAAAGTATGTTACTTTAAAAATGATTACAAGGACATATAAACCCCTGTGAATCCTGCAGCATCCAATTATCTCCAGTGTTCAACCACACACACACACAAATCCTCTTGAATGAGTCCAGACAGGCATGTTAAAAAGGTCCAGATTGTTTAAAAAGTCATTTTTTACAAATAAAAGAGTTTAAAAGCATCATATAAGTATGAAAGTATTTACAGCAAGCAATAATTAGTCAAGTCTGTTTGTGTTGGACTGCAGGACTGAACCCTCTAATGCCCTGGATATTTACATTTAGTGGAACTACTGGGAAAAAAAAACGTTTTTCAAAGACGTCTATATGATTAGTACAGACGCAGTCAAGGGCAAAGACTACAACAGAAGAAATCCTAATCAACATGAGAAGAACATTTACAATGTGATATCAAGGAGAAAAAATAAAATAAACCTGAACACATAAAATGAGTCACCAAATGTTCCTATATCCTGCCTGCTATTGTGCGTCTGACAACTCGGGTGCTAGATTTACCGGCTGGATCCAGTGGTTCCAATGCGAGGTAGAAATATGGCGTTTGGTTTAGGCCACACAAAACATTTGTTCGGTTACTGAAGAGTTCGAAAGCTAACTGGCGCCGAATGAGTGAGTCTGTGTTTCTCAAGGTTCTTGAGGATCCTAAAACCCTTCGAGCACAGGTTGCAAATGAAGGGCTTTTCACCAGAGTGAAAGGCAGGTGAGCCTTGAGATTGTTTTTGAGACGGAAGCCTTTCCTGCAGTGTGGGCAGACGTGAGGTCTCTCTCCAGTGTGGAAGCGCTCGTGCCTTCGCAAGCTTTTCCGCAGGGCAAATGTCTTTTTACACTTTCTGCAGGAATACGGCTTTTCGCCTGTGTGAAAGCGTTCGTGACGCTTTAGGATCTTCTTGCGTTTGAACTTTTTGCCGCAGATCTTGCAGGCATGAGCATGCCCTTGTGAGAGGACTCCCTGCAGGCGCCAAATGCCGTTCCCGCAGTCTTTAAAGCAGCACAGCCGACGTCCCGTATGGACACGCTGGTGGGCTCGCAGATCTTTGGGTGTAGAGAAGCATTTTTTGCTGGATCCATTCGCCCTTTGCGCACTTGACAGCATCAGTAGGTTAACAAGTTGCACAGAACAAGGCCGTAACAGTTTGCAATCGAAAGGCGTTTGGGTCAGTTGGAAACGCACCTTCTTTGCATTCAAAGCACTATTACCTGATGCCTGGCTGAGTTCAGTGGCTTCCGCTGGGGTTTTGCTGGATTGAGGAAGTTCTATGTGAGGTGACTTTTCAACAGAAGCGAAGAATTTACTTCCATAAGGCCATGGTCCCACTGGTTTATACTGTCAGTGGAAAGGTCAGCACTGGGAATGATACCTAGAACAGAGCTGAATGGATGAGACTCTGGATCTACTATAGAGTGTGAAGAAGTTTCCTCAAGAGCATCAAGTCCTTGAAGACCTAAGAGACCACAAAAAAGCATAAAAAGGAAGAAATTTGTTGTCCTTCTCTAGTAATTTCAGATTTTTTTTGTAAAACTGTTAAAGTTTGTTTAATATTTTTGTAAATAAAACATTTACTTTTTTTGAGAATCAGTTTATTTCTGGATAGATTTGGAAGAAAAATTGCATTTTATATATTCAGCTTATGCAGTAAAATATAAAGGATTATAAATCAAGCTGGTCAAGTTTCTTTATACCATTTTCCTGAATTGTCTCTGGTTTCTTCAAGTCATCGTCCATGGGGTTCCATGAATTAAGCTGTCTCCTCTCCCCACTCCAATCTCCTGAAAAACAGTAAACAATATATATGACTTGGTCAACAAGGGAAAAGCAATAGAATTGTTGCAAATCTCTGATGCAGTATAATTCTTCTTCAGCATTTAAATTCACATTAATATCTATTTGTTCTCTAGGTCAGGGTTAGTAAGGGAACTGCAGGGGGTTTGTGAGTTAATGAAAAGCTAATAGTTAATTTTACCCAAATTACCCAATATAAAATTTAAATAAATAAATGGGGATTCAGGATAATTGGAATATAGCTGTGATGTTATTACATAACTGTAGTCTCATGCGCTGCATACTTCAGATTGAAACACTTGTGAGCTTGTGATCTTGTGTTTTCAGCATCTCGATTTACTTTATTTACACTGTCGCATAATTTCTTAAATTTTTTTGATTTCCCCAGTATACTACCAAAATAAAAGCTTGAGGATTCGAAAAGTTAAATAGCTTAAGGGTTTAAACTTTGAAAGTGAATAAAACTTTTTTTTTATGATTTATTTATAATTGTTTTATGATAAGACAAATATAACTATTGTACTTATGGTGTAAAATAAATTAGCAAATATCCATTTATTTCACAGTACAATCGCAATTTACAACAGTAATATAGTTATGTCTTCATTTTTATAATTATAATTAAAATAATAATAATATTAAATTTGATTGGGTTCCCAAAAACACTAGTGTGAATGTGGACAGACTATCACAACTAATAAAGTGGTTTGTGTCAAGTTAAATAAAACACTTAGTAAAAAAATTATTTCATCAAAGTACATATTCTAGTTGAAAGAAATCTAAGAAGAGAAAATAAAAAAATCAGCGCCACCTACAGTTTCTTTGAAGATAGTGCATGGAAGGTCAACCATGCATTGCAAATCCACTTCTTCTGGAGACTCCTTGCAGAGACTTTCAGAGGGAGAAAGCCCCTCCTCTCCTTTGGAATCCTGAAGATAAATCCTGTCTTTCTCAGTGGCACACACAGATCTGAATGGGGTTTCGGGATGGGAGAGATATAATATATTACAATTTAAAAACACTGTGTTCTGTGTGCTGCTAGTTTTCTTAATGCACATTATGTGGAATCTTATGAGCATATTGTCCTTTTGAAAATCATTTTAACTTTTACGTTTGAAAGAAGCGGAAGTCTGAGAACCAGCTCAATTTTGCATGGACATGTGAATAAACAACGTTCATAATAACAGGTTCATAAAATATTTTGATCAAAGTGTAATATTATGATTATAAGTTCTTATTTTATGAAAAGTCACAGGCACAACAAACTGCATTGTTTGCATTGAAACCAAGCAAGGTGGACTTCAACCCTGAAATATCAATCAGCACTACTGCTGCAACTACTTTTCGAAATATGGTAAACCATTTTAACATTTATTCCTCCTTACAACTAAATAGTATTTATAGTTTATAGTTACTAGTTATTTTTACAATTCAACACAGTGTGCACATCTAACCGGCAAAAACTAAAAAACTAAAACTCAATGAGTGTGCTCAACACAAAAGGTAAAAAAAAAAAAAAAAGCAAGGAAACGTTGGCACACACCACTTCCTTCCTTGCAAGGAAACGTTGGCACACACACTTCCTTCCTTTTTTACTTTAATATTTTTAACCAATCCAATAAATATTACCTTTTCAGTTTCAATAAATAACTATTCATTAGCTAGTAGTACTTATTCCAAATAATGACTTGTATATATTGATTTAGTCACTATTTGCTCATGTCTTTCAGTTTAGAGTACATCATCAGATCACGTATAGACTTAATAAATATACACAAATAGACATAATTAAAAGATACATAGTGTGTTCAAGGCAAGCGTATCTTTTTGCAGTTTTTCTATGACAAATCATTTACTTCAAGAACTTCTCTTCATTGCTGTATGTTAATATTTAATATCACTAGAAATATTATTGCACATATCATGTTCAGTAGGTTATATGTTTGGTGTACAGTAAAGAGTTATTAGTCATTTGGTTTTAGTACTTTTATTTTATAGCCTAGTCAATTTGAACAAATACGAAACACTACTGGAATAGAGACTAATAGCAAAGGATGATGAAAGTAAGTTATACTAGTATCTAATGAACTGAACTACAATATACTAGAATGTATAAAAAATAAGTACCGGCGGTAACATAAAAACAGATAATAGTTCGTTTTTAAGCAATGTATATTACAACGGCTTGCCATACGAAAGCCTTCTTCCGGTTTACTCCTGTTGAATTCAACTAATGTGGAAGTAAAGCCAAGCTACATGCACACAGCTAGAGAAGTGGCTGTTGTTTACGCAAAAACATACCCTGATGGTTGGACAGCAGTGTCTCTCCCACTTGCACACCGACGCTACAAACCATCTTGTCCGAAAGATTAGTCAATGCACTTTCCACACGAGCCCTGATGTCAGGGACACGCACCAGATCTTCTTTGATCTGAGCTTCTCTGTCGACCGTGCAGCCATGGGAATCCAATGCGCGTCCTTCGAAAACTTTCGT
Source organism: Leuciscus waleckii (assembly GCA_900092035.1). NCBI lineage: Eukaryota > Metazoa > Chordata > Actinopteri > Cypriniformes > Leuciscidae > Leuciscus > Leuciscus waleckii. The sequence continues at coordinate 15,026,331 of FLSR01004872.1, read as the reverse complement.
TATCTCCACGACGGCCACCTTCAGTAACACCTCCATAACGGCCGCCACCTCTGCTTGAAACCTGGACACGGACTGGGACATTTTGCTCTCGGTCTGAACATGCAAATATAAGTTATAATGCATAAACAAACGGATCGGTCGTGCAGTCGTTTGTGGTCACTATCCACATGGCTAAGATGGAAGTAATGGGCGTGTCTGCTGATATTCCACAATGACGTAGCACGTATTAACACGGGTGGCGCCAAATCCAGACGTCGCTTTTACATAGGAATGTTGATTGCAAAAAAATGTTGTCATATGATGGTATGGATCATTTGGTTATTTATTCTAGAGTGTCTATTTTTTGAAGTTTGTATTTTGTTGAAATGCATGTTAAAGACATATTTAGCTCCACGGAATACTATGTGGCTAGAGTGACAATAAACCAAACAAGCTAATTAATTAAGCCTCTATAATTAGAGTTTAGTTGAATCGTAGATGGTTTTAATACATGGCACATTTCCCGAACCTTTTGATGTCCTGTGAAAAAAAGAGCCACATAGCTATCCTATGTTTTTGTTGTAAAGCCTATTTGATATTTTTGATAAACTAATTAAAAAAAATACTGTGGGCTTCATTATATATAGTTGATCAAATTAAACACATCAAATGTGTGTACCCCATGTCAAAGGACTGTATCCACCAATTAAACCCATACAGCAACATTCATTATTTTATATACAAAACTCATTAATACACATACATAAAATGTACCAAAAAGAAATATTTGTATTAAATGGCATATTTTAGCTTTTTTATAGTGTTTATATAAAAAATTACACGAATCAGGTATTTTACGTCGCGATGAAACAGAAGTAGCAGCAGATCATTTCTTCTGTATTGTGATGTAGGCCTACATAAAAGTATAATGGATTATTGAAAAAGGAAAAATGCAGGGCAGGGCTGGGACTTGGTTCTATGGGTCAGTTATTATTGGATTTTATGATGTGGGCATTGCACCAAAAAATGCTTGCCGAGGTGGGGTTTAAGCGGACTAAATGATTGGAGAAGTCCTGAATGTGTCACCAGAGAGAAGTTTTCACCCGAAGATCCAGTTATGACATTTTGTTTAAACATTACAAAGTAAAAATAATCATTTTCATTTCCTGTCGACTTAAAGGAATAGTTCACTTAAAAAATAAAATTCTGTCATCATTTCACTCACCTGCAAGTTGTTTCAAACCTGTATGAATTTCTTTCTTCTGCTAACCACAAAATAAGATATTTTGAAGAATGTCTGTAACCAGACTGTTGATGGACCCCATTGACTTCCATAGTAGGAAAAAAATACTCTGGAAGTCAATGGGGTCCATCAACTGTTTGGTTACCGGCATTCTTCAAAATATCTACTTTTGTGTTCAGCATAAGACAGAAATTCATAAAGGTTTGAAACAACTTGAGAGTGAGTAAATTATGACAGAATTTTCACTTTTAAGAGAACTATTCCTTTAAGCAGTGAAATGAATACAAAATAAGACAGCTAATATAAAAAAAAGCCCTCCAAAAGATTACTTGTTTTACTGACCTTTTGTTAAAAAAAAAACAAAAAAAAAAACTATTTTGTACCCTATTTGAGGAAAGTGCCACATTTAAACTAGGAAAGCCGTGAAATACTGAGGGGGAAAAATCAGGAAAAAAACACCCAAGCTTATCACTTTTGTGATTTCTATAATAAACCCTTGTGACCGCAAGAAAAAAAAATATTTCAGGCAAAACATCTTTTGTACCAAAAATATAATTTGGTATATGAACATCTGTATCCTCACATGACACTTCATGGTGCAGAGAAGACAATGCAGTGCACTGTGCTGAATATATAAATTCAATTTTTGAAATAGGCTATGTCTAAAGAAAACAATAACCTACTAAATCCAATTCTCAGACATATTTGAAAGGCTCATATAAAAATGTACATCACTTTATTCCAATCTGTTTTTTTATTTTAAGACTTAAGAGTAAAACCATGTTGTCTTCATTAAAAAAAAATAATATATCAATGTTTCTTTTTCAGTAGAAAACGTTTGTGATTTACTGCACTTTTTAGACACAGAAGGAAGGCTGGACAATCCCTTCTCCGGCTAACGTCACATAAGGTCACATCCTGTCTTAACAAAGAAAGAGGTATGACTAATGACCTTGAGGAAAAGCCTGCTTAGCACCTTTAGGTCCTATCACAGTGGGACAAACAATCCATCCACATTATTAGTACAAATAAACATTTAGACAATAACAACAAATTCAACTGATGGATTTACACTTAAAATAATGTTGCTGCTCCCTCTGCCGATCTTATACATATTTTCGGTTACATTTTTTATGCTTAAAAGTCAGGTCCTTTTCCAAATGTATGCATTGGTGTATTTACCTGCCAATTGCAGTATGTCCTTATGCACGAAAAAAATGGATGGCAATGAACTGAAAGCAATATACATCTATTGCTAATGCTTTTGGTTTTATAAGTGATGTCAACATTTGGAAGTGAATATCTGAAGGTCTAAGAGAGAGCATGGTCTTTAAATTAAATTTTGGGTCAATGGGAGATAGAATGATGATACATTCCTAGATATGCCTGGAACAAGGTGACAATTAAATGATGACATTTTTACCCTTTTGATTTCCGACAAAAAATATTAAAGGAATTTTTATAACGTTGATGATTCAGACAGTTCCAATTAAACAGACTTTAGTTTGGACAATACATAGCATGTAAGATAGTAAGAGTTTAATCGTCGTCATCATCGTCGTCGTCGTCGTCGTCATCGTCGTCGTCGTCGTCATCGTCGTCGTCATCATCGTCGTCATCGTCATCGTCGTCATCATCGTCGTCGTCGTCATCGTCGTCGTCGTCGTCGTCATCGTCGTCGTCGTCGTCATCGTCGTCGTCATCATCGTCGTCATCGTCATCGTCGTCATCATCGTCGTCGTCATCGTCGTCGTCATCATCGTCGTCGTCGTCGTCGTCATCGTCGTCATCATCATCGTCGTCGTCATCGTCGTCATCGTCGTCGTCGTCATCGTCATCATCGTCGTCGTCATCATCATCGTCGTCGTCGTCGTCGTCATCATCGTCATCGTCGTCGTCGTCGTCGTCATCGTCGTCATCATCATCATCATCATCATCAGGATCGATTTTGTTCTCTACACATCCTCCAGCCAATCCTCCAGCTCATCAACTGTCGGCATGTCATCATCATCATCCATATCAAACCAAATACTTTCAGCCTGCAGAAGACACAAGAGCTCAGTTTGGGTCTCGAAAGACACAACATACAACAATGAAATCCTACAGTGAGAAACTTACATCATCAACCTCCACTACACCAATCTGAGGTGAGGACAGGTCAATGTCGAACGTCTTCTCCCAATAGGGGACAAGCTGCACAGAAGCCACAGAGACATGCTTAAGCTCTGGTATCCACTTTCACAACAAGGATTATATTTGGAATATCCAATGACTATGCATTTCTTTGCGCAATAAAAGCCATAGGGTTACCAGAGGGAAGTCATCGGGGTCAATCCAGACGATGCTCAGGTCGGGATTGTCGGTGTTATCCTCTGCCACTTCCTTCACGATTCAAGGAATTCAAAGCCATCTGAAAGAAGCCCAAGAAAATGTCAGACATATTCAAGTGAGGAATAAAGTTATATTACATTTTAAAATGACAGTGGCTTTGATCAATATAAGCAGCATAATAAAAAGATTTCATACCTGGGTCACCCTCCTCAGCAAAAGCAATGATATGCTCGCCATCAAGAGCATCCGCCTGTCAGAAAATGATGGTTACAGTCCATAAAGGGAAAGATCTTGTGCTTTTCTGTTAGTATCACAAACAACTACAAATCACAAGATCACATCTTGGAATGCCTTATCAATATCCTTGCTCTTTTATTAACATAATATAATTTGATTTATCATATGATTTACTGTACATTAGTTTCATCATGTCTAGAAACAGATGGTTTTCTAATAGATAATCCTGTGATTATAACATGTGTAAATAGCAGTGCTTGCAAGGCAGCAAAAGAAAAGTGTTTTAAGTTTTAAGGCTTTGTTGAATGATATGGACCCTTTTCACAGACTGCAACGATGCATTTCTGCATTAATTAACATCATAAATCCAGCAATGTTTTTCTATTTTTCTTTTTTTTAAGCTACACTATGTACTTGGCCCTCTAGCAGTTAAAAGATTAAACTGCATGCGTCTTGCGGAAGATTTCGTTTTGTTGCTGTTCAAAGCACCGCTGTACACCAGTGGATACAGAGAATCTTATCAGAGCAGATGGACAAATAAATAAATAAAATTGTTGTTGTTTTTACAACTAGTGATTACTAGGAGGTTTGCGGTTTTGAATGATCCATGGTCAGTTTTTTAATGTGACAACCAACCTGCAGCTTCACGATACCCATGATATACATGGGCGAATGATGTACGTATGCGATTTCCTGCTAAATCTTTCCCAGCTGCTCTTAAATATAAATCATTATATTAGGTTTATCAAAGTGTATTTGGTTGAATTATGGTTAGGCAGAATGTTTTGCACTCTTGCAAAATACAATTTAGTAATTTATCAAAAAAAATTTGATTATATACTTAAATTATAGATGCCTAAATCAAGGAGGTCTGTAATACCTGGAGAGAGCTATCCATTAGCATCCCCATTCATCTCAATGGCAGAGTGAAATTATCTACAAGATGAACTTTGAAAAGAGTCTGTATGTGAAGTGGTTCAAGCTGAATTTATTGTAGCAAACTGTCAAAAAAGAAGAAAAATAGCACGTTTCAGCATATCAAGGTAGTGTTGCCTTGCAAGCACCGTAAAAAAAACGATCGTTTCACTGACACAGCATCAGCTTACCCAGATCTCATACATGTTGTGTGGCTGCATTTTCCTTAGAGTTGGCCTGCGAAGACATTTTCATTAATGTTCACATTTTCATTCATTTGATCAATTTCTCAATTTGAAGCATTTTTCACATCAGTCAACACACCTGTCATTGTCCTCAATGAATTCAACAAGTTCTTTCTCACTGTAGGGTTTACCGGGGATGACGACGGGTTCATCCATGAAGGGCTCGTAGAAGTCCACCTCATTCAACTTCAAGTCTAGTTTTGTAGCAACCTGCAAACAGGCATTGATCGACTGTCAGTTTCAGGGTTTTTATACTTCAGGGTAAATTGACATAGTAGAAATTAAGGTGCAGCTTTTAAAAAATGTATCATGCGGATTTACTTTTAATTTGAATTCAGATATTGTTATACACTACAGGTGATTATGGAGCTACAATCATCTTTAAGTACTGTGGATGCCCATAAAATATTACTGCATCAGTGTAAAGTTTTAGAAAAGTAGAAAGCAAAAAGTGAATTTGTTTATTAAAGCTATTAAAACAATGGCCATTTTAAACATTCAGAAAGTCTTTTTTGGATAAATAAAGATGACATTTTCACTTATATTGTAGATAATATTTATTGTATATCATATATAAAAACTAAATATCCCCCGAAAGTCCAGTCCAATTGGTCATACTAGAGTTCTGTAGGTACACAGGGTTGTGTAAATTATGATTACATTAGTTACCTTTGGACTAAAGGTGGCAAAGAACTTGATGTGTGATGGAACTCCTCTGCTGCGTCCTCATAGGCATCGTAGTCTAAAATCACACAACCATTGGTGAACTTTTCAAAACAGTTGATTTACTTAAATTTTGTGGAAAAAAATATAAAACAATGTATTCCCATTTGGATACGTACGGTCAGATTTCTCACTCTTGAAGAAGCCCACCAGCTTGATATCCTCATCAATATTATGGAAACCTTTCAACTCACGTACATTGCTAATGATCTCAACTGGATCCTCAATGACCTGGTAAAAGAGTCAATCACAATAGGAAGTAATGACAGTAAGACAGACTGCTGAAACTGAGGACCAAGTGTGCATCGGGTAAGAATGAGAACAACGGGGAAAAGGAAGAGCAGGATGTAAATTAAAAATGTGAGAGAAGTCTAAATTATTTTTCACGTACATCATAGAGAAATTCCACCAGCGTGTCCGCAGCAAGCTCTCCATCGTACTCAATGACCTCATCCTCCAAGAAGATATAGATACTGTCAGCCTCTTCCAGACCTGAGGAGCACAAAGATGGATATGAACCTGTGAGAACCTGGGTTTGAGAAATGTCCACCAGAGGTCATAGTTGTTCTTCTGCGACGTCCTAAAGTTTGACAAGAAATCTACACAAGGGCATCAACAGAGCACAGAATAAAGCCTGAAACAGCAAAAAGTAATTTTGAGAAAGCACACAATTACACTTTCATGACAGGTCAAAAAATGACTTGTTACATATGTCATCCTATTTCCTCACAACAACCCTATAACAGGCATGGATTTCTTTTCTTTTTTCAATATAAATGCGCACAAAAACTCACAAACAGTCTCCCATTGAGTAGCTGATGCATAACAAGCACCTTTTTAAATAAACATTAATATTTTAGGTTAACATTTATATGGATTAATAAGTGAAAATGTATATTCTAGGTGCTGTAACTGGTCACCATGTCTCTTTTGTGGAGTGAAAATTATTATTAAAAAATATAATACAAATACTATACATTATACACAAGTATGGTCATATTTAGTGTTTTTGTAATGTAGTTACCTAGTTTCTTGGCAATAGCTCTGTCTGTCTTCTCATCGAGTAGGCCAATCCCGATGTCCTCGTCGTCAAGATCCTCCAGGACTTGTGCAGCAAGCTGGGTAACAAAAAATATAATTTTGAATGTCCTTCAGCTTCTTCGAACAGCATGTGTGGTTTGGTCGAGATGTTTAAAAGCATGTTAGTGGTGCCCTGAGAGGGAACTGTGGTAACTGTGAGAGGGAACTCTTCAGAAGTTCCTGTGGAAACACTAAGGTAAGGTGATTTCTTGTTTTAATTTGATTAGGGTTTGCATCCTGTCAGCACAAACATAATGCATTTATTATCAACCTGAGAGCTGGTTTTGGACTGTGTTGGACAAGGACAGCACATTTGTTTTCTGCCTGCACAGATATTTCAGGCTCTGCTGTAAGAACTGTAGTTAGTTTCTTCCACAGTCTTACATCCATAAAAGCCATCATCAAGAGCGCTGCCCCTGCACTTTCTAAATCGGTGTGAAACTCGACCCGTATGATGGACAGCTGTCTCCACCAATCGAAGTGCTACATGCGCCTGCTGAGCTGGAGTAACAGGGGCTGGGGTGGTGACAGGTTCTCCCAACCATTTCTCCAAACATTATGAGGAGCTAAACGAAACAAATGCCCTTGCATTCCTATACAGATGCACAATATTATATTTTTTTTTAGCCATACGTCACTCTAAAACTGTTTAAATAATTCAGTAGTGTATGTAGAATAGGATATATCAGTAACTTACAAACTGACTTCGACTTTCTTTCTTCCATGCAACACAAAAGGAGAAACAATGTTCTGGTAGCTTTTCTCCATGCAATTACTATACACTGGGACTGAAGCTTTTAAACTTCATAAAGCATGCAAAAGTGGCATAAACATATCATAAACATGTTTCATGTGACATGCATACTGTATAAGGTCTTTAGATGTCATTGATTTTCATAGCTTTGCATTAAAAAATACTGTGAGCTGTTAACGCATATACCCACTAACAAATATATGTTCTAAAAATATTTAGCTAATTTTGTTAATGGAACATCCTTTTTATTATTGTGCAAACATTATGCAAACATTACTTTTTAAAGTTCTCTGAACATTCTGAAACATTTAAAAAACATTAGACAACATCCAACTAAAAAGGATTAAGAAAAAACGCTTATGTATAAAACATTTTGGAGATCATTTTTAAAGACCAGATTACTAAATGTTCTATTAATGTTACTGGGAGAATGTTTGTTCATTACTTTGAGAGAACCTTGCTGTAATGTTAGCCAAAGTTCTGAGAATGTTCCCTGTTAGCTGGGTAGATATCTACCTCATTCAACTACTTCAGATGTCTCAACACATCTGCCATTCTTGCCAAACAGTCAACATTTCAGATGCTGTCCATTACTCACACTAACACTATACCCCATTATTCTTTTTTATTTATTCTCAGTCTTTAGAATGTTTTTCTATCAGTTTAGTATATTAGTATATCAGCAACATATTAGCATTAAAAGGAGGATATATGTCTGTTAAACGAACTTAAGGCTAAACTCAGCAAAAGGCAAAATAGGGCACGGCTATATATAAGGCGACCCACAAAAAGCCATGAGTCAACAAGAAAAGATTTTTGCAATGAATCCGAGATAGAGTTTGCTTATGACAAATCAGAGTCGGGATAGAGGAAAGAGGAGACATTTAATCCAATACACAGCCACGGATAACGCGCCCTTCTCTTTTTTTCTTTACATCCCTCCATCTCTTCCAATCATATCTTCATATCTTTTCAATTCATTACATATTCATCAATTCATAAATGCAGTAAAACAGTAAAATAACCCGACAAATCTAAACAGCCTCCCAAGAACAGAATTGAGAACACTGTATCAGCTCTATAACTGAGTTCTCTCAGAGGGTTAATGAGTTTTTATTAGCCAACATAAATATGTTTTTTCATTAAGGAAATATAACCAGAAACACCCTAGACCGGGTTGGTGTAAATGAGAGCATACAAGTGTTTCTATAAGGGCAGAAAGCAGATCTTCTGTAATGGAGCATCACAGCGGCTTGTGCCACACAAACAGCTATGACAGCAGAGGCGTTTATAATTAGAGCTGCTGCAGAGACAAACCGCGACTATTTTGGCAAGGTGGTGGTGACGTTCAGGGTCCTGGGATCCGCTGACAGGTACAGTAATGTGCCCAACACTCAGTACTCTCAGTCGACACTGCAGATTTCATGAGCTCAATCAGCACTCAAGCTGTTATAAGTTAGTTTAACCTACAACAGGCTGGACTACTGTGTATTCAGGAGCAACGTGTTGCAAAGCCACACACAAAAATCTCATTCCCACAACAATGAACCATGAAAACCAGGGAGCATCGATGCTCACTATGTTCCACTAAGTTCTGAAGCGCAAAACAAAATTCACGTGAGCCAACTCAACTCAAGGGGATAGTCTGTTCTTGCCTTTCTCCCAAAACACAATGTCCATCAGAATCCATTAGCATTAAGACTGAGATTTAGACTTACAATTAGTTACGTTAGCTCGTTTAAACTAATCCCACACAACAAACACAATACATCAATGTCTGTTGTCTCTTGAGGATTGAGACCTGCAGACAAAGTTCTTAATAACAACAGACCACTGTCAACTCCAGGAGGTCACGGCACGGCTAAATGATGCTGTAACCTTTTGACCACATGGGGTGGGTTCTGCCTGCTGAGAAGATGCTAATGTTATCTAGTGAGCTTGGGATTGCTTGTGGCATTGTCCACATCACAATTGGTATGTTTATATGAAAGGTTGGTTTGAAATTGAAGTGAAGTTTGTAGATTTTCTTTATACTTTTAGTGTTATTTTAGCATTATTTAAACGCTATTAAATGTATTCGCTTTTTTTCAGTTTTCATTTGAAAGTTTAAGTAGTTAGCAATTGTAGTAATTAAAAAAAAAATTTTTTTTTAACTCTTTCCTTTACATCAGTGGTTCTCAACCTTTTTTGGGCCAGCGCCCCCTATCTATTATCCAGGTCCCGTACGGTCCCGTAGCGTCTGTCGTTGTTATGCAACCATGAACTGCGCTCTCCGTGACATGATGAGAGAAGTATCAGCAAAGGATTAATTGATTTCTAGCCCTTGCATTAGCTTTACTACTAGATATATTTATGGAGCTGAGAAATAAAAACCCACCCTGTACAACTATGACCAGCTGTTCGGCCGAGCTTTCGATGTTGTTGTGGAAAGGCGATCGGTCTGCGCAGAGCTGCATGAAGTCAGAGAATGTCTAATATGGCGAGAAGTTTCACTCTCACTACACTTCCGGCTTCTGAACTGGTTGCAGTTCCACTCTGATTCCATATGAGGGCGCTCACAGGACGAGTGCAGAATGAATGGAGGTCAATGGCGGTATACCCCTCAAAATCCACTTTTCTCAGGATATCATTTTTTGTCTAGTAATTTGAATGTTGTATTCGAAAGGAGATGCAAAGAAATTACACATTGCTGGGTGTTAGATTTTTTAGAGTCACTTATTTGCTTTAAAAAGTCTTTTAAAATGTCAATGACGTCATACCCATCGTACGACCAGAGATACTGCTTTACGGCAATCCTTCAGTCACTTTGGTGCTTTCGCGCTCTGCACTTTCTTTTCTCTCGAGGCATCGACAACACAGCTGACACAGGTAAATACACGTGCTAGATGAGTTTTTGTTTTGTTTGTTTCTGGTCCCGCTTCGGATGCCACGATGCCATCAAGCGGTATTTCTGGTCGTAATCAGTCCTTCACTGACCAATCAGTGTTCATTAGCAGAATGCTAGCGTGTTATGGGCAATAACAACTCAACCTGTAAGAAATCGAAAGGACATAAGTACTCCTCGTTCATTCAACTTTCGACCTATAACCCATGTTGAACTTGCAAAACCTACAATCAAATCTGAGATTTCTCAACGGCAGTCGGGTGAAAGAGACAAATTTAGCCGTCTAGCCCCATAGACTCCCATTCATTTTGCACTCATGGGCGATCGCCCCCAGTGGAACTCTGGTGGAACTACAACCAAAATTTGGTACAATAGGACTTAATAGGGAGTGGCCAGGCTCTCAGTAGACGGGCTCTGGTAATAGTTAAAGTTAACTATAACAACACTGTTGTCAATAGCTGGCTAATCTCTGTCTTCTCATGCAGTCTAATACAGTGTTACCCATGATCTGTCATTCAGGCCCAATACATACAGTACTATTATTAATCAGCAGTGGCCAGCAGCGACAATTTGGTGATGTATACCATGTGCTACGTATAGCATAATACACACCGCTGCTGTGACACTGTAAGAACATGTAACTCATTGCATGTATTTGATCTTTGAACCAATCAGACAGCATGAAAATATCAGCAGTGATGCTTCAAAATGCTACAAATGCTATCTTGCATTATATATATATATATATTTGCATTAGTTTTGGTGTCTGCATATGGGCCTGTCGACGAAACCAAAGTGAAAATGTACTGAGATGAAACCAGAAAGGCAAATTCCTTTGAAAAATGACCCATCCGAGCTCATGCTCAGGGTGCAAATTTACTGTGTGGTGCATCAGCACTTTTCTGATCATAGATGCCATAGTCGAGATAGTTCTCGTGGCTGGTGTAACAGGCCCCACATTCCCCAGGCTCTGCTGGAGTGCTTTTCTTCTGATCCAGTGTAAAGCCTCTAACAAGGCCACAGAAAAATCTATATTGTTAATTGAGTTTTTAATTGTCCTCTATCAGGGTTGAACAATCAAAAACTATGGCCACTAATAAAGGCTAGAAGCATCAGAGCAATTGTGACCCTGAACCACAAAACCAGTCGCACTGGTATATTTGTGGCAATAGCAAAAAATACATTATATGGGTAAAAATTTAAATCATTAGGATATTAATTTATTTTAATTAAATTTCCTACCGTAAATATATGTAAAAAATATTTTTGTGAGTGAATGCAGCAAAATCGCGAACATAAATGGAGGACTTTAAAGGCGATTTTCTCAATGTTTCGATTTTTTGCACCCTCAGATTCCAGATTTTCAATAGTTGTATCTCGGCCAACTATTGTCCTATCCTAACAAACCACACATCACTGGAAAGCTTATTTATTCAGCTTTCAGGTGATGTATACACCTCCATTTCAGAAAATTGACCCTTGTGACTGGTTTTGTGATCCAGGGTCACAATTATTGTTTCAAGCATCCAGATTAAAATCGACACATCAGTGCTAACAACAATTTTTGGGCCAAATTCAAAGTGCCAGCAGCTCTGTTTACTGTAAATTTCCATGAACTATATAAGCAGAACTATAAAGTGCAGGATATAAAATACTACTTGCTATAAATAGCTGCAGAGTAAATCCTGTTGAGACAAACTTTCCTGCCGCATTGAATCAGCAGTTTACTGGTCTATCTATCTATCTATCCATCTATCCATCCATCGATCAGCTATATCTTTAAGAAGTACTAAACAAAAGCTAAATTAAGATTGGAGGTCATACAACAAATGGTTTTAACCAGTGTTATTTTAGTATACTATACTATAGTATTTATGGTAACATTTTTACAATAAGGTCTCATTCGATAACATGAGTTAATAAACTAACATGAACTAACAATGAGCAATATATTTGATCCAGTATTTATTAGTCTTTGTTAACGTTAGTTAATAAAAATACAGTTGTTCATTGTTAGTTCATATTAGTTCACAGTGCATTAACAACGTAATGTTTACTTTTGATTTTAATCATATATTATTAAATGCTGAAATTAAGATTAATAAATGCTGTAGAAGCATGACAGAAGTTAACAAATCCAATGATATTCTTCGTCTAAACTGGTCCTCTCACAGAAGACTTTAGTCATTAGCATGCTTCACAACTGCCCACAGTTACACTGGATCCAGCTGCTCCCAGTAACTACCCCTCCCCTTTGGCCGATTCCGAGTCAAACCCACCTCAAGGGCCAGCTCCTCAATCTGAAACTGTTTCTGGGCGACTTTGCTGGATCCTACGTGCTCATGGTAGTACACCACCATCACGTCATATTTCTTCATCACAGACTTGAAATTCTTGGCATGAAGCATGAATGAAAGATCACAAATAATGAGATGGTACGAGATGGAGAAGGAAGGGATCATAAGGCACACAGGAAGGCTTTCTCTGCCATATTAAGCTATACAGAGCTTAGATCTTGGCTAAAAATACAAGATGTAGCATGGAGAAGGAGTGCAGCGTGGGTAGGGGGTGGGGGGTGTCTTGTTTGCCGCACTTGGCTCATCCGTGGTGCTAGAATGTGGCACTAGGTCACTTCAGGACGAGATGGAGAGACAAGGCTGGTGCACCTCCTTGGGTTTCACAGATGCCAGTTTACTTTTTGGGCTATCAATTCTGGCTTGCACTTCTCTCTGACCCATAATGGTGCATACGATATACGGCCCGACTGCATTCATGCTCAGTGTGTTTATCAGCACTGAGAATTTTTTTTATGGCCTACGTGCCTAAACTCTGTGAGGGACACTACAGTAAGAGTATGCGCAAGATTATGTGTGCTCATGGTAGCTAAATAGCTCAAGATTACTTTACAAATTGTAAGACGAGAGGTGAGTTATTAATAAAAATCATGTAACATGATCTTACATGTTCTCTTCCCTTCAGCCTCTTTATTTAGCGGCCTGTGCAGTTAATGCCTATTTAGTCATCAGCTGGAGGTTAATGATGAAGCAAAGCAGTGTGTTTGAGAGAGATGATGTGATGAAAAGGGGGCGTAAGTAAAAGGAGAGTGCTTGGATGTCACTGCATATCCGGTGTTGAGTGTGTCAAAAGCATCAGCACATTTAGCATAGGCTAATCCTTCATTAAATGAGGATGCCGTTTAATTGATTTGACATCAGAACACTTAAGAGTCAAAATCAAATCCTGTTCGCAACTTATTTTACGCCTTTGATGTGATGTATTTCCAAAAGATATTCACTGAGGAAAAGACGCAGGGTGGGAATTTTATCCATCATAAATTGATTTGACTATGAAATATATATTAAATAAAACAAGAGACAATAATCCATTTTAACCTAAAACCACTAATTATATAAAGTACTCAACTTTTTACATGTCTGTAACATGCATCACTTTGGATGGTAAATGGACGAATAATAAACAAGTAAACTATAAACTGGAGAAATGTTTTATGTCACAGTGATAACATTTAGATCTTGTTGGCTTAAAATGCTTACTAAACTAATATTTATCAATATTTTTCATTATGGCACCATCTAGTGGTAAAAATAATATGACACAGATTAAAGACAAGAATGTTGATACATGTATGCATAAGAGAG
>FLSR01004872.1:14981385-15003769 GCA_900092035.1 Leuciscus waleckii | reverse complement strand
TGAGCCGATCACAGGAATATAGACGATCAATGATGAGCCGATCACAGCAAAATAGATGATCAATGATGAGCCGATCACAGGAATATAGATGATCAATGATGAGCCGATCACAGGAATATAGATGATCAATGATGAGCCGATCACAGGAATATAGATGATCAATGATGAGCCGATCACAGGAATATAGATGATCAATGATGAGCCGATCACAGGAATATAGATGATCAATGATGAGCCGATCACAGGAATATAGATGATCAATGATGAGCCGATCACAGGAATATAGATGATCAATGATGAGCCGATCACAGATTCTGCTCTCGTTTCCCTGTAAACATTACTAAAACAAGGTTCATTTGAAAGCAAAATTGCACAAGACTTTGTTTTTAGAGAATATGCTTTGGTTAAAGTTTTGAAGATTTATGATTAAAACAAGAAAAGAAGTATTAGCATGTTGCACAGTGTTGGTTTTCAAGTAAATTGATCTTGTTTTAAGGATGTTTACAGTTTAGATAGTTATACAAGAAAACTAGACAAAAAAAAAGTGCTGATTACAGTAGTTATTGCCGTCTTAAACTGGTAGACAAATCATAACAATAAAAAAAATTTAAATAATTATCACTTTTTTTTTCTACTGGAAAACAAGACAAAAATACTTATTATATGCCTTTAAAACCATTAAAAAAACAAAATTAAATAATACTGATTAATTATTAATTTAAAAACTCTATGTATATTAGCAATAAATGAAATAAAATAACGTTTCACAATTTAACTCATTTATTCCTTAGCTTTGTTTTTGGAAAACAAGACAAAAATCCTGATTAAATGTTGATTTTAAAACTATGATAAAATAATAATGATCAAATATTGATAAAAACGTTTCTATTATTTATTGTTCATTTTAATCATGATGAATTTGAATCATTATCAATAAAAACGATATAATCAATTAAAATAAAACAAAACAAAACAATTGAACTCTCATTTATTCCTTTACTTTTTTGGGGGGAAAATGTTGATTTTAAAACTATAATAAAATAATAATGATCAAATATGGACAAAAATCCTGATTAAATGTTGATTTTAAAACCATGATGAATTTGTGTTGTTTTTAAAACCACGATGAAATAATATTTACTCAATACAGATTTTTTTGTTTTGATAACTGAACCATCAGCATGTTTCTGTGGTGAAGTTTGCTGTAGAGAGTAGTGTGGGTCGGAGAGCACGTTCTGGCATCGAGTGCCACACGAGAAAGGAAACCGCGGTTGATATCAGTGTGTCTGGGGTCCGAGGGCCCCTGTCCAAATCGAAATGAAGTGGGGCCCGTCCATTAGCACGTCCTTCAGGGACACGGCGAGGTGTGTGAGTGTGATAGCGCCCGTCACCCGCACCCTCACACTTCCAGCATGCCAGTCGCTGAGAGCCAGTCGCCGCCTGCCCAGAAGGGAACGAGACTGGCAGAAGACGGGCACAGACTCGCACCACTGGCGCCACCAGCCTCTCACTACTAGTTTATGAATATTAGTCATAGACAAAGTTTGAGTTTATAGTCACCTTCATTTATACAGCGCTTTTAACAGTATAGATTGTTTCAAAGCAGCTTTACAGTGATAATAGGAGATTACAGTAACAGAGATTGTTTTGGCTTCAGGATCCAAGGTGCAAGTTTTGAAAAGTTTTGAAAAACGTTATCATCTCCTTGTAAACTTTAAAAATGCACATTTGCACATGCATATTATGTGTTTAGTCTATAGATATGCACGTTTGAATATATGTGTGCGCAGGAGCGTATTCTTTCTTTACAAATTGACCTCACCAAATTACTTGTCTGACCTGCATAATGCAGAATTTAATAACCTTGATGAAGTAATTATAAACAATTTGATGCAATTAAAGATGACCTGTTATGCTTTTTTCCGTGTTCATCTTTCTTCACTGTGTTAATGTTGCTGTTTGAGCATGAAGAAGCTCCAGTTCTTCTCTATATCAGAGTCAGTGTTTCTGAACTCCTGAAACGCCTCCATTGTAGTCTTGAGTTTCTCCCGGGAACGAACACGTCACAATATTCCTCATTATAATAATTCATTCCAGCCGACCAATCAGAGCACAGTGTGCTTTTCAGAAGGAGGGGCTTCATAGAGAGAGGAAGTAAACAGAGCGTTACTGACAGACTGGGAAGAGAGGAGCCGCAACAATGGAGAACATGAGGAAAATAATCAACATTCAAGCAGGAAAACCTGTTCTAGTAGAGACAAAAACAACATCACTTTGAAACATGGCCTCTTTAAGAACTAGTTATTTCTCTTTTCTGCAGCAAATGTCCAGATGGTTTTGAATGTTTGAAGACTGGACGAAACCCAAACTACGGCTACACCAGCTTTGACACCTTTGGATGGGCTTTCCTCTCCCTTTTCAGACTCATGACTCAAGATTACTGGGAAAACCTCTATCATCATGTCAGTATTCTTCCTGTTCTCTCTCATTACGTGACATTCAGCCATCAACAGAATGAGGTTTAATGTACAGGTTGTTCAACATCTGCCAGAAGTTCCTGATTTTCCCTCTAATTTACTTAAAGCAATTGAGATGCATTTACACTACCTTTCAAAAGTATTGAAAAGAAAAAATACTTTTATTTAAGGACGCATTAAATTGATCAAAAGTGGCAGTAAAGACATTTATAATGGTGCAAACGATTTCAAATAAATGCCATTTTATTCTATTAAAGAATCCTCAAAAATAAAATGTATCAGTTTCCACAAAAATATGAACTGTTTTCAACATTGATAATAATCATAAATGTTTCTTGAGCATCAGATCATCATATTAGAATGATTTGTGAAGGATCATGTGACACTGAAGGAGTAATGATGCAGAAAATTCAGCTTTGATCACAGGAATAAATTAAACTCTAACATATATGGCAGTAAACGATATTTATTTTAATTTGTAATAATATTTCAAAAGTTTTATGTTTTACTATATTTGTAATCAAATAAATGCAGCCTTGGTGAGCAGAGGTTACTCTGTCAAAAACATTAAAAACTTTTGAACGGTAGTGAATATGTAAATATATATATTGGCATCAAAATCTTAAAACCACAAACTTTTGCATGGTAATGTATGTAGAAATACATTTTATTTATCTATTTTCCTCCATTCACTTTTGGCAGATTTTGGTAATTGAGTTTGTTTTTGGCCAGTGCAGATTATCTCAAAATGACTGATTCATCAGCCTGACCAATGCATCTAATTAGAATCTTGTGAAAAGATTAAGCAACAAATGATAAAGCAATTTGCGAATTATTGCAGCCCTTGTGATTCGTTGCCATTTCTGTGATGCACAGACTCTGCGCTCCGCGGGAAAAGCGTACATGGTGTTTTTTGTGGTGGTGATCTTCCTGGGCTCGTTTTACCTGGTGAATCTGATCCTGGCTGTGGTGGCCATGGCGTACGAGGAGCAGAACCAGGCCACGATCGCTGAAGCCTTGCAGAAAGAGCAGGAGTTTCAGCTCGCCATGGAGCAGCTGAAGAAGGAACAGCAGGTACGTCGGGGTCACCATTCAAATCAACTGTTCGTGTCTCCATTCACATCCCAAACGAGGGTTCATGAGAATAATTCATTAAATAACATTAAAATAAATAAATGGGCCGAAATAAAACTGAAATCCTGATATAGCCTGATATCACTTCCCAAGTGTAAGTGTAACTACAAGTGTAACTTGTAGTGTAAAATGAAAATTTGATTGTAGTATTATCACATTAATTTTCATTTTACAGTAAAATTGTACTTTACTACAATTTTGCATTTCTGTCTTCATAATTAGAGGTGAAACTACTACTACAACTATCTAATGTTAATAATAACAATTAATAATCTTATTCAATTTGATTGGGTTCCTAAAACCACCGGTGCGAATGTAAAGAGTCCACTTTTAAGTCCAGCTAAATGTTTATCATATCACAGTTCAAATCGCAATATGACAGAATAATTGCAATATATAATCTTATTTAGCCCTCTTTTTAAAAAAACACTTATTAAATAAAGACTAAATATTGTATCTGTTTACTTGCATGTCATGTGATCATCAACCAACATCAGAGAAACGTGACATGAGATGTTTTTTTTTAATTATTAAAATATTTATGTATATGTTTTACGTCTAATGCTGGGTTCAGATTACACAATATTTTTGTCTGTTACGATGTTATTTTGACTCCTGCGTTCAAGAAACACTTCAGACTACATGTTTCTTCTCGACCAATCATCGCTTGCCGTCTTTAACGATGTGCGTGATGTCATCGAGAAGGCAGAACGTGCGACTGACTTTAGGAAATGAGAGCGTAAACAAACAATGGCTGCCGAAGCAGTGTTCATCGTCTTTCTTTCATTTCTCCATATTCGTATATGGAGCGTATTCATATTTCAGCGTTGTTTTGCGCATCATTTTACACCCGAAGTGTGTGCGAACAAAACCGCCTCTCAGTACTAAATTGAGTCCTTTTTCGATGCTTATTGCGCTTAAACAGTCAAATACACACTAAATAATGTCAAAATGCCGGTCTTGGCGAGTATTCACATAAACACAGTCCGTTATGCTTTAAGTGAACGTAAACAGTTGAGAAAGAAAACGCGTGTAACAGTATATTGGACCCGTGCATCAGGTCTTAAAGTGACAGCAGCCTAATAAACCTGCTGCCAAATTATGAGGTAATATAAAAAATATCTATATGGCAGATTTTCCCATG
The DNA here is from genome assembly GCA_900092035.1 of Leuciscus waleckii. NCBI lineage: Eukaryota > Metazoa > Chordata > Actinopteri > Cypriniformes > Leuciscidae > Leuciscus > Leuciscus waleckii. Next base: position 14,999,014 of record FLSR01004872.1, on the reverse strand, counting down.
GTATCGATGTCATAATTGTGCCCAGTGAAAACGCTGAGTGGCTTGTAACTTTAGAAAACCACTAGCCGCCGTTGCTGGTGAGCTAAAGTTAGTGTCAAGCCGTGACGACACCCTACGTGGAATGGATCGTGCAAATTTTTGGATTGATATCGTGTAGTCTGACCCCGGCATAAGTGGTTCGGCGGACCAAAAAGTTTGCGAATCCCTGATTTAAGCAATAAGAAATTAATGCTATATTGTGAGTATAGCTACAGCTTTTTGTCCGCTGTCTCTCAGGTTGCTCAGAAAGCACAAGAAACCGAGTCCATCTTGACCGCTGACGTGTCGCCGTTCTCCTCGCAAGGCAAAGGGAATCTCGACCGGAGGAAAAGCTCGAGGCCGATGCAGAAGGATGACGGGGGACGACAAATCAGCCAAGCTGGACACTATAGAGGGGATGAAGGTGGATTTATAATAATAGTTCACACAATAAATTTGAATTCTGTCACCATCATGTTGCTTTCGTCTGTGAAAAAGCCTCAAATTTCTTTCTTTCTTTCTAGCAAACACATTCTTTGCTGGTCCGCACTTTATCCTTGAGGGCCAGACGGGAAAGTCAGGTCAGCATCTTCAACTTCCGGCTGCCGAACAAAGACTCGGAGGTGGATTTCGCCGACGACGAGTTTAGCAATCACGGAGATTCAGACAGTCGAGGCGGTTCACTGGCGCTTCCCTGGAGCCGGAGACGGACCAGCGCTCAAAGCACATGCAGTCACAGCTCCCAGTTCTTCTTCCCGAGCCTCAACATCAACGGAAAACTCTTCGTAGCCATGGACCAGAACGGGGTCTCGGGCCAGGGGCCGCTGTCTCCTCTGCAACTTCCCACCTGCACTATGGAGAAGGTCAAAGAGGAAAGCGTAAGTGACTTTAAGCTTCTAATCAAAATGAGCAGGGCTGGTGGTCAAGCTGGAATCATGTAAATTGGAAACGGCATGATTGATTTGTAATGAAGCACATGTGGATCTATAGATCAAGTGCCGCTGCTGGAAGCTTCTCTTGTTGAGAATTGAGTCAATCTTGTGAAGAAATTAAAATGGAAGAGAAAAAAAATCACTCAGAAATGGCTAGTCACTAGAAACAGCACATAACACACTGAATTAAATGTTGCATTTTTGATGTAGAACGTCTGAAATTTATTTTCTTGTAAAACATAATCCAGTTGGAAAAAATAACTTTTTACAGTGTAATTATAAGAAGTTTGACTGATACGTCTTTACACATTTCTACATAATTTGTCAGTCAGTATGCCGATAAATGTTTAATTTATATCATGATTACCAATGAACACTGTCACACTTAATTTGACACAATATTATTGTTTTTGTAATAATAATAATACATTTTTTTTTTTATTAAATTCTTCATGAAGCATATAATGTTTTATCGCTATATTAAATTCTTCATGAGCATATATGTTTTATCGCTATGGGCTAGTGATTATTTACTTATCATTGTACTAAAATATAAAAAATATTATAATGTCTCTTATGCTCATTAAGGCTGTAATTTTATATCAAAAATACAATAAAAACAATAAAAATTGTGAAATATTATTCCAATTTTAAAACATCTGTTTTCTATGTCAATATATGTTGAAATGTAATTTATTCCAGTAATCAAAGCTGAAATTTCAACATCATTACTCCACCCTTCAGTGTCACATGATCCTTCACAAATCATTCTTATATGAGGATTTGATGATTGTGGAAACCGTGATACATTTTATTTTTCAGGATTCTTTCATGAATGGAAAGTTTAAAAAAATAAAATATAATTTAACCCAGGAATAAAAGTGTTAAAGAAATACTTAAATGACTCCTAAACAGCATCATCGTCTTCAGAGACTAACACAAGTGCAGAACAGACTGCTGTGTGTGTGTGTGTTATGTTCATATAGTCAGTCCTTCTATAGCTGTCAGTCACATTGATAATACGCATTACGCTCTTGCCTTTTCTGAGCTGATTTTGACGAGTTCTTTTCTTTTATTGGCCGACTGAAAACATGCTGTGTAATGATTAGTGTTCTGCAAGGACCTCCACCTCTTCTGCTCTTTCCCACGTTCACAAATGTTCATTTGTCCGCATGTCAAATGGAATAATTCTAATACAAAGACTGAGGTTATTTTAATTTAATAAGTGCAACAGACAATATGGATTTTTGTTGCTGTTGTCTAGACGTTTTGCATTATCAGCTATTAAGCCGAATGTAGCAGTAATCTGATGATGTTTACAGTGCAGAAGTTATCAAGAATATTGCATGGAGTGAATCTGACACAAAAAAACCTTTACAGGTCATATTTCACACTAGAATGTAAAGATAAAGTTAAGAAAATATATATTTGAAGCTTTGTGTTGCATGATGACATTTTTTGCATGATGTATCATTTAAATAAAAGTTAAAATAGGCTGCATTTTTTAATGCAAAACATTTCTATTTTCTTTTAATTTTTGGGTGAAATGTTTAGCAGCTCACATTATGAAAAATTAATTAATTAATAAGTTTATATTGAGATTTCATTTGAGTTATGACATAATATTGTATAAGGTAATGTCAATATTATTGCTATCATAATAAAAATAATATATCATTATTATAATTATAATAATAATCATTATTATTATTATTATAATTATAAAATGCATGATATTTTTATTGCTGTTTTCTAATGATTAATTGCTTATAGTTGTGCTAAAATATAGAAATAAATAGAAATAAACTCTATATTTACATATTCACTACAACTCAAACTCAAACTTAGGACTTGGTACATTTTTAATGTCTTTGCAAGACATTTCTTTTGAAAGACATTTCAACGACGACATCTGCTCACCAAGGCTGCATTTATTTGATCAAAATACAGTAAAATACAGTACAAATTCAGTAAAAACAGTAATATTTTGACGATGTAAAATAGCTGTTTGCTCTCCCTTTAATCTCATTGCTGTCTAGGTGGAAGAATTTAGATCTTTTTGATATATTATAAGTGATTTTTCTTTTCTATGTGGGGTCAACATTCATACTTTTTAGCCGGTTGAATGAAACGGAAGTACAACGTCATGCCAAGAAATCTGAAATACTCAGAAAGGAGTCTGAGAACTGTCTGGACTGTGTGTTAGAGGCATGGAAACCCTGTTGTCTTGGCGATGTAGTCATGGTTACGTAGCAACAGATGTTGAATAAGAGTTGAGGCGCACACACACACACACACACACACTGGTGTTTCCCACTCGTCTGAACAGCAGCAGTGGGCGTTATGGTGGGCCGATGTGAAGTGCTCCTGCGTCATTCCTTTGATTACCTGCGATCAAAAACACATTATATAATCAGAGGGTCATTGTTACAGTCAGACATCATGTCATTGTCTCAAAGGCCTCATATTAAAACAATTTAAACAGGCTCTTCCAGCAAACGTTTAGAAAACAAATGCATAAAAGCGTTTGACAAAATGATCACATTCCCAAAACACCCATTAACACTTAAGACATTTTCCGCTGAGGGCTAATAGCTGACTTTATTATCTTTTGTTTTGCACTAAACAGAATCGATTTTTAAATGCCACTGAGTGTTGAAGATTAATGTGTGTGTTTTGAGCTAAGTCAATTTGATATGTAAAATAAAGTGTTTGCTGAGCCATATCTAGAGACCAGAATATCTGAGAGAATTCAGGATGGAGCTATCCAGAACACCATAGCAACCACATAGTAGTGCCTGGCAACCACCGTGCAATCACCCAGTCACCCTAGCAACTGCACAGCAATGTGCTTAAAATATTTCAGAACAGGTAGCAACTGCACAGCAACACTGTGGCAACCACATAGCAACGCCCTAGCAACCACCCAGTCACCCTAGAAACCACATAGCTGTTGTCTAGAAACGTTCAGAAAACTGCACAGCAACACTAGTAATCTGAATCTCCCACAACACTGTAGCAACATTAACAGCTAAACCCTCTAGCAACCACATTGCAATGTGCTTAAAACTGTTCAGAACACTTAGCAACTGCAAAGCAACACCAGAAATACCCTTAGAACTTAAAATCATTCAGAAAACTTAGCAACTCCATAGTAATGTCCATAAAATCATTCAGAACACCTACCAACTCCATAGTAATGTCCATAAAATCATTCAGTACACTTAGCAACTCCATAGTAATGTCCATAAAAATATTCAGAACACCTACCAACTCCATAGTAATGTCCATAAAATCATTCAGTACACTTAGCAACTCCATAGTAATGTCCATAAAAATATTCAGAACACCTACCAACTCCATAGTAATGTCCATAAAAATATTCAGAACACCTACCAACTCCATAGTAATGTCCATAAAAATATTCAGAACACCTACCAACTCCATAGTAATGTCCATAAAAATATTCAGAACACCTACCAACTCCATAGTAATGTCCATAAAAATATTCAGAACACCTACCAACTCCATAGTAATGTCCATAAAAATATTCAGAACACCTACCAACTCCATAGTAATGTCCATAAAAATATTCAGAACACCTACCAACTCCATAGTAATGTCCATAAAAATATTCAGAACACCTACCAACTCCATAGTAATGTCCATAAAAATATTCAGAACACCTACCAACTCCATAGTAATGTCCATAAAAATATTCAGAACACCTACCAACTCCATAGTAATGTCCATAAAAATATTCAGAACACCTACCAACTCCATAGTAATGTCCATAAAAATATTCAGAACACCTACCAACTCCATAGTAATGTCCATAAAAATATTCAGAACACCTACCAACTCCATAGTAATGTCCATAAAAATATTCAGAACACCTACCAACTCCATAGTAATGTCCATAAAAATATTCAGAACACCTACCAACTCCATAGTAATGTCCATAAAAATATTCAGAACACCTACCAACTCCATAGTAATGTCCATAAAAATATTCAGAACACCTACCAACTCCATAGTAATGTCCATAAAAATATTCAGAACACCTACCAACTCCATAGTAATGTCCATAAAAATATTCAGAACACCTACCAACTCCATAGTAATGTCCATAAAAATATTCAGAACACCTACCAACTCCATAGTAATGTCCATAAAAATATTCAGAACACCTACCAACTCCATAGTAATGTCCATAAAAATATTCAGAACACCTACCAACTCCATAGTAATGTCCATAAAAATATTCAGAACACCTACCAACTCCATAGTAATGTCCATAAAAATATTCAGAACACCTACCAACTCCATAGTAATGTCCATAAAAATATTCAGAACACCTACCAACTCCATAGTAATGTCCATAAAAATATTCAGAACACCTACCAACTCCATAGTAATGTCCATAAAAATATTCAGAACACCTACCAACTCCATAGTAATGTCCATAAAAATATTCAGAACACCTACCAACTCCATAGTAATGTCCATAAAAATATTCAGAACACCTACCAACTCCATAGTAATGTCCATAAAAATATTCAGAACACCTACCAACTCCATAGTAATGTCCATAAAAATATTCAGAACACCTACCAACTCCATAGTAATGTCCATAAAAATATTCAGAACACCTACCAACTCCATAGTAATGTCCATAAAAATATTCAGAACACCTACCAACTCCATAGTAATGTCCATAAAAATATTCAGAACACCTACCAACTCCATAGTAATGTCCATAAAAATATTCAGAACACCTACCAACTCCATAGTAATGTCCATAAAAATATTCAGAACACCTACCAACTCCATAGTAATGTCCATAAAAATATTCAGAACACCTACCAACTCCATAGTAATGTCCATAAAAATATTCAGAACACCTACCAACTCCATAGTAATGTCCATAAAAATATTCAGAACACCTACCAACTCCATAGTAATGTCCATAAAAATATTCAGAACACCTACCAACTCCATAGTAATGTCCATAAAAATATTCAGAACACCTACCAACTCCATAGTAATGTCCATAAAAATATTCAGAACACCTACCAACTCCATAGTAATGTCCATAAAAATATTCAGAACACCTACCAACTCCATAGTAATGTCCATAAAAATATTCAGAACACCTACCAACTCCATAGTAATGTCCATAAAAATATTCAGAACACCTACCAACTCCATAGTAATGTCCATAAAAATATTCAGAACACCTACCAACTCCATAGTAATGTCCATAAAAATATTCAGAACACCTACCAACTCCATAGTAATGTCCATAAAAATATTCAGAACACCTACCAACTCCATAGTAATGTCCATAAAAATATTCAGAACACCTACCAACTCCATAGTAATGTCCATAAAAATATTCAGAACACCTACCAACTCCATAGTAATGTCCATAAAAATATTCAGAACACCTACCAACTCCATAGTAATGTCCATAAAAATATTCAGAACACCTACCAACTCCATAGTAATGTCCATAAAAATATTCAGAACACCTACCAACTCCATAGTAATGTCCATAAAAATATTCAGAACACCTACCAACTCCATAGTAATGTCCATAAAAATATTCAGAACACCTACCAACTCCATAGTAATGTCCATAAAAATATTCAGAACACCTACCAACTCCATAGTAATGTCCATAAAAATATTCAGAACACCTACCAACTCCATAGTAATGTCCATAAAAATATTCAGAACACCTACCAACTCCATAGTAATGTCCATAAAAATATTCAGAACACCTACCAACTCCATAGTAATGTCCATAAAAATATTCAGAACACCTACCAACTCCATAGTAATGTCCATAAAAATATTCAGAACACCTACCAACTCCATAGTAATGTCCATAAAAATATTCAGAACACCTACCAACTCCATAGTAATGTCCATAAAAATATTCAGAACACCTACCAACTCCATAGTAATGTCCATAAAAATATTCAGAACACCTACCAACTCCATAGTAATGTCCATAAAAATATTCAGAACACCTACCAACTCCATAGTAATGTCCATAAAAATATTCAGAACACCTACCAACTCCATAGTAATGTCCATAAAAATATTCAGAACACCTACCAACTCCATAGTAATGTCCATAAAAATATTCAGAACACCTACCAACTCCATAGTAATGTCCATAAAAATATTCAGAACACCTACCAACTCCATAGTAATGTCCATAAAAATATTCAGAACACCTACCAACTCCATAGTAATGTCCATAAAAATATTCAGAACACCTACCAACTCCATAGTAATGTCCATAAAAATATTCAGAACACCTACCAACTCCATAGTAATGTCCATAAAAATATTCAGAACACCTACCAACTCCATAGTAATGTCCATAAAAATATTCAGAACACCTACCAACTCCATAGTAATGTCCATAAAAATATTCAGAACACCTACCAACTCCATAGTAATGTCCATAAAAATATTCAGAACACCTACCAACTCCATAGTAATGTCCATAAAAATATTCAGAACACCTACCAACTCCATAGTAATGTCCATAAAAATATTCAGAACACCTACCAACTCCATAGTAATGTCCATAAAAATATTCAGAACACCTACCAACTCCATAGTAATGTCCATAAAAATATTCAGAACACCTACCAACTCCATAGTAATGTCCATAAAAATATTCAGAACACCTACCAACTCCATAGTAATGTCCATAAAAATATTCAGAACACCTACCAACTCCATAGTAATGTCCATAAAAATATTCAGAACACCTACCAACTCCATAGTAATGTCCATAAAAATATTCAGAACACCTACCAACTCCATAGTAATGTCCATAAAAATATTCAGAACACCTACCAACTCCATAGTAATGTCCATAAAAATATTCAGAACACCTACCAACTCCATAGTAATGTCCATAAAAATATTCAGAACACCTACCAACTCCATAGTAATGTCCATAAAAATATTCAGAACACCTACCAACTCCATAGTAATGTCCATAAAAATATTCAGAACACCTACCAACTCCATAGTAATGTCCATAAAAATATTCAGAACACCTACCAACTCCATAGTAATGTCCATAAAAATATTCAGAACACCTACCAACTCCATAGTAATGTCCATAAAAATATTCAGAACACCTACCAACTCCATAGTAATGTCCATAAAAATATTCAGAACACCTACCAACTCCATAGTAATGTCCATAAAAATATTCAGAACACCTACCAACTCCATAGTAATGTCCATAAAAATATTCAGAACACCTACCAACTCCATAGTAATGTCCATAAAAATATTCAGAACACCTACCAACTCCATAGTAATGTCCATAAAAATATTCAGAACACCTACCAACTCCATAGTAATGTCCATAAAAATATTCAGAACACCTACCAACTCCATAGTAATGTCCATAAAAATATTCAGAACACCTACCAACTCCATAAAGCGACAGAAGACAAAATTGCAGCGAACTTAGAATAAACAGAACAGAACAATATCACTTTCATTGCAATATTTTTTCAGCTGATGAGTGATGAAAACACTGACAGCCAATCAGAATCCTCCTGACTTTAACAAGCTTGAGCATTTAAAGCGGCAGACGACAAAATTGTAGCGCGCTTAGAAAAAACAGTACACTATCATCTGTCGATGTTGACACAGATATTGTTAAGATTTTTTATATTTTTTTTATTTTTTTGCCTTCATTATGATAGGATAGGAAGCAGACAGGAAAGGTCAGGAAAGGTCAGGAAAGGTCAGGAAAGATTGGGAAAGTCCACAAGTCGGGACTCGAACTCGGATCGCCTGAAGCGCAACGGCGCTATATAGATATATACAGTTATCACTAAAGTTATTATCCTTTATGTGAACGAGTCTTGAACCTGAGTGGTATTTTTTTCAGGAAAAGCATAAGGATACTTCCTCAAAAGTCGATCGGAGGCTGTTTTGTATCGTACGGCTAGTGTGCTCTCCTGACTAGAGGACACCACTGCTCATGAAATGTCATTTATGAACAAAAATGGCCCATATTTTGAGTCTTTTCTGGACTCTTGATTGGTCAGCACAAAAGTTGCTAACAGAAGAAGGCCTGAGCTCACAGGGTCTGAGTTTAGACCTGCTAGCGTAAGAAAATGCCAATCCTCATTATCACGCATGTGAAAGCTGACACGGCAGGACAGCAGCAGGCCGAATTTACTGTAATGAGCACGTTATGTCAGATGATGCTTACATACGTGTATGATAGATTGCTAGCTTCCACTCACTGATTTATATAAGTATGCTGACACTGGATTAGCCATATTGCAAAAATACTCTTAAAAAATAAGTAAAAGTAAAAAAATACTTGAAAAAAAAAAGTTTTCACCATGTTTTTATTGTTCAGGGCCTGAATTTTATACTGCGTAATATTTTAACCATTCCAACATGGAAATTCGCATCGAATATTTGTTATGACAGAAGTAAATTAATGTACACAAATAAACAAATAAAATCTGTGATTTTATAATAATAAAAATATATATTATTATTTCTACATGTTGTGTGTATATATAAATATATGCCTAATGTAATCATAATAAATAAACACTGAATAATAGTACTAATAAATAAATAAATAAATACAATTAATCAATAATTTTTTTAATATTTAAAGATATTTTTTTTCTAATTGATATAAACAATTAAAATATTAAATTATTTAAAATATTTTAAAAAATATTTTTTTATAATTAAATAAAAAATCTATGAATTTATTTTGAATTATTTAAAAGATATTTTTAAAAATAATAATTATTTTTTTTGAATTAAAATATATAAACACAATTTTAATCAATTCATTTATTTTGAATTATTTAAAAATATTTTTTTAAACAGTTATTTTATTTCTTATAATTTAAATTAATAAATACACTATTAATTAATTAATTTATCCTGAATTATTTGAAAAAATAATCAAAAATAATATTTTTTATAATTTGATTAAATAAATATTTATAAGATAAATAATAATAACAATTCTCGTAATCCAACATTAATACAAAAACACAATGTTACACATGTCGTGCTCAGTTTGGTTGCTGCTGTGTTAAGGTGAAGATGGTGTAAACTGAAGGTCTGTTTGTTGGTCAGTTTCTCTTGTGTTGGATGAAATAAAGCCTGACAGGTCGAATGAACCTGCTGTGGAGCATCACACCATCTCAGCTTCTCACCGCACGAGTTACTGGCACATTACTGACGCAGAGCCAAATCTAGACCCGCGAAGTGTCCGTCTCTGTCTCGTTTCTCATTAGAACACTTACAGGTTCCTCCGAAACACACATCCTCGCTTATCAAGTGTGATTCAACCTCAGTAGGGTAGAAAAACAACATGCTAGCCTTTCACTGTGACCTTTTCATGTGGTGCTACAAACCACGAGAACTGCAACGCCGGGCTGTAAATTATGTTTACATTGTCTAAATTTAGTCTAAAAACGGATTTTTGGCTTTTAACATTTGAATAGCATTGCCAAAAACATCTTTTAATAACAGTCAGATGGCTAAATAGACTGTGACATGAGGCCTCTAATGGTTTATTGCTTTATGTACGTCATTTTTAAATTTAATTTGTTCACCCAAACAGGTAAACAGTCCATTCTTATATTATAGCACACTTTAATGCATTAATATCATGTATAAAATCCCTCTTACCTGACAGAAATCAGTAAAATGACAGTCCTGAGAAACAACAGCAACAAACTATCTGACCATGATCACGAACAGTAGACGCCTGTCAATCATTGTGCACTTTCAGGTTTGCTGACATTGGATTGGCTGACATGTTTTTGGGGGGCGGGGTTTAGGAGGTGGATATGTACAAAATGGTTGAAGTTTGTAAAATGGCTGAAAAAGCACCTCAACTGTTTGAGCTAAAGCTAAAAGAAGCTTGGAGAAGCCCATACAGCCGAATGAGCCTGTGATGTTGTGATGTTGTGTCGTCGGTGTCTCAGAGCTGGAGGAGGCGCAGCAGAAGTGTCACCCGCTGGTACGCGTTTGCACACAAGTACCTGGTGTGGACGTGTTGCCCTCGCTGGATGAAGCTGAAGGAGTGGGTGAAGATCATGGTGATGGACCCGTTCCTGGATCTGGCCATCACTATCTGCATCGTCCTCAACACACTCTTCATGGCTCTCGAACACTATCCCATGACGGATGAGTTCAACCGGATGCTGTCTGTGGGGAACCTGGTGAGCACCACTGATTTACTCGTGATTTACTCATGATTTACTCGTGATTTACTAAAGACATGTGATTTGATTTGTTGTGTCAACATATCCTGACGCTGGTGTGAATGTGAACTGATGCATGTTTGACTTACACAGCATTTGTTGCTTTGAGAGAGAGAGAGAGAGAGAGAGAGAGAGAGAGAGGCAGACAGACAGACAGGCGTGAGTCACGCGTGTGTTAGAGTGTGTTATGTCACAGCTACTGAGGGTCAGAGGTCACGTGTTGTTTGTAATCTGTGTTAGATGGAGAAACACACACTGACGGGTGGAGAGACGCTCCACAAACATTGGTTTCTCCTTCACTGCTCAGGAGTCTTCATGTATAGCTCAGATCTTTGGCTCCTAAAACTCCTTTTGGAGGAATAAAAGTGATTGTTAGTGTTCATGTGAAAAAATTACAGAGATAAAGTTCAGATCGTTTGGAAATTTTATATAAATCTCTGACTTTTGATCATGAACGGTTTATTCTCATTGTCATTTGAGATGAGATTTCATTTGAGTGACGTTTCTTATCTTTCTTAAAAATAAAATCAATTCTTAGTTTCATAGTAGAATCAGTGTTGTTGCAGTTATAGTATTTATTCATATTTTATTTAACTTTTATTTTCACTTTTCATTGTCATGAGCAGGTCATATTTCATTTTAATAAATACATAACTTTTAATGAATCAAATTGAATTGTCATATTTACATTTAATATATAATTTTGTTATGTTGTTTTTTTGTAATATTTCTATTTAGCTTTCTATTTGTAGTTTTAGCAGTAACTTTAGCTTATTTTAAGTTTCAACATATTCTTTTAATATTTATTTTATTTTATTTCAGCTTTATTTCAATTAATAAAAAAAATTGTTACAAATATTTTTAGTTTATAACAAGTAAATACAGATCCATATTAATCCATATAAATGTAATATTTAATGTTAATCTTGTTACATACTTTTGACATTTTAAGTATTTAAAAAAATATATTTCTATTTAGCTTTAATTTATTTTTATTTCAACTTCAGTGATTTTAGTACTTTTGTTTAATTTTAGTTGATATTATTATATTGTATAAAATATAGTATAATGAACATAAAAAAAATACATTTGTCATGACCTCCACGCTTTTCAGCGTATTTTAATTATATAATCACTTAATGACTCATAAATTATATTATATTTTATTATATTATGTTGTTATATTATATTATATACGTTTTCTTCTATATTTCTATGTTTCTATTGTTGGCCGTGTCCAGAGCCTGAGGCGTTTGATTGTTAGATTCAGAAGTGTCAGCTGTCTCAACAGACATGATGATGATGTCATTTCCTGTGTCAGCTGTCTCAACAGACACGATGATGATGTAAATATATGATGATGTCGGCGGTGTGTGTCCGTCACACTGAACACATTCAGTTCAGGCTTCAGGAATGACCAAACACCTTCGGGCTCCACGTTCAGGTCACTCGAAAACTGCCGGTGTTTCAACCCAACTTTGGGTCAAATATGGACAAACCCAGCCGTTGGGTTACATTTTTATTTCAGTTACATTCATTCATTCATGTATTTATTAAGCACCGATAAACACCATAGTGATGTACAAATAAGATAAAAAAATAAAAAATAAAAAAAAAAGAATCAATACAAAATAAAATCAGCAAATTTAAAAAGTTTAAAAAGCCACGGGGAGATTTTTAAGCCAGCGTTTGGGTTTGTCCATATTTGACCCAGAAGTCAGCAAATTTAAAAAGTTTAAAAAGCCACAAAAAAAAAATAAAAAAAAAATTTCTATTTAGATTTAAATAATTTGACGGTTTCACAGATAAGGGGAGATTTTTAAGCAGCGTTTGGGTTTGTCCATATTTGACCCAGAAGCATGTTTCCTAGTGTTTCCGAGTCTCAGGGATAAGATGAGTTAATTGCTTCATGGAGATGTTAATGTGTGTTTGAGAGGTGAAGCTCGTGTGTCTGGGAGAGATGCAGCACAGCGGCTGTCAGTGATGTTCACATGATGATGATGATGCTGTATGAATCTGTTATGCTCACCATCTCTTCATCAGCGATATGAAAATAACTCACTATAGACTGGAGAGGATAACAGATCTCCTCGAGGGTGAATCTCAGTGGAAGATCATGTTTTTCCCCAAAATCAGACGTCAGACCATTTAAAAGTGACTGAAATAAAATCATTTAAAGGCAACATATCTCTATATTTATATTTTATCTCCGTTATTTATTTAAATTAACAAAGCAATTTTGTAATAATCAACTATTAAGAACTTTATTTTTTAATTAAAATTCATCATATTTTTTATTTTGTTTTAATTAAAGTATTTATATTACTAAATAATAGTACTATTTATTGTGTTGTGTTTAAATTATGCTGATTTTAATAAAAAAATACTAATTTGTATTTCTAACATTTTTACAGTTATGCAGTAAAAATACTACATTACAATAAAGAGAATTCAAAAAGATACTATTAAAATGTCCAGGTTCAACACACACAAAAATGTGCTTTAATTGATGTTCATTACATAATACATCATTTTTGCCTTGTGACTTGATAATTAATATTAATCGGGTGTGTACACACACATATCTCATGATTCTGCAGGATCGAACCGCCTGTCAATCACAAAGTCAGTCACATGCCCCGCCCCTTGCTTGCCTGTTTTATATTTATATGTATATATATTGGCAAATTTAATTATGCTTTCAGCTGCCAATAATAGTATAGTACTCAGAAGTACATACAAAATAAATTATAAATACAATTTAAAGAAAAAAATTCAGTTCTACATTAATAGCTCAACAAAGAAAATCACAATAAATATTTACTGTTTTTTCAAGCAAATCTACATCTGTAGAAACTAATGTAAACGCATTCATTCAAGTTCACGTTTATATACATTCATTTACATCTATACATTTATTTAGACATTTACATGTGTATATTTACTTATTGTTTATTATACATTCATTTATTTACATTTATACTTGTGATGTCAAATCGATTAATTGCATCTAACTTAAAAGTTAGTAAAAATATATGTATACACACACACACACACACAAACACACACACACATTTACAAACTTTTATGTTAAATGTGATTAATTGTAATACGTTTGTTTATACATTCATTTATTTACATTTATACTAGTGCTGTCAAATCGATTAATCGCATCTTACATAAATGTTTGTTTATATATATATGTGTGTGTGTATGTATAAATTAAATACATAATATATATACACACACGCACACACATTATATATTTACACATTTTTATGTTAGATGTGATTAATCGATTTGGCATCACTAATTTACACATTTGTTTATACATTCACATGTATATATTTATTTATGTAAAGATGCATCTAAATATAATCATTCTTGAAGCTCAAACAGTTCGATTGGGTTTAATTTCCAGAAAATGTATAGCACTGAAACGCTTTGGATAAAAGCATCTTCCACATGCATAAACGTAAACAAAGAACTTGTTTCATCTGATGTTGTTGTCAGGTGTTCACGGGAATCTTCACGGCTGAGATGGTGTTGAAATCATCGCTCTGGACCCGTACTTTTACTTTCAGCAGGGCTGGAACATCTTCGACAGTCTCATAGTGAGTCTGAGTCTCATGGAGTTGGGTCTGTCCAACGTGGAGGGTCTGTCCGTCCTGCGCTCCTTCAGACTGGTAAAACACGCTTCTATCTAGAGCTGCACGATTAATCGGTAAAAGATCGTGATCTCGATTTAAACACCCACTTGATCTCATTCCTAAATGACAACGATTCACGTCTGCGTTGGCGCTGAGAGCAGTTGTCATGTAAAGGTATGAAACAGTCTTTTCAACCACACAGTTTCGTTGTATCTGTGTAATAAATATTCAAATTATCATAGAAGAACTGGGATAAAAGTTTATAGTTTACATACAAACATTGATGTTTACAAAAACGATTAAAATTAAGCAAATCCCTTTTTGAAAATAACTTAACGCTTCAAATAACGATTGTATCGATAACACAGTTACACCAGTAGGTGGCGACAAGTGACTTTCAAAAAAAGTATTTGGCATTGAATCATTCATTCAAAAGATTTGTTCAAAAAATGCTGATTCATCCAGTAATGAAACAATGAAGTACTTATATGTGAGTCGTTGAATCATTCATTCAACCGATTTAAAACTTTTTTTTTTTTTTATAATTAATTCAGATTCATTAAACATTTTAAATAGCCAGGAATAATTACAATTTGACGGATTCTCTAGTAAATTAGATGTTATTTTGTTTAGTTGTCTGTTCAGAATCGCGATCTCAGTTTTAAAACCAAAAGAAATCGTGATTCTCAGTTTATCCAGAATCGTGCAGCTCTACTTCTAACTGACTGATGAGTTTCTGTCGCATTCGTTTGTTCTGTTCGCAAACCGGCTCTTCTCCTTCTCCTCCAGCTGAGGGTCTTCAAGCTGGCGAAGTCGTGGCCGACGCTGAACACACTGATAAAGATCATCGGGAACTCTGTCGGCGCTCTGGGGAATCTGACCCTGGTTCTGGCCATCATCGTCTTCATCTTCGCCGTGGTCGGCATGAGCTGTTCGGGAAGAACTACGAGTCGTGTGTGTGCAAGATCTCCAAGGACTGTACGCTGCCCCGCTGGCACATGAAGGACTTCTTCCACTCGTTCCTCATCGTGTTCCGGGTCTTGTGTGGCGATGCACTGAAAATTTCAAAATCTTTTAGCCTTTTATGTTCAAACCGGAGTCAGAAAGATGGAGAGACTCGAGAAGAAGTGACAACATGTAGACAACATTTCTGAATGGTTAGTTGATGAAGTTATGAAGCTTATGTGTAGTTATCTTCTAGTCATTGATTAGCATATTCTGTCTTGATAATCTATAAATCGTGTTCCGGGGGCGGGGTTTATGTAAATTCTAGGGTTGGTGATGTCACTAACCCGGGAGGAATGTGGTGTAGTCTCTACCAGCCGTTTGTTGTAGTCCTTAAAAAGCAATTTCTTTAAAAGCAAATATCTCTGTTTGCTTTGAACTTTGAGCGTTGTAACTTTGCAGGTGTCAAACAGCAACTTTACACACTAACTAAAGTTAGAATAGTGAAATCATATTCAATCACCCCTTTTAAGTGCACTTTTTCTTTTGGGACATTTTTTAGTGTGAACGCACTACTCGCACTATTTACACTACAAAATGGCGTAGAATAGTGCACAAGTATGCGATTTGGGACGCACCTTTTGTTGAGGTGATTGCGTGTTGATATTGTCTGCTGTCTCTCAACGCTCGTGTCAGTCGAGCTTTCCGCTGTCATAACCGCTGTCATAACCGCTGTTATTATTGCTGAGGGTCATATTTGCATCTGATTAACTCAGACTCATGAACTCTGTTTGAAACTCGTCCATGCTTGATTAAAATGATCTGAGGAATACAAACTGATAAAGTCATTAAAATGATTTCTTTTGATTTGGATACATACCTACATAATGAATGAATCTTTTATTTGAAAGACCTGTGATGTATTTATTATTTAGTGGGCATTTTTTTTAATCAAAGTCTTCATGTGCAATGATTGCCCCGTGAGCGTCTGGGGTGAATTGTTTTGCTCAGTGGCTCATGGGTAATTGATCTCAATAACTCACCAGTTCCTGCAAAGCCCCAAATTGAGATGTGAGTGTTTGTGTTTATATCACAGATCCTCTTAAACATGTCATGACATGAGAAATCTAATTTGTTTCATGGCTTAAAATGTCCTCATTATAAATTAAGTATTTATTTAATCAAGCTCCAAAAACGGCTAATTTTGATATTGCAGGATCTGTGACGTCACACTTGCAAATACATTTGCATATGCCCGCCTCCAGAGCAAGACAGTGACCAATAGTTATACATCATCGCACCACAAGCCCCTCCCACTGGCGTTCAGTCGCTTAACGGCTGATATTTGCATACACTGGATGTGATTATAATCACTGATGCTGTCTACACTGATACAGTATACAGATGTGCGTTCAGTTTCTGACGTCTGTCGACAACAAGACAAATAGAGTGAAAGATTTTTGCTGAAATGTGTGGTTTCCAAATGTGGTTTCCAAAAGGGTTTCCAGCATTCAGTTTGAGTTCAGTAAGGTGTTGTTGAAAGAAGTCTGCTCACCAAGGCTGCATTTATTTGATCAAAATACAGTAAAAATGTAAAGGGCCCTATTTTAACGATCTGAAACGCAAGTATCAAACGCGAAACTCAAATAACTTTGTGGGCGGGTCTCGAGCGCCGTTGCTATTATACCGGCGGGATAAATGACTCTTGCGCCCGACGCAAATCTAAAATGGGTTTGTGTGAAGTAGCTTCATTATTCATAGGTGTGGTTTGGGCGTAACGTGA
>FLSR01004872.1:14962128-14980926 GCA_900092035.1 Leuciscus waleckii | reverse complement strand
TTGCAGTAGTATTGTGTGTGTGTGTGTGTGTGTGTGTGTGTGTGTGTGTGGTCTTGTTTAGAAAATAGCTGACTGTAATCTTAAACATATGCTGATTTATTTGAGCAAAGAGTTATTTTATTTTGTTACTAGTATACATGTAACAAAAGTATAGTTTTTATTGTAATAAATTATCATTTAATAATCATTTAAAATCATTTAAAATTAGAGCTTGTAGTGCTATGAATTGATTAATGCTGATTTTAATGCATCCGGACAAGATGATTTTCATATTTCGTATTTCATATTCATGTGAAATGATTTTTTTAATGAGAATTTGGGGAGAAATGTTCATACATAATGTCAAAAAAATTATTAAAAAGCTTACAAATAAGTACAAATTATAAATTGTTATTAAAAAGATATATTATTAATAAATAATATTAAGAATAAATATTCCTTTTGTTAAAAAAATCTCCGAGATGCGAAGATTTATTTTAGCAAAAAGTTTATTTTATTTTATTTTATTGATGATGATGATTTTATTGATTTTATCAGATGATTTTAAAAACTTTTATTGTTGTGTTTAATTGAGATTTTGGGGGAAATTTTCATGTCAAAATCATTTTTAAAAAGGCTTGTTTTTCTTTCGCAAAAAAAAATCTATATTTATTGAAAATATTTTTTATATTTTTATTTAGATTATAGCATGAAATATGACCCGGACGTTTCTTGATGATATTCACAAACAGTGGCTGTTTTATTAAAATAAGCTGGTTAATAGCGTGCCGGTTGTGTTTGCGTTTGTTCTACTGTGGGAATGGGAGAAAGCCATTAGAAATGCTCATAAATCTTCATTTGTAGTTGACTGAACAGCCAAAAGGTCAAATACCCCTAAACTGCACCTGTAGTGTGTTAAACGCTTATTCAAGCACTCGTTTCTTCTCATCCGCGTTCACAGAGCAGAATTATTCATATTTACATCATTAAAGGGGGTTTGATGGGGATCTCCTGCGTTTGATGTGAAGAACAGGTGTCAGGATTCTGTACAAGACGTGTAAATACAGCAGCTTTACAAGCCACCGCTGAAGCTGCCGGTCTGAACACACACACACACGCACGCACGCACGCACGCACACACACACACACACACACACACACACACACACACACACGCTCACACGCACACGTCAAGTTCACTGGAAGGCACTGATGTTGGGTTGGTTTGTAGAGGCTCCCAGGTAAACAGATCAGGGTGACCTATTCTTAGTGTGTGTGTGTGTGTGTGTGTGGACTCAGTCATCACTCCAGATGGATATGGACACACTGGTATCGATGCACCTGTGTGGATAATCAGAATTATTCAAAGCGCGGCCGAGTAACTGGAGAGGTGAAATTGATGTTTCAGATCTCGAGCTGCTCAGGGTTGCGATGACAAATCCATAACTCTGTTCCAGAAACCCGGAGCTTCTGTGTCTCCTGGAGACTCGAGAGCGACTGACGTCGAGCGCACTACATGGGCAGCAGGGATGCGTTAAAGTGACAGTAAAGGCATTTTTATAATGTTACAAAAGATTCCATTTCAAATAAATGTTCTTTTGAACTTTATATTCATCAAAGAATCCTGAAAAATAAAGTGTGTGTGTGAGTGTGTGTGTGTGTGTGTGTGTGTGTGTGTGTGAGTGAGTGTGTGTGTGAGTGTGTGTGAGTGAGTGTGTGAGTGAGTGTGTGAGTGAGTGAGTGAGTGAGTGAGTGAGTGAGTGAGTGAGTGAGCGAGGGATTGTGTGTGTGAGTGTGAGTGGTGTGAGTGAGTGTGTGAGTGAGTGTGTGAGTGAGTGAGTGAGTGAGTGAGTGAGTGAGTGAGTGAGTGAGCGAGGGATTGTGTGTGTGAGGGATTGTGTGAGCGAGTGTGTGAGGGATTGTGTGTGTGAGGGAGTGAGTGAGTGAGAGAAGTTGAGTGAGTGAGAGAAGTTGAGTGAGTGAGGTGAGTGAGTGAGGTGAGTGAGGTGAGTGAGGTGAGGTGAGTGAGTGAGTGAGTGAGTGAGTTGAGTGTGTGTGTGAGCGAGTGAGTGAGTGAGTGATTGTGAGTGAGTGTGTGTGTGAGCGAGTGAGTGATTGTGAGTGAGTGTGTGTGTGAGTGAGTGAGTGAGTGAGTTGAGTGAGTTGAGTGTGTGTGTGAGCGAGTGAGTTATTGTGAGTGAGTGATTGTGAGTGAGGTGAGTGAGTGAGTGAGTGAGTGAGTGAGTTGAGTGTGTGAGGGATTGTGTGTGTGAGCGAGTGAGTATTGTGAGTGAGTGTGTGTGTGAGTGAGTGAGTGAGTGAGTGAGTGAGTGAGTGAGTGAGTGAGTATCTCTGTGTGTGTGTGTGTTTGTGTGTGTGTGTGTGTTTTGCTTGGAAATTCGCTTTGATATGAATCGACTTACAAGGAGGAACAACACAATCAGTTTATCAATATCTGCATGTATACGCTGGATCAGTGCAGAAGTGAAATGCAGAGAAAGAGAATTCTGTTACAGTAAATGCCTTGTTTATGGTTATTAAAGGCAAACACCATATTCCCTGTGAGTCAGTCCATCAAACCTTTTATAACAAGTTGGTTCGGTGCTAATATAGTTGCTGTTTCACATCTTGTATAGAAAGAACTCGGGTAAAATTAATCTTTTCTTTGCTTTTTATGGCTAACGATACATCAGGCAAAAGCACAGCTGATTCACTTAATCAACAAGTGTGTGAGGTCAGAGGTCACACTGTGACTGAACATCTGTTCCTGTAGACCGGGTCTAATCGCCTCAACTGGAGGGACTGGGAATGAAATCCTCTGGGGTGCGAGTCGAGACAGAGTGTTTGGTCTACTTTAGTTCTATTCGCTTTTACCTAGGAAGATTATTGAGACTGAAGAATGTTTGAGACAAGATTTCATGATCAGAAGAGAGAAATATCATGTGAATTTATTGCTATATTTATACTATATTTTCTTTATGGGCAACAACTTTATGCAAGTAACATGAACGCTGATGCTTATATCTTAGCAAGCTTGATTTCACGTGTACATTACCATTCAAAAGTTTGAGCTCAGGAAGAATTTTTTATGGGTGGTCTGGATGTTGCTAAGGTGTTCTGGGTGGTTGTTAGGGAGTTGCTAGGATGTTCTGGGAGGTTTCTAGGACATTGCTAAGGTGGTCTTGGTGGTTGCTAAGGGGTCTGAGTGTTCTCTAGGTGGTTGCTAAGGTGTTCTGGTGGTTACTGAGGTGTACTGGGTGGTCTGGATGTTGCTAAGGTGTTCTGGGTGGTTGTTAGGGAGTTGCTAGGATGTTCTGGGAGGTTTCTAGGACATTGCTAAGGTGGTCTTGGTGGTTGCTAAGGGGTCTGAGTGTTCTCTAGGTGGTTGCTAAGGTGTTCTGGTGGTTACTGAGGTGTACTGGGTGGTCTGGATGTTGCTAAGGTGTTCTGGGTGGTTGTTAGGGAGTTGCTAGGATGTTCTGGGAGGTTTCTAGGACATTGCTAAGGTGGTCTTGGTGGTTGCTAAGGGGTCTGAGTGTTCTCTAGGTGGTTGCTAAGGTGTTCTGGTGGTTACTGAGGTGTACTGGGTGGTCTGGATGTTGCTAAGGTGTTCTGGGTGGTTGTTAGGGAGTTGCTAGGATGTTCTGGGAGGTTTCTCAGAGGTCACTGAGGCATTCTCGGTGGTTACTTAGAGGTTGCAAGGGTGTTCTAGGTGGTTTCTAGGACATTGCTAAGGTGGTCTTGGTGGTTGCTAAGGGGTCTGAGTGTTCTCTAGGTGGTTGCTAAGGTGTTCTGGTGGTTACTGAGGTGTACTGGGTGGTCTGGATGTTGCTAAGGTGTTCTGGGTGGTTGTTAGGGAGTTGCTAGGATGTTCTGGGAGGTTTCTCGGAGGTCACTAAGGCATTCTCAGTGGTTACTTAGAGGTTGCAAGGGTGTTCTAGGTGGTTTCTAGGACATTGCTAAGGTGGTCTTGGTGGTTGCTAAGGGGTCTGAGTGTTCTCTAGGTGGTTGCTAAGGTGTTCTGGTGGTTACTGAGGTGTACTGGGTGGTCTGGATATTGCTAAGGAGTTCGGGTGATTGTTTAAGAGTTGCTAAGGCGTTCTGGGTGGTTTATAGGATGTTGCTAAGGAGTTTTGGGTGATTGTTTAAGAGTTGCTGAGGTGTTCTGTGTGGTTGTTAGGGAGTTGCAAGGGTGTTCTGGGTGGTTTCTAGGACATTGCTAAGGTGTTCTTGGTGGTTGCTAGGGGGTTGCTAAGGTGTTCTGGGTGGTTTCTATGGGGTTGCTAAGGTGTACTGGGAGGTTTCTATGAGGTCACTAAGCCATTCTGGGTGGTTGTCAGGAGGAGGCGAATGTCAACAAAAACTCAAAAACTCTTGAGTTTTTCGCGTACAGACGACAACATTGTGAAAATGATACCTGTTCACGCGGATCCGCAAAAACGCCAGGCCAGTAGGTGGCGATGTCACTTTGTAAAGAAACACGTCACACGCATGTGCATGACGTCACAGTTTTCACCAATTCGGGTTTTTGTAGTTTATATGGAGACGATTACAGTATCGTTTTCAAAAACTTGCACTTTGAAACTTTGTGAAGTAACAACACGCCTCTCTTCAACAACCACATAATTCGAGGATTTATCTCTGGAGCACAAACACACACTCAACTTTAATACTTAGTGCTAGAGGTTACTGGTAGAGTATGATAAAAATCTAAATTATGACTGAAAAAGTCTAGAATATTACGTCAAAATTATGACTGAAAAAGTGTAGAATATGACACGTCAAAATTATGACATAACATAATTCAAAATTGTGACTGAAAAAGTAAAAAATATGACATAAACCAAAATTATGACATACTAAATTGAAATTAGGACAAATTATGACGTAAGAATTATTACATAACATTTTTTATTGACTTGAAATGTTATGACATTAAAAAGTCAAAATTATAAAATGATAATATACTGAATCAAAATTATGGCATTAAAAGTCATAATTATGAGATTTAAAGTCTAAATGATTGCAACTGCATAAAAATTTACACTACTGAAATGATTATATAAAAAGTCATAATTATGACATTAAAAGGTGAGATATGACATAAAAAGTTAAAATAATAACAACATAAAGGGTCAAAAGTATGACATAAAAACTAAATTATAAAAAAGGTAAAAGTTTAAAAGTCGTATGCATTAAAAAGCCAAAATTATGACATACTAAGTTAAAATTATAACATAAAAAGTCTTTAATTATAACGTAAAAAACTAAAACTAAATCATATGACAAAAAGTCATAATTACCATATAACATTAAAAGGTAAAAAATATGACATTTACAGTGGAAATAACATAAAAAGTTAAAAATGATAAAAGTCAAAATTGACACAAAGTAAAAAAAAATCATGACAAGTCAAATGATTATGACAAAGAGAGAGAGAGAGAGAGAGAGAGAGATAGAGAGAGAGAGAGAGACTCACCATAGACACGCTGCCCACATACTGAGCCGGAGACTCTGGAGAAAGAGAGAGAAACAGAACGCTGTTAGAGAGAGAGAGTTTAATCATCATCACAGAGGAATGAATGCTGGGAAATATTCACCGCAGGGCCGAGGCTGAGCGCTGATGAAGCTGCAGGACACGAGCAGGATCAAAACCCTCATGATGAAGAAGATGAAGATGAAGAGCGTTCACACTCTCTCTTATACACACACACCTGCACAGGTCAGACACACCTCACTGTTCCGTCATAAACTGCAGATTACATGCCTGTCAGATTTATGATTTCAGCTTTATGACTCACTTTAGCCAGCAGAGATACGGATAAATTCCATCATATTCGTCAATAATAACGATAAGCATTTTTCCAGATTCCCGAAGACGTGATTTTGGTCTGTAACTCTAAATGTGTAAAATCATAACAAAAATATGTTCTGAAAACGTTCACATTAAATTATAAAAAAATTATTTATGAATGTTCTCAGAATAATCAAAACGTCCGAAAAAAGAAAAAAAATGTTTTCAAAGTTAAAGGAACGTTACATTGTATCATTCTTCACACATTATGAGAACGTTACATTGTATCATTCTTCAGGCATTATGAGAACGTTACATTGTATCATTCTTCACACATTATGAGAACGTTACATTGTATCATTCCTCAAACATTATGAGAACGTTACATTGTATCATTCCTCAAACATTATGAGAACGTTACATTGTATCATTCTTCAAACATTATGAGAACGTTACATTTGAATGTTCTCTGAACGTCTGAAACAAGAAACTTTTCAAAAATGTTAGATGAACAGCCAAATTTCAGGAAAAATTTTCCAAAACAATGATCATATGTCAATGAAACTATTACAGGTTTTTTCACCTGCTTACACACATTTTTAAAACTTTGCCTCTTTTTTTTCAAAACGTGAAAAAAATTGCCAAAAATATGTGTGTGTGAGGCTCTGATGAATTACTGTGGTGTTTTGATTGGTTGTGTTTGAAAAATGAAATCGAGACTTCCTGTTAGATTTGTGTGTTACAGAGAGAACTGTGTGCTATGGTTTGCAAAAGTGTTTTATGAAATTGAAAACTGAGTCGAAGGCCGAAGATTAGTGTGCGGTTTTGCAGATTTGGTGTGTGTGTTTCTGGTGTTTGAGTGTCAGGTTTCAGAATTTGTGTGACAAGGATTTTGTGTGTAAAAGCAGTTGAAAAACACTAATATATAAATGATTTCACTGTAATATTTTCAAATCATATTTAATCTGTCAGTAATCTTAAGAATCGGTTTTACTTTTTTGGTGAAAACATGTCTTTTGATTTATTGGTGTTATGAAAGTATGATGATGATTATGAGTTTGACAGTGACTGGCGTTAATGAGTTTTCCATCATAAACGAGCAGATCTGAGGAATAAAGACTCATAATCAGCGCAGGACGCTAAAGTTCACGAGTTCTGATAAGATTAAACACCAGGACATTAATGAACACATATTTCCATCATTAATGAAGATTTATCAATGATAAACGAGCATGAGGACGTGCGGAACATGTGGAAGTGCATGATGGGACTGTAAATCTGACTGCTATTCAAACACACAAACACCACAAACACAAACACACAAACTCATCTTTTGTTCAGTTTATTTATTTTGTCCAAGTACACTCAGAACTGTACATCAGCTTGCTTATAATACAGTCACTTTATTAAATTGATCAAAAAAACAAAACAACAAAGAAAAAAAAAACAGTTTTCCTCCGTCCTGAAAGTGTGAGGAGAGACCGGAGTCGGTCCTGAAAGTGTGAGGAGAGACTGAGACTGGAGTCGGTCCTAAACCTCAGCTCGTCTTCACAATCATGATTCCTTTAAAATCAGTCTTTATCAATTCATGGACTGAACAGGAAGAAAGACACTTGAAGCAGAGCGGATCTTTCCGATCTTGAGTATATATGTGTGTGTGTGTGTGTGTGTGTGTGTGTTTGTGTGTGTGTGAGAGATAAAGAGTGTGTGTGTATCAGTCTCTGCTGGCTGGGAGTCGTCTCACTGTAAACACAGAGTGTGTGTGTGTGTGTGAGTGTGTGTGTCGAAGGCTTCTGTTCACTCGTCGGATCCGGCCGAGCGCTTCTGAGTCCTCTTACGCGGAGACCGGCTGGGAGACGCTTTATCTGAGACACACACACACCAGTGTCAGTGACACGAGATACACACACATGATCAACAAGCACGTTAAGAGAGCGGAGGACAGAAAGCGGCGCTCACCTCTCCGACTCGCCACTGACCAGCCAGAGGAAATAAAGAGAGAGAGTGTGAGATCAGAGAGAAGAAGCAGATCCACCAACCCAGAGCAACAATCAATCAATACATCAATAATCTAACAGCAGATCCACAAACCCAGAGCAATAAACAATAATCTATAATCAATAAGCTAACAGCAGATGCACAAACCCAGAGCAATAATCACTAATCTATAATCAATAATCTAACAGCAGATTCACAGGTCTCACGTCACATGACACACAGCTAAACAAATAATCTCATTTTTATTTCTCAGTGTTTTATTTTGATTGTTTATAATTTAAAATTATTAAGAGCTGCACAACTCATTTTAAAATATTACAGATATAAGTATAATGATCATTATTATAATTTTGACTTCTAAATATAAAATATGAAGAGAAAATATACATTGCCGTTGAAATGAAAATAGTCAAAAATATATAAATTTGATCATTATAATAATAATCTTAAATTATAACACTAATTCTTCACTTTCAAACATTTAAATCATTGAGCTTTAATTTTGGTGGGAAATAGTTTATTTTGTATGCGATTAATCGCTGCTCAGCACTAATTGTAATATAACGAGTGATTAGCCTTTCATGGATTGGTGGACGAGCGTTTGGTAAAGCCGGCGGACTGTGATTGGCTGAAACTCACTGATCTGGTTGAGTGTTTCCTGTGGGATCCAGCTCATGTCCACATCATTGTGGTTGGAGGTTCCCATCTCGACTTTAGGTGCGGGTCGCCTCCTCTGTGCACACACACACACACACACAGTCTGAGTAAACACGATGCCGGTACGTCTGAGTAAACACGATGCCGGTACGTCTGAGTAAACACGATGCCGGTACGTCTGAGTAAACACGATGCCGGTACGTCTGAGTAAACACGATGCCGGTACGTCTGAGTAAACACGATGCCGGTACGTCTGAGTAAACACGATGCCGGTACGTCTGAGTAAACACGATGCCGGTACGTCTGAGTAAACACGATGCCGGTACGTCTGAGTAAACACGATGCCGGTACGTCTGAGTAAACACGATGCCGGTACGTCTGAGTAAACACGATGCCGGTACGTCTGAGTAAACACGATGCCGGTACGTCTGAGTAAACACGATGCCGGTACGTCTGAGTAAACACGATGCCGGTACGTCTGAGTAAACACGATGCCGGTACGTCTGAGTAAACACGATGCCGGTACGTCTGAGTAAACACGATGCCGGTACGTCTGAGTAAACACGATGCCGGTACGTCTGAGTAAACACGATGCCGGTACGTCTGAGTAAACACGATGCCGGTACGTCTGAGTAAACACGATGCCGGTACGTCTGAGTAAACACGATGCCGGTACGTCTGAGTAAACACGATGCCGGTACGTCTGAGTAAACACGATGCCGGTACGTCTGAGTAAACACGATGCCGGTACGTCTGAGTAAACACGATGCCGGTACGTCTGAGTAAACACGATGCCGGTACGTCTGAGTAAACACGATGCCGGTACGTCTGAGTAAACACGATGCCGGTACGTCTGAGTAAACACGATGCCGGTACGTCTGAGTAAACACGATGCCGGTACGTCTGAGTAAACACGATGCCGGTACGTCTGAGTAAACACGATGCCGGTACGTCTGAGTAAACACGATGCCGGTACGTCTGAGTAAACACGATGCCGGTACGTCTGAGTAAACACGATGCCGGTACGTCTGAGTAAACACGATGCCGGTACGTCTGAGTAAACACGATGCCGGTACGTCTGAGTAAACACGATGCCGGTACGTCTGAGTAAACACGATGCCGGTACGTCTGAGTAAACACGATGCCGGTACGTCTGAGTAAACACGATGCCGGTACGTCTGAGTAAACACGATGCCGGTACGTCTGAGTAAACACGATGCCGGTACGTCTGAGTAAACACGATGCCGGTACGTCTGAGTAAACACGATGCCGGTACGTCTGAGTAAACACGATGCCGGTACGTCTGAGTAAACACGATGCCGGTACGTCTGAGTAAACACGATGCCGGTACGTCTGAGTAAACACGATGCCGGTACGTCTGAGTAAACACGATGCCGGTACGTCTGAGTAAACACGATGCCGGTACGTCTGAGTAAACACGATGCCGGTACGTCTGAGTAAACACGATGCCGGTACGTCTGAGTAAACACGATGCCGGTACGTCTGAGTAAACACGATGCCGGTACGTCTGAGTAAACACGATGCCGG
This sequence comes from Leuciscus waleckii, assembly GCA_900092035.1. Classification (NCBI taxonomy): domain Eukaryota; kingdom Metazoa; phylum Chordata; class Actinopteri; order Cypriniformes; family Leuciscidae; genus Leuciscus; species Leuciscus waleckii. Next base: position 14,970,950 of record FLSR01004872.1, on the reverse strand, counting down.
TACGTCTGAGTAAACACGATGCCGGTACGTCTGAGTAAACACGATGCCGGTACGTCTGAGTAAACACGATGCCGGTACGTCTGAGTAAACACGATGCCGGTACGTCTGAGTAAACACGATGCCGGTACGTCTGAGTAAACACGATGCCGGTACGTCTGAGTAAACACGATGCCGGTACGTCTGAGTAAACACGATGCCGGTACGTCTGAGTAAACACGATGCCGGTACGTCTGAGTAAACACGATGCCGGTACGTCTGAGTAAACACGATGCCGGTACGTCTGAGTAAACACGATGCCGGTACGTCTGAGTAAACACGATGCCGGTACGTCTGAGTAAACACGATGCCGGTACGTCTGAGTAAACACGATGCCGGTACGTCTGAGTAAACACGATGCCGGTACGTCTGAGTAAACACGATGCCGGTACGTCTGAGTAAACACGATGCCGGTACGTCTGAGTAAACACGATGCCGGTACGTCTGAGTAAACACGATGCCGGTACGTCTGAGTAAACACGATGCCGGTACGTCTGAGTAAACACGATGCCGGTACGTCTGAGTAAACACGATGCCGGTACGTCTGAGTAAACACGATGCCGGTACGTCTGAGTAAACACGATGCCGGTACGTCTGAGTAAACACGATGCCGGTACGTCTGAGTAAACACGATGCCGGTACGTCTGACTAACAGGCTGGAGCGTTCCCGAAGGAGAGTCAGGTAATCAAGGTAATAGCGACAAGACCAGACAGTGAACTGAGGGAACTGTGGTGTCTTTATGGTGCTGGTGATGAGAATGCAGATTGCAGACAGGTGGCCATGACAGGTGAAGGTGATCAGTACTCAGGAGACATGGAACGAGTGGGCGGAGTGTGGAGGTCTGGTGCTGTCGATGGTGTTTCCGTGACAGTAACATTAAATAACATTTGTTAATGTTAATTTCTATGTATACTAACACTTTTTTAATATTAATGTGTAAAAATTAAAATTGATGTATGAATGAACAGGAATGAACATTAATCAAATCAATTTTGTAAAATAAATCCTGTTTGTTCATTATACCTAAGTATTAATACAAAATTACGAAAGTATTAAAGTATTAATAATGCATTAAATATCTACCAAATTGAAATTGTGAAATTATACAAGTTTATTTGTGCAACTTGTAATTTGTATAGGTCCACAACAAGCTTAAAAGGAAACAGTTTAAGTAATATTAGTACTTAAGTGATTTTGTTAATCAGTTTCTTGTGAAGCACGTTTAATTGGGAGAAAGGGATAGAAGGGAAGTGACTTGTATCAGAGAAATGGTACTAAAACAAGTAGCCACTTAAGTATACGAACATAAAAACATGTTAAAACCTCAACGCTTAAATCAATACATTTATGACATTTATCTAAAATCCCAAAGTTCAACAGCATAAAGATATGCATTTTAAAAAAATAAAAATAAAGCACTAATTGACAGCATGGTGGCTACAGCAGTTCACATCATTCCTAAAAATGCCCAATGTAGCACCAACAATTGACAACCTTTCAGACGAGTCAAGTGTAATATTGCAATTAAAGATATAGAAAGTCAAAAATACATCACGTCAAGCCCACACATTCACCATTCTCTGCCGAGACCTGTGAGATTTATTTTTGTAGAAGCAGCAAATGAAAGGAGGGAATGGCAGCGCAATTGAACATGTCCAGAAGATATTACACTTTTTTTTATATATAATTAAATAATCAAATCAACGAGAAAGGAAATGAAAACCAACAACCTACACACAATGAACAAAATCATGATGGGAACCCTAAACCACTCAAATAATACAATCACAATCCCCACTTTTATACATCCCAAAACATTTAGCATTGAAGCACAACTGCTATTTGAAATTAGACAGGCATTTTGCCGGCCTGCACCCACTGGGGGACATTAAAATATGAGAGCAAATATAGCTACTTTTAGATAGTTGGTTGATTGATATGGAAATATCTATGGTTAATGCACACTTTGTCATAAATTATTTATATTTAGGTAGATGGCATGGCATCATGCCTAATGCTCATTTCTGGTAATAAGAAAGTTGCTCTCTATAAGGAGAGAGTCATGACCCTTCACCATTGTGCCCTTCTTGAGACAGGCACTTAACCTCAAATTACTCTAGGAAAATTGAGTAGGCTTCTGTAAGTACAGATAAAGGCTTCAAATCAATGAAAGATCCGAAAGACCCCATGAAATGAAAATTTTAATTTTGTGGCTTTTAGTCCATGTCTGTAGCCTACTCCTAAAAGTCTTCCGGACCGAAAAAGTATTGATGACTCATCTTGCACACAAAGTCAAATACAAATATTTGTTCATTAGAATGTTCTCTAGTCTAGAATGTGCATATCATTTCAGTTAAATTATTCATACTAGCAACTGTCCTTGTTGTACTAACGCTCATAGTTTTATAATTTTTAAACTGTGCCTGCGTCTCAATGTGCATACTATTCATCCTAAATAGTATGTGAGATAAGAATAAGTGTGTATAGTTTGTTGAAAAGAGTATGCCAAAAGTCCTCGGATGGTCTATGGATGGATGGACTACTATTTCGAAGTGTGGATCCATGCACACTCTAACGGCTGATATTGCCCACAACCCATTGCGCTTTGGCGGAAGTTTTCAGTTCAGAACTACAAACGTGAATAAAAGGAACTACAAACATGGTGGATGTATGTGAGTCGTGAGACCAATAGTTAAGTAGAAATGCCCTGAAAGGGGGAAAGACCCATAACCAGCAGATCAACAGCAACTTTTCGCTCTAATATGGCATGAAGAACTTTTTGAGTAGTGTTAATTGAATTACCGCAACTCTTTTGCCACACAATCAAAAAGTATCTACTTTTTCTTCACAAAATGAGTATACGTTTAGGGCATAGTATAAGTATAGGTGAATTGGGACACAGCATGTGATCATTGCATTCAGCCCATGTCCCATCCCCACTTCATGTTTCAGAAATAAATCAACAAAACAAACTGTGCTTGTCAAACCATTTTTTAAAGTATTTAACTTCTAATGCCTTTACAGATGCCTGACATTTCAGTTGTTATTGTGTTACCATTGCTGCAACCTTGAGGGCCTCTTTCTATGTCCAAAGCAAGTATGTATTATGTCCGAAGCAAGTGTGTGTGTGTGTTATGTGCGCGTGTTTGTCTGCGTCTGCGTGTGTCTGCGTATACAGTTTTTTTTTCTCCTAAGAGTAGGTCATCTCTTTGTGCGACTGTTTCTTAAACAGCCTGCTCTCTCTCTCCCCTCATGACATAGTGTAGTCCTTCTGTCACATATATTTCCCACAGATGTTTAAAAACACTGTGTGGGATTCAGAGTCAAAAGCTTTACAGCTTTATTCCTCTCTCAGCTCTGAATGAAAACACTCAATCACACATGGCTATTTGCGCTTAGTGTAAAGAGACAGGCATACTATTATTTAATCCAAACACTTTGTTTACTTTTTTTTTTTGCTTCCGCTTCTGAAAAAAACAAATATTTGGATAATTAGGCCACAATTCAAAATGTACAATTGTCTTTGCATTATATATTTTTTAAAATACCCCAAAAGTGCCATTTATTTTAAAGACACAATAAGCACACTTTTCCATCAAAATGAATTTTGTTAGGTTTCAAAATATGAAGCAAAATGTATTGTTTGACACTTTTGTCAAGCTTTGTGGAACATGTTTATATGTTAACATAATGAACCCCACTGCTGGTTATTCTGCTGTAACACCTGAGTGAACTTAATGGGAACTGATTTTATGCACCATTAAAAAAGACCATAAGACCAATTTGTTAAAAATAATTGAAAGAGTGGTTCAGAAAGTGAAGTTAGAAATAAAGAATTCAGAGTGAATTCAAAGCACATGTTCAACTCCGAGTGTATTGGCCTATGACAGTATAAAAGCAAGTGAATTCTGTTGGTAATAGATGTACAGTATGAGTCAGATCTGCAGAGGTGCATATGCTATCATCACAACACTATTTATTAGCAAAGGGAATGTGGGCAGCTCAAGGGCAAAGATGATTATAAAATGATTAAACTAAAAGAGAAGGAATAGTTATGGTGTGTGTATGAGTCATAACCAAATCTGCTTTCTTTAGTACTACTAAGCAGGTTTAGAATAAAGAGTCCATAAAGAAAATAAATCAGCTAATCTAGTATCCCTCACAGGCCGTTTATTTTCATCAGACTTTCATTCTCTGTCTCTTCCTCCATTCAGAGTGCACTACAACCAGATGAGCTGTAAGCAGTGAGTCACAGAAATAAAATAAATGTGATGTTTGGGTGTTTAAACCTTCCTCTTTTTCTTAATTCGCCATACCATCTGTCCTGTCTGAGGAACAGCATGTCTAGAATTAAGGACAGAAGGGAAAAAGAGTAACACTTATGTAATTTTTATTTTTACATTTCTGGCCCTTTAGTTGAAACATCAACTAGCGTGGAGGGCGGTGTTAAACATCTGCAATGACATTGCTCCAGATTACTCTGCTTCCAAATTGAGGACTTTTTCAATGGGTAGAGAATGATATGTGCTCTTTGCTAGAATTTTAAATTGACTCGCACACAGAGAATTTGCACATACGCATGCCCATTTGTGGCTTTATTTTGGTTATGGACGTCCCTGTGCAGGAACAACATGTCTTTTCAGACCCTAAAGCCACATAAAGGAAACTTCAGGTTTAATTATATTTTATAACCACTTAGTGTCACTGTATCTTGACAGCTAGTGAAGAAAAAGAGAAAGAGAGAAGAACACACAAAGAGATGGAGAAACAGAGAGCTTAGAGTGTTTGTATGGCTGTGTATGTTAGGACTGATTACAGATAGAGATTTTCCAGTTTGTTTATGATTCAATATATAAATATCTGAATATATATAAGGGGTGTCGAAAATATCACATTCATTTCTTAATAACATATTAAACATAATTAATGCAGCATCCATTTTTTCCCCTTTCTGGCATCCTTTGACTAGTGTTACAGTATATGATCATGCTATGGGTTCCAATCACCAACTATATTTATATATATAGCGTGATCATATACTGTAAACATGTCGTTATTTTTTTATTTTTTTTTATTTAAATGACAATTATCATAATTAGGCTATCTTTGCCACAAAACAGAAGAGACTAGCATAATTTCTGGCATCTGTAGCCTGAAAATCATTGCCTGTCCTTTGGTTTGTATAATAGTAACTTATACAACTACATTTGGATTATTAAACAATGTTTTGAGTGTTCAAACAATGTTCAAAGTTTTGAATTCAAAGGCATGTAAAGGGAATAATTAACAGAGAAGAAAGAATAAAAACCCTTCACTTCTGCTCGCACTCATAACCGCTACTGAACATCTGAACACAAACAACGATCAAATACACATTGACGTATCTTCTTCTGTCTGTTCTTCAAAATGTAATCAAACGTATATTTCTGCAAGCGCGTTTAAACTGGTTAACTCTGTCTAAGGCAGGCAAATGCATTTGTTTTGAAGACGAGTTCGCATGCCACTGTGCAATACACATAAATGACCGAGGATTGGCGGGTGTTCATTTCATAAACTGTGACATTTTTTTAATGTATAAATGTAGGTATATGTCCAAAAAACTGGTTATGTCATATACTTTGTACTGTAGTAGTGGTATCGTGGCGTGGTAATCTGTTGTATTACAGATTATGCATACCTAATGAAATGAAATCGAGTGTAGCTCTACCTGTGGAATCGTTCAAAGACAGCATACGCAGAAAGATCTTCATCGCTGGCAAGTAATAGGATGCTTTTGCAGATTTGCTTTCACTTGACTGTAGGTCTACGGCCACTTCATCCAACGCTCTTAAATCTTCCTGTTACGACTGCGCTGCTGCGTTCAATTCGCCTACTTATACTACGCCCTAAAAGTATGTAGGCCTACTTTTTTTGTGTCGAAAAAGTGCATACTTTTTAGTGTGTAGCAGAAGAATAGACCAGCTTTGGGACATACTATCATGTCATACGGTTTCTCTCTGTCGCATCCTGTTACAGTAAACTGGCCTGTCAATCATCTTGACAAAAAGATAAAATCCTCCACATTTCATTTTATTTCAAATCCTACCGTATCGGAGAGAAATGCAGTAGCACATTGATGAAAGGTCTCTCATGCAGAGAAATGAAAGCTTTAGCATAAGTTCTGCCAGGAAGACTCAATTACTACGTCACTTATTACCTTCACATCTATCCAATCATGTCCTAATACTTGCTGTATAAAAGAATATTCTTCCTGTCTTCAGGCAGGAAATGCAGATCCGCTACCCTCGGATTATGCACTCCGGACGGGGCCAACGCCAAAGAACTTTATAAATAATTGCTTGCTGGGCTGTCAATAAATACAGTGGGTACGGAAAGTATTCAGACCCCCTTAAATTTTTCACTCTTTGTGTAACAAACAACTATTTACAAGACTGTCACTATTTATGATTGATAGACGGGGTTCAGGCTTTTTTTAAAGCGTATTTGCGAAAGAGGACATTTTTTTTGCGCGTTCGTCCCAGGCATCTCACAATAACTGGTAACATACGTTGTCTAATTTTATACGCATACGAGCTTTCTGAACACGCTTTAGTATCAGTGCTCGTCTATTTTGTTTTGTTAATTACCTCGTTAGTAAACCAATACATAACTGCGGCACAGTTTGAATCTCCTCCATACTTATTATAAATGTGGCGCAACCCTTTTACAGTCTATGGGCGCAACTGATTACTGTCCGTCGCAGACTGGTTTACCTTCCCGGTACTTTAGACCGCGGTGTAAACGCAGAAAGCAACCGGTCTGGGGCGAAAAAAGTTCCTGGGAAAAAAGTTCCTGGTACAAATTGTTCCGGGTAATTTCGGTGGAAACGCGGCTCATGTCTTTCTTTCCTCAGTGGGAGAGAAATTATGTTTTTTGAGGAAAACATTTCTGGATTTTTCTTCTAACAATGGATTTCATTGGTTACCATCGTTTTTAAGTCCAAATCAATGCAGTTTCAAAAGTCTTTGAAGTGTTTAAACGGGCTGTACGCGATCACAGCTGAAGAAGAGGTTGTTATCTAGCGAAACGATAGGTCATTTTCATAAAAATTATATAATATATAGACTTTTTACCTTCAATAGTTGGGATTGAGCTGATCAACAAACGGACAGGGAACTACGTCATCACGTTGAAAGGTCACGCAATACTATTTGAACTACTATTCATATTCATCAGAATGTTATTCATATACTATTCATATTCACTGAATACTATTACTATATAATAGCAAACAATACTATTTGAACTATCCTCCTACGTACGGTCGCATTGTAAACAGTGGGGCGGTTCTTCTGCCGGCGCCGGCGTGACCTTTCAACGTGATGACGTAGTTCCCTGTCCGTTTGTTGATCAGCTCAATCCCAACTATTGAAGGTAAAAATATGGTAATGTTAATCAAACAACAAGAGACAAAGAGAAAATCACTCACTGCTCTTGACTGAATTAATTTCGTAGCTTTAATAAGAATCAGTATTTAGTTCATACAGTGAAGAGTTAGCAGTGTTTTATTTTTACATTTGATTATTTAATTTCTAACCGAACGTAGGCCTACCAAACCACAAACACCCTGGTTGAAACTGATCTGAAAATGACTTACTTGTTATGTAATGCTAGAGTAAAACTGCTTTTTACTTTCAGAAATTGTAAGGATGCTTTCTTCTCGCAAAAAGAATGTATAACATGTATGTTGGTTATACCATTTTCTATATAATTACGTTTATTTTACACACTTAAAGCATTATCATATCCCATTTTGAATTTCACATTATTTAACGAGTTATAGTTAAACTCTATATATAGTTAAGCAATTTATATAGCAGCCCTAGTGCAAACTGAGCCACATAAACAAAAAGACAGCGTTTAATTCATGCAATACCAGAGCTGAGACCATTCCATGCCTATTCTCTGAATAACAGGGGTTGTTTAGTATGAAAGACTGGGATTTGGTGACACTGCAGAAAACCCTGGATCCAGTCCAAGGAGCACAGAGCAACACTGAGCTTCGTGACTCACACCACTACGCTCGGAGAGAAGCCCGGTAAACACTTTAACCTCCTATTGAATGTTCTTTAATGACTAAAGATAGACCTCACAAATAAACACCGTCGCCACATACTGTTAAGAAATGACGACGGTTCTCTTTTTAGTCTTAACCGGAAGTGATATTCCATCACTCTTAAGAGAATAAGCCGATGGAAACATGCCTTGCTTCTGTCTAGCCGACCGTTGAGATAAAATCTGGCACTTGGCCCCATTCCCTCCTCCTCCTCCTCCTCCTGGTTTTTAACAAGTGGGGGAAAAACAGAGTTACTGGAAGAGGGATCAGGGCATCCAAAAGAGTTAAACAACTCAGGATTTATGGGTCATCAAAGTGCACGGGAACAGGCCGACCGCCACGTGGAGACCACAGCCAGGCGGACTCCCGCTGAGAGGATCTCTGCTCAGCACTGAGTCACCCAGAGAGAGCAGGGCGGCCCTGGACAATACTGTGCTCTATATATCTGAGTGTGTGCGTTTATGAGAGGCGTTGTCAGAAATATCGATATGTATCGATACTGAAATATCTGAACTGGTCAATACTCCTTTTCGGTATAGTATTGATCAATTGACAGTTGGACACACACCCGCCTCCACTCACTCACTCCGGTTGAATAGTGCTTGTAATGCGGATCATTTGACTCATTCCCGCGAGCACCACTGATCTATTTATGTGGCGATCTCATAAAGCCGCCTCTCAAACATGGCT
>FLSR01004872.1:14942466-14962028 GCA_900092035.1 Leuciscus waleckii | reverse complement strand
AGTTCATAAGTGATTTCCGGGCATCAAATGCTGATCATGTTGCTGGCACTATGACACATTTGTTGAGTGTTTTCCTGGGAAAAGTTGAGTGTTTTCGATCATGTCGACTAACTAGACGTCATCTTGATGATTTGGCATTGTCCCGACACAAATATAACCCATTTCCAGTGAGTTAAAGATGTTTAGGAGCCGAAGCGATGGGGGTGTCAAGCTGTGAGCTCTTCATAACTCAAATCCATTAAAGCCGATATGGATTATTGTGTTTCATAACGGCGGTGGCCTGGTTGTAGGAGGCTTTTATTTGCGTTGAATTTTGCTGGAAATGCAAAGCATCATGGGGAGTCGGTGTCATTCTCTAGTAGAACCGGTTTAATGTGTGTGTGACGGTTGACAAATGAAGAAGTGTATGAGTGTTCACTTCCAGTTAGCCTGATTTGAATGATTGGGATATGAACGTGTGCAAGTCTCACCTCAAATGACTCCTGATGAGAACAGATCACTTTTCCTGCAATGCATCATGGGAAAACTTGGGTTATTGGTGCATTAATGCATAGGGTTGCACCGATATGAAAATGTTGGCCAATACCGATAATTCTTTATATTTGAAAGCCGATAACCGATATATTGACCGATAAATCTAAATCCAATTTTTTATATTATTTTTGAGATCCTGATCACAAAACCAAAAGTCTCAACATTTAAAGCCAATTCCCAAACACACGTGTGTGTGTGTGTGTGTGTGTGTGTGTGTGTGTGTGTATGTAGATGAGCTGGTGCAGGTGAAGAGAAGAGGAGAAGAGGAGGAGACGCCATCAAACGCTTCCCGACTCCCACACTTCTCCATCTGTGATGTTCAGATCAAAGACATTACACAACTATACACTCCTCATTAGCCTGTGTGTGTGTGTGTGTGTGTGTGTGTGTGTGTGTGAACGCTGTCCTCGTTCTTCATTACTGTACACCGACAGGACAGAACTGTGTGTGTGTGTGTGTGTGTGTGGCGTTAAGATCCAGTCCAGTGCCGATCATTCAGTGAAAGATTCAAACAGGTGAACCGATTCAAAAGATTCGAATCACTGCTATGAATCAGTGTTGTACTGTTGGTTTATTCTGAAGTAATGGTTTGGTTTGGCCTCTGGAACGCGGACAGAATCCCGGAATCCAGTCGTAAAGTTGGAGTTTACAGAATAATGCGGAATGTCACGGAATCTGGCAGATTTTGTATGAGTAAATCAAAAGTAGTGCTTCATGAAATTACTTTTTAAAAGATCATTAAATTAACGTTTTATGTCTTCATTTGATTACCAGGCACCATTTATGTTATAATAAATTTGTATTAAATCATAAATCCAGAAAAATTCAAACATTAATTTCATAGGGCCCTATTATTATTTTTATTTTGTTCTAAATGAATTATTAAATTATATAAATTATGCTTTTTGATTATTAAAATTTAATTAAACCATTGAAGTGGAATTGGTGATTTAAGAGGGCCCTAACATTTTTATTTCTGTTAAAGTTTTAAAATAATTGTTTACAAATTGCATAAGCTCATGATTTCAATAAATGAAACGTGTATTGATTAGAATTTTTTTTGGGACCATTTAAAAGGAATACAGAAAATAAAATAAACAGGGAAAACAATGGAACAGAAAATTTTAAGTGGAAAAAATGGAATTTGGGAAAAAAATAAAAGGGCCCTTAATGTCATTTTTGTTAATCTTTTAATAAATTGTTGTTAAATTGTATACGTTCAATGATTTCAATTAATTACACATGCTTTTTCATTACTAACATTTAATTTGACCATTAAAATGGAAAACAGAAAAATGTACGTGGAAAAAATGGAATTTGAGGAAAAAATAAATAAGTGATTTTAAAGGGTGTTAAAATGTAATTCTTAATGATTTGAATTAATTAGTATGCTATTCGATTACTAAAATAAAATTTTGACCATTAGAATGGAATCCAGAAAAAATGTAATGGAATTTGGATGTCATTGGGTCCTTAATCACTGCATACCGTCTACAGTCGCACACTATTCCCAGCAGAACGAGGGAATGTTCCGGAATGCCACACGTCATCTTCTGCTGAGATATGAAGTGACACATCATATGAGACATGGTTGTAAAAGCACGGACAGCCTCGATCCCAAGGCCATCAGAGAACATTCCCATCGCATTAAACCCTGAGCGTGGAAAACCTCCTGATCCCAGAACAACATTCACACACGTTCACTCTCATATCGTGGTTACAATCTCTTCTGAAACTCACAGTTTTGTCCCAGTATCTCTTATTGTCTGTTTCACATATTTTAGTAATCATTATAAAGTGGGTGTCATTCATAATCTGAAACCTCAAAATTGCAAATTGACATTGCTTTACCATAAAAACGGTACTTTAAACTTTTTTAACAGGCTCCTCCCCCTAGTGGGCGGAGTCATGTTGCAAATTATACGAAATTTACAGCACTTAATCACAACTTTTTCTAATATTGACAAAACGCATATCGTCGGAAAGGTCTGAGTCTCAAGGTTCTGTATCCGGTGACTGTTTTGTTATAGAAGTGATATTGTGATAGAATTATATTAATTTGTGACTGGAGAAGGGTTAGGGTTAGGGTTATATGGGTGTCCCCCGGTGGATAGTGTTGGTACAGCGCCTAAACAAAATCTCACCGGAACCTTTATTTTTATGATATCAACTTCAAATTTGAAACTCATTTAGCTTTGATTTTGTAGCAACTTTAGTGTGCTAATTATTTAGTAAATATATATTTTGTATAAAATAAAAAAACGTTTAGCACAATACATTTAATTTTTTATACTTACCATTTTTAGAAGTGCTTTTACACATTCATTCACTTTCCATTTTTAGAAGTGCTTTTTCACATTCCTTCATTTTTTTTTTTTTACTTCAGCAATAATCAGCTGATTTAACCATCAAATGCATGAATGTTTCACCAATCATTACATATTCAGTTTTTAGCTAGCGACCCTAATTTATATATAACATGGATGGATCTCTACCTGTCGCGATAATAGAAAACTCTCCTGATATTAAAGTAACAATTACAGAAGGATAAAATAAAGCATATTTTGTTACCTTTTATAGCTTGGAAGGGTTCAGTTTGAGCAGATATTTTATACCATCATCACTGTCCTCATCAGAGCTCATTTCCCAGTACATTCAGCATCTGGCTCATATTCGCAATCTCAAACATATTCTCAATGGTGCCATCAGGCGAGATATGCTTCGGTTTTTTGTTTTTTTTTTTCAAGCAGAAGACGGCATACGAGATACTAGAGTGACTGGAGTTCAGGCGGGATGATGTGAGGATTGTGTGCGGTTTTTCTGGAAGATTGTAGATTAATTTGAAAGTATGTCTGGCGTGTGGACGAGATGATGCTGTTAGAGGAGGATTTGTGTGTGTGTGTGTGTGTGTGTGTGTTCATGTTACTGATGATCAGTTGTGTTTTAGAGGAAGTTTCATCAGTCTTCTACTGTATTGGATTGTGTAATGTTTCATAAAGTGGAGTTTCTCTTCTCCTGTTAGAGATATGACGTGTTCTTCAGGGATGAAAAATTATCATGTCTTTTTAAACCCGTTTTTCCCAGGTAATGTTCCTTTAAAAGCTCTCGTTTCCTGACTGCGATGCTGAATTCGTCAGATTAATAACCAGTATGGATCTGTTATCTGATCGCCACTGCTTCCCTTCCTCATGTTGAACTGAATAATCATCTGAACATTGTTGAAGTCATTTTGATGGCGTGTGTGTGTGTGTGTGTGTGTGTGTGTGTGTGTTTCCTCGTGAGGTTCCTGCCTCAGTGGCGGCCCATCATGCCCTGGGGCAAATCCTCACTGAATGCAAATGGTTGTGCTAATGTGTGTGAGTGTGTGTTTTAACCCTAATGCTGCATCCTTTAGAGTTAAATGGAGTGTGTGTAATTCAGTTCACTGATAGTCCCTGGCTTTCTGAAGAGGGCTGATGTAAGGGCACTTCATGTTCATGTCCCACCAGATTAAACTGAATTCATGTTGGAATATAATCTGTGTGAGATTTCAGACACGAGCTCGAGGATGTTTACCCGCCTGAAGGAAACCGCACTTTTTTTTTTGTCAATTTAGCGTTGTGTTTTATTTAAGGATGCAGAAGTTTCCTTCAAATACATTTTTACATGTATTTTATTCAGAGAGTGTGCCCGTTTGCTGGATTACTGTGATTGGTTGCTTTGTGGTTGTTGTGGATTTAGTTTTAAGGGCATTGCCAGATGGTTGCTAGGGTGCTTTGAGTGGTTGCTAGGTGGTCGGGTCAAAGTTTGGAAAAATATTTAAACCATATAAACGTTTACTTTCAATTGCATTTAAAGCGAGATCAATTCTGAACCACTGTTGTTTAGAGCTGCACGATTCATCTTTCTGTAGCCGTGTTTCCGTTACCCTTCAAATGCGCAAATTGAAATTGCGAATTGAAAATACAGCCAATGGAAACACGTCAATTTTGCAAAAACTCCCATTTATCGCAAAAAAGTTTTCCCGCTCGCATGAGGAGGTTTTTCAGGCAATTCGAAAAGAAATATTTTCGCAAAACTGCAATGGAAACAGTTTTTGTGCATTTCCAGGTCAGCTGACGTAGATGATGCGGTGTGATTGGACAGAAGACGAGACAGAGCTCTTTATTACATTCATAAAAGACAAAATAATTACAGGAATACTGGATTCTAAACCTCAAATAAATAACATCGGTGACATCGGTTTATGGAAACGCCGTCATTTCGCAATCGTTTTTTGTCGACATTTAGAAAAAATCGCAAAAGTTTTGCGCAAATCTGTAATGGATACGCGCCTTGTTACAATAGTTCAGATTATTACAGACGAACTGGGATAAAAGGTTATAGTTCAGATATAAACACTGATGTCGACGCTTGAGATCAAATTTGAAAGTAATGTGATGCTTCAAATAACGATAGTATTGATTACATCGTTACACCAGTAGGTGGCGACAAGTGACTGTAATAAATATATTTGTCATTGAATCATTCATTCAAAAGATTCGTTAAAAAATAAATAAGCTGATTTATCCAGTAATAAAAATATTGACATTAATTAAATGTTTTTGTCTATTCAGAATCATAGGAGAATCATGATTTCTATTTGGAACAAAACAAAAAAATTATAATTCATCTCAGTTCATCCGTAATTGAGCAGCTCTAATGTTGTTGTTGTTGTTTAATAAAACCGTTATTAAATAGTTTTCGAATAGTTTTCGGTTATTAAAACAAATCAGAAATAAAAATACATCAATATTAGATAAAAAAACTTAAACAACAACAAAAAAAAGAAAATTACTGTAGGTGTTGCTTTAGAAACTAACTTCAAGTTGAAATGCTCAAATGACTAAAACTGGAATAAAATGCAATTAAAACTAAGTGAAAAGTAATAAAAATTGGGGCCAAACCTTGTCGTCCTTCACATCTTCCCTTCATCGCTCCGTTCTGCAGAACAATGTCTCCTTTATGGGATTGTTTCTAGTGTCCTGTGCGTTATTCCCGGGATCGGACGCTTCTGAGAGATGAAGGTCATTGTGGTTTTGTGTTTTATAAATTGATTCGACTGACCTACATTATTGTTGTTTTATTCCTTATTGGACATTGACTTGTTGAGTGAGAATGCAGCCAGTGTCGACTGTTTTTATTTCTTAATGCGTTCCAGAAGAGTTCCCTGTTATCCGGCTGTAGATGTGATCCTGACGTGCATCATGGGAGTATTAGTGGGGTTTTGTTTAGGCAAGCATCACTGTTACTATTTCTGTGTAGACAGTTAATAAGAAGCACTTTTATAAATAAAAGAAAAATGCATCAGTGAGTCAAAGTTCCTGTTTTACATAATTAAACCTGTGTGTAAAACATGGTCAATTATTCTTGTTGTTTATAATTTTACACCTGCAGATTATAATAAATATAATATAATTTATTTTTTATAAAATTAATTTTGTATATAATTTATTTATTAATAAGTAGTTTAATAAGTATCATTTAATAAAAAAAAATATTTAATTATTTATTTTAAATCTTTCTCTCTCTCGCTCTCTCTCTCTCTCTCTCTCTCTCTATATATATATATATAATACACATTTAAAATAAAATAAATATAAAATGTAAATAATAATTAATATCTAATTATATTTTTATTTATTATTAATAAATTACATTTATATTGTTATTATATACAATTTTTGTATTTATTTATTTTTGGAAGAAAACATCTATTTTATGGTAAATAGTCTAATAATTTATAGATGAAAGTATATATATATTTTTGTTTATTGGTGTGTTATTGTTATTTGAAGTGTTGTTGTTGTTGTTGTTGTTTGTTGTCTTCCTGGTAATCAAACCGAGATGCTCATAGATGATGATTTTCAGAAGTCCTGTATGACGGTGAAATATGATGAGCTGCAGATCCTCTGATATACGACACCACAGATCATCTGAGGACAGCAGGCGTGAAATCAATGCGTTAGTGGGAGAGAAATGAAACAGAGAAAAAAATGAATCTTGCATGTTTGATTGTCTAGTACAGACTCTTTAAAAAGGCTCCAGTTGGAGGCAAAGAGGAATTTTACAGCCTGAAGCAACAGGATACCTCTTTAAAGTCGACATGAACTTGAAAATGACTCTTTCTTCCCACTACACACTTTTCTCCTCCTCTTTTCACATCCTGTTCTACTCAGAAATATCACATAATGGCTGTAAAATGGGTTGTGATCAGAAATATCACACAATGGCTGTAAAATGGGTTGTGATTTTTTTTTTTTCTCTTTCTAATTCTTTAGAAGATTAACTATATCCTGGTGTTTTAAAGAAGCCAGAAACCAAAACACTGATCGGAAGAATCTAGGGATGCACGATGTGAAAATTTGGGCCAAAACTGATCACCGATAATTCATTATATTTTAAAGCCGATAACCGATATATTGGCCGATAAATCTAAATCCAAATTTTTATATAATTTTTGAGAGCCTGATTACAAAAACAAAACTCTCCCATTAAAAGCCACGTCCCAAACACACAATTATAATGTTCTCATGATAATGTTATGTAGCCGATATGACACACTTGCTGCACATGTTGCACTGAACTGTGTTTTCCTTTTTGAAGTGATTCCAATCATATTTCAAGCAATTCAAAACCATCATGTTGAACCAGTGCACATCTGAAGTGTCTCCGCTGAAGGAAATAATCCATTATTTATCGGCTTTAATATATTAAAGAATAAGAAAATTTGGCTGATACCATTAATATTAAAACTGAATATATATCGTCCGATACTGATAACATTAAAACAGAATATATATCGGCCGATACCGATAAAGTTAAAACTGAATATATATCGGCCGATATCGATAAAGTCGAAACTGAATATATATCGGCCGATATCGATAAAGTCGAAACTGAATATATATCGGCCGACACCGATAAAGTTGAAACTGAATATATATCGGCCGACACCGATAAAGTTAAAACTGAACATATATCGTCCGACACCGATAAAGTTAAAACTGAACATATATCGGCCGACACCGATAAAGTTCAAACTGAACATATATCGGCCGATACCGATAAAGTTCAAACTGAACATATATTGGCCGATACCGATAAAGTTCAAACTGAACATATATTGGCCGATACCGATAAAGTTAAACTGAATATATATCGTCCGATACCGATAAAGTTAAAACTGAATATATATCGGCCGATACCAATAACATTAAAACTGAACATATATCGGCCGATACTGATAACATTAAAACTGAGAATATAACGGCCGATATCGATGTGGTGGGCGATATATCATGCATCCCTTCAAAAAAAGCATATACTGTAGAAACTGCAGATCCCTGTACAAGCAAACAGAAAAGTAAAAGTTCCTGTGAGAGAAAGAATTCCTGCTTTAATGCATGAACTGAAATAATGTGAAGTGTGTTGTAAGATAAAGGTTAAATTCAGCTGAAAGGAAGAAAACCAAGATCCAATGACCGACTGAATCTCTGATTGTCGTTTGGAAACAAGATTTGTAAGCATTTAGAAAACAGCGTGAAGCAAGGATTACTATGTATTCTTGATATCATATGTATAATCCAGCATAATAAATGCACTGAATGCTTTGATCAAGGTGACAACAACATAGAGCCACATTTGCACTACAGAATCTGCATCTGAACTGGCATTTAAGTGAATTCACACAAACTCTTTAATGCTGCTCAGAGGTGCATAAATGCAATTAAAATAGCATAGATAAATGATGAGCGGGCGCAGAAGAGCCTTAATTCAGCTGTGTAAAATGCCTTCACTTCGATGTCTTCACACACACCTGAATGAACACACTCTGTGCCTGATCACAGTTCAGTGTAAAGACACAATGCTGTATAAAGCCAGATCTGACACTCCTCAGCCCTCAGTATGAAGGTGTACGGTTAGACTAGCTGTGTAAATGCATGTGTCTCTGATCAGCTTTGACAGTGTGTATAAAGACGACACAGAGCAGAAGTGCTTCTGTTCCACTTTTGCAGTGTAAATCTGGCATTAGTGGTCAGTGTTCCAGTGTCTCTGGTCATGTGTCCGGTTCTGAAGGCTATTAATATCTGCTGTGTTCTGCAGGCCTGAGCTTTCACCCATTCCTACGTCAGTCTCTGACCAAACCTCTCTGATTAACCCTATAAAGCCTACCATATCATATTTGATACGCACGTTTATAAGACCTCTAAATGATCAATATCTGCACAATCTCCTCCAGTCCTTCTGTCTCTGATTGATAGTTTAGTCTGTTTTATGAAGTAAAAGTCTTTTAGTGTAATTGTACAAACGTCCTTCAGCCGAGCTTCTCGTGTCTTTCTCCTGTCAAATGTGATTTTTATCAAGTAAACGTAAGAATAACTTTGATATTGTTAGTAATATTTCAGCTGGACTAATGCAGGTTTACTTCATTATCCAGACATCATTTATTATAAAAATCATGAGTATCAAATATGATCAGGAAGGTTTCTTTGTGCATCTGTCAATCATCGTTGTATTCCATTGCATAAAACTACAGATCATAAAACTAAGCATTAAATATCATCGTAATAAGATTATTGGGAGATATTGATTTTTATATCCTTTTATAAGTGTTTGCTATAGTGTTATAAAGATTGCATTGATTTACATTACAAACATCCATATGAATATCAGCATCTATAGCATATTTCTGCTCAGTTTGAGTCTCTGAATAAAACTGAGCAGTTTTTCCTCCATATTCTATAGACTATATGAGCCTGATTTATCAAACCTGATACTCAACAAAAACACACACGCAAACATTTTTTTGGTTTCATTAAACTGTTCCAATTCAAACAATGAGATATTATTTCATAAGTCAGGCTTTACAGGGTTAATGTCAGGCACTAATAACTCTGTATGTTTCCTCTTAAGAGTTATTAGTGCATGACATTAACCCTGTAAAGCCTGACTTATGAAATAATATCTCATTGTTGAAACTGGAACAGTTTTTTGAACCAGTTTGTGTGTTTTTGTTGAGTATCAGATTTGATCTGATCAGATTTTTATGCCTCATATAGTCTACAGAATATTTCTAGAGCATTGTTTAGCATGTTCAGGTGTTTACCGTGGTAGGAAGAGGAGGATGAAGGAGAGGAAGATCTGAGGAAGATGTACACTAATGCCTGGAAGAGTGATAGGAAAGTGGGGTTTTCTCCGAGATGTGGGAATAGAGGGAAAGTTACAGATGAGGGCGTTTCTGCTGGATCTACAGGAGAAGAACCGGGTCGACGCTCAGGTGTTTTACGGGAAGGTCTGGGTGAATGTGAGTCACTGGATGAAGGAACAGGAGTCGCTACATGTTTCTAGATTCATCCACATCCGATTCATCCTCACATCTCTCAGATTCAACAGGACACTGGGAAGCATTGGGTGTCGGACACACTCTAAGGGTTTCAGATTTACATACGGTTTCCCACCTCTGCCAGAAGGGATCATATTCCTCGCTGTCATTAAAGCCTCTCCGTGTCTCTTGTGGATGTGAGCCGTCGCTCGCAAACTTGGCAAAAAACTGTGCTGCGAAATTCATCCTCAAGCTGATGCTCTCTGATGTGTGTGTGTGTGTGTGTGTGTGTGTGTATCCAACAGTATTGTCCTCGTTCTCTTTTCTCAGACGTCCTACAGGACATTAGCTGACTGCTCAGGGTTATTTAAGAAGGGATTACCCATAATCACACGCTGGACTCCACCTACAGCTCTATTCCTGTATCAGACCGGGTCTAAACCCGCCTCTCACGTGGTATAATCAGACACTCTAACGGGATAGATGAGGGCTTAATGCTTCCCAGAGAAAGATGACCTCAGACTCGCATCCAGAGGAAAGTGTCCCCCGTAAGACCTCAAGCCCTGACCTCTAGGACAGGCCAAATCCTCTTCAGACAGGATCACAGATCACCTCTGACCCCACCCGCATCATTTACGCTGCTACAGACTGCATGAGACTCAAATAGGCTTGGACGTGGAACAAAACGTATGATTTATAAAGCATGGGTGCTGGGGTGTTCTGTTTAGTTGCTAGGGTGTTGCTAAGGAGTTCTGTGTAGTTGCTAGGGTGTTGCTAAGGTGTTCTTTGTGGTCGCTTTGGTGTTGCTGGGGTTTTCTGTGTTGCTAGGGTGTTCTGTGTGTTGCTAGGGTATTGCTAAGGTGTGTTGTGTGGTCTCTACAGTGTTTTTGGGGTGTTCTGTGTGATTGCTAAGGTGTCTTGTGTGGTTGCTATGGTCTTGCCAAGGTACTCTGTGTGGTTGCTAGAGTGTTCTGTGTGGCTACGGTGCTGCTAGTGTGTTCTATGTAGTTGCTAGAGTGTTTCTGAGGTGTTCTGTGTGCTAGGGTGTTTCTAGGGTGTTCTGTGTGGTTGCTAAGGTGTTGCTAAGATGTTCTGCGTGGTCGCTAGAGTGTTGCTGCGGTGTTCTGTGTGGCTAGGCGGTTTCAAGGGTGTTCTCTTTGGATAGGGTGTTGCTAATGTGTTCTGTGTAGTTGCTAGGGTGTTGCTAAGGTGTTCTGTGCTGCTAGGGTGTTGCTAGAGTGTTCTGTGTGGCTACGGTGCTGCTAGTGTGTTCTATGTAGTTTCTGAGGTGTTTCTGAGGTGTTCTGTGTGGCTAGTGTGTTTCTAGGGTGTTCTGTGTGGTTGTTAAGGTGTTGCTAAGATGTTCTGTCTGGTCGCTAGAGTGTTGCTGCGGTGTTCTGTGTGGCTAGGGTGTTTCTAGGGTGTTCTGTGTGGTTGCTAAGGTGTTGCTAAGATGTTCTGTGTGGTCACTAGAGTGTTGCTGGGGTGTTCTGTGTGGCTAGGGTGTTTCTAGGGTGTTCTATGTGGTTGCTAAGGTGTTGCTAAGATGTTCTGTGTGGTCGCTAGAGTGTTGCTGCGGTGTTCTGTGTGGGTAGGCGGTTTCAAGGGTGTTCTCTTTGGATAGGGTGTTGCTAATGTGTTCTATGTAGTTGCTAGGGTGTTGCTAAGGTGTTCAGTGTGGTCGCTAGAGATGAACAGGTGAAAATGTTGCGTCTGATCAGTCAGTAAAGTTGCAACACACAATGTGAGGAATCAATCATGTCTGGAGCACAAGCGCTGTTCAAATTTAGTATAAAATGTAAAAAGAAAGCGCTTACATGCATACTGCTATTATTCATCCACAGGACGTGTTTTATGGAGGTGTAATAAAACGTTTGCACCGTCTCTTTATCCAGCAGACGTACATGTGCAGACGAGATTTACAGACGCACACTAACCCCAGACATCACACTCCTGACAGCTTCAATACGTCACACACAACTAACAAGGGCTGAAGAAGATCCCGAAGGAGGATCACTGTTGTGCGAGTCCATCCCTCTGATGACCATTCCAGGAAAAAGAAAGGATGCAAGTCCGGCCAAGAGAGAACTCAATACAGAGATGGAGCCAAGAAACACTTTCAGCAGATTCTAGCCGTGGGACGGCACAAATGATTTAATACTTAGAAAGCTCAGAAAGTTTAAGAACAAATAGATGTATGGATTGGAAATCCGATCGCAGTTAATCAGCCAGATCTCATCAAAGCACAGAGGAGAAGATAAAAGATAAGCAGAGATCAGCTGTCAGAGAGTGTGTGTTTGTCTCGGGTTATCTTCAGTCCCGTTGTGAGTCATTTCCTTCTTAAGTAGCTTTGTACACTCTGAACTTTACCCTTGAAAACCTCCGGCTGAACTTTCACTCTGTTTGTTACGCTGCTGTCATACTAACAATCAGTGTGTGTTTTTTAGGACAGTTCATGTGGAATGAATGTTTGCTCAAATCATGTGTGTTTTTGAGGAGTGTGTTAGTGTGTGTCTGCTTTACTCAATCAGACGCACCATTTCACCTGCTGGACCAGAAAACAGGTGAGAAAACCCAACAGACACACACTGAAGGAGGAAGATCGAAATATCACAAAGACTCTTTTCAAACCAGCCAGGAAGAAAACCCCTAGACACAACACAGAACACTCTAGCAACACCCCGGCAACCACACAGAACAACCTAGCAACACCCTAGCAATCACACAAGACACCCTAGCAACTGCATAGCAACACCCCAGTAACCACACAGAACAACCTAGCAACACCCCAGCAACCACACAGAATAACCTAGCAACCACACAAGACACCCTAGCAACTGCATAGCAACACCCCAGCAACCACATAGAACAACCTAGCAACAACCTAGCGACTGCATAGCAACACCATAGCAACCATACAGAAAAGCCTGGCAACACCCAAGCAACCATTTAAAATAGCCTACAATTGCAATCTAAACCAGAACTGCATGCATATTAAATGTAATACTTTTTGTACGTAAAGAGTGTAATGTAATGTAAAAGGTTTTTTATGCTAGAGTTGAAAGCTCCATTCTAATATGTTAATATAGGTAGGTATCTGAATGTCTATAAGTGACATATTGTGGTAGTTTTATTCTATGAGTAGTAGTTTTATTTTTTGTTTTTATTTTTTATTTGTTTAGAAAAGCCTTTCTAGGGACCTGACATGCAAATTAGCTTTTGCTATACTCTCTATGTGCAATACATATTTTCCAGTTTTGACTGGGATCATGTTTTTTTGTACTGTCCCTATACAAATAAACTTATAAATAAATAAAATAAAAACTGCATAGCAACCACCTAGCAATTGTATAGCAATGCCCTAGCAACCATGCAGAACAGCCTAGTAACACCCTAACAACTGTATAGCAACGCCATCACAGCCACACACCACAGACTAGCAACACCCTAGCAACAACACAGGACACCCTAACAATTGCATTGCCCTAGCAAACACCCAAGCAACCACATATCAACTACATATCAATACCCTAGCAACCAAACAGAAAAAGCCTGGCAACACCCTAGCAACCACTAAACATAGCCTACAACCACCCAGAACAGCCTAACAACCACCAAGCTATTGCATAGCAATGGCCTAGCAACCACCCAGAACAGCCTAACAACACCATAGCAACTCCATAGCAAAGCCATCGCAGCCACAAAGAACAGACAGCAACCACTCAAAATAGCATACCAACCACCCAGAACAGACTAGCAACACCCTAGCAACAACACAGAGCACCCTAGCAACCACATATCAACTGCAATCCAATGCCCTAGCAACCTCACCGAACACCCCAGCTACTGCATAGCAACACCTTTTCAACCACACAGAACAGCTTATCAACACCCTAGCAACCACAAGAACAGACTAGCAACCATTCAAAATAGCCTACCAGCCACCTAAAACACCCTAGCAACATGGTGGCAGGTTTTACACAGGTACCATATGTGCTTTTGTCAGAAAATGTAAAGATTTAGTTGTGTTGTAGATTGCTCTGAGTTCAGCTGTTTATTGTGTCATATTAATAATAATAACACCACCAGTGACCTTGATTTGTCTGTGTCTCATTAGAGCTGCTCCAGTCTAATCTAGACGGACATGTTTACTGTGATCCACTGCCTCAGGACCATGATGATGATGATGATGATGATGATGATGATGATGTGTGTTTGCTGTGTCTCATTACTGTTCATCTTCTGCACAGACTCTGGGAATGATTTACACACACATTTCAGCAAAAAAGCATTTTTTTATTCCCTGTAATTCTTAAATGTTCATAATGAGTTTTGCGTACACGTGTTGAATTTATTACAGAATGACAGTCTGAATATATATATATATGTGTGTGTGTGTGTGTGTGTGTGTGTGTGTGTGTATATATATATATATATAAGATCGGAAGNAATATTATTAAACATTTAATAATCATAAAAATGTTAAATAAAAAATATTAGTTTATCTGCATGTAATGTGACTATTAACAACACAGAACAACCTAGCAACCACTATGCAACTGCATAACAACCCTAACCCTAGCAACTGCATAGCAACACCCTAGCAAACACAGAACAATACATCATTTAAAAATAAATTGACAAATTAAAACACTAAAAAATATTAAATATTTTATTAGTTTACCTGCATGTAATGTGACCAATAACAACACAGAATAACCTAGAAACACCCTAGCAACCACAAAAAATAGCCTCCAACTACCCAACACAGCTTAGCAACACCCTAGAAAACCACCTAGCAACTGCATAACAGCCCTTACCCTAGCAGCCACACAGAACAGCCTAGGAACACCATAGAAACCACCTAGCAACCACACAGAACAATACATAATTAATAAATAAAAACACAATAAAAATGATTAAATATTGCATTAGTTCACCTGCATGTCTGTGACCATTAACTGACATTAGAGACAGTTAGTTAACCATCAGAGAATGTTTAACATGTTAAACTATTGAAATATTAAGTTAAAGGGGTGGTTGATTATGATGTCACTTTTCTAACTGTAGTTAGTGTGTAATGTTACTGTTTGATCATAAACAACATCTGTAAAGTTACAACGCTCAAAGTTCACAGCAAAGGGAGATATTTGCTTTTACAGAAATCACTTTTTAAGGACCACAACAAACGGCTGGTAGAGACTACACCACATTCCTCCCGGGTTAGTGACATCACCAACCCTAACATTTACATAAACCCCGCCCTCGGGAACGTATAGATTAGAATATGCTAATCAATGACTAGAAGATAACTACACATAAGCTGCATACATTCATCAACTAACCATTCAGAAATGTCCTTTTGCTTCTATATGTTGTCACTTCTTCTTGAGTCTCTCCATCTTTGTCTGACTCCGATTTGTGCCGGGAGCAGCAGCTTATTTGCATTTAAAGGGACATACACAAAACTGTGTGTTCTTGCTCACCCTCAAAAAGTGACAACTTTAACATGCTGTATAAAAATAGCTGTGGGGTATTTAGAGCTAAAGCTTCACACACACACTCTGGGGACATCGGAGACTTATTTTACATCTTATGAAAAGGGCATTATCCCTTTAAAATCATTATCTCAGAAGGCCAATTAGAGCTCAAAGGGGTTGTGCTGTTTTTGGACTCATGTCTGCATGTCTCTGTGTGTTTGGCTCCGGTACAGGAGACCCACCCGCTCTGTTCCTCCTCCTCCTCCACTTCTGCTCGGTGTTTTCATCAGGAAAGCGTGAATCGAGAGACACACTTCAGTGTAAACGGAGGATCTGCTCTTCTTCTGCTCGTTTCTCGGTGTTTGTGACAGGCGTGACGTCATGGGCCGCTGGTCAACCCGTGTCGCGCTGCTGACGCTCCTCCTCATTGGTCAGATTTTCGCAGGTAAGACCGCGGATTGGCTGGAGCTCGTGTTTATGAGTTTGACATTCTCCTCAGGTCTTGAACCTCTTCTTGGCGTTGCTCCTCAGCTCCTTCAGCGCGGACAACCTCTCGTCTCCGGACGAAGACGGAGAAATGAACAACCTCCAGATCGCTATCGCTCGCATCCAGCGGGGAATGCTCTGGCTCCGGCAGGCGCTCTGCGACTTCTTCAACGGGAACTTCAAGCGGCGGCGGCAGAAGGCGAAGGAGGCCAAAGCCATGCTGAAGCTCAAGAGACTCAGCCAGCAGGCGCACTGGGTGGAGGGGAACGGGACGGCAGGCGTCATCGAGCGCGGCGGGGAGGAAGACAGTTACATGACCAACCCCAAACTCACCATCAGCGTTCCCATCGCACCCGGAGACTCAGACGTGGAGTTTCCAGAGGAGGAGGAGGAGGACGAGGAGGACGCGAGCGAGAGCTCGGAAGAAGAGGTGCAAGAAGAAACGAAGCCGGTGAGTAAAGCTAAATCTTGCATACTTACTAGAGGTTTGCTCTGGCTTTAAACTGAAGCCCGAACCCGGCCTGCACTCGAAATCATTTAACTCGTGTCACGGCCGGCTCGCAATATGACCCATACTGGGTTCATAACACCCTCCCCCATAGAAAAGGGTTTCTGTACATGAAAGTATCCCCCATTTGTCACGGCCGGCTTGCAAGCCGCGACAAAGGAGACAACACATTGGATAATGACGAAAGAATAACATTTACTAAAGTAAGAATAATTAAATAGGAAAAAGAAGAGACGAAAAGAACACAAACAAACCAATCGGGCATGAAAACGGCACCGATGGGAGAGCGCGCAGTCACAGCTGAAGGGAACTGATGTAATTGCCGGCATCAGCTCCAACACAGGTGTACTCCTCAGTCATCATGACGTCACTCACCCTAACCCCATCCTGCAACACTGGCAAAGGAAAAAACAAACAACCCACAAATATGACCCATACTGGGTTCATAACACCCGACCCGACCTGACCCGACCATTATGGTTATATTTAAGCCCGAACCCGACCTGAACCCTCACAGTAAATAACTTCTTTTTTTCTTATTTTTTTGCAATATGCTGTATTTTATGATTGCTTGCAAAGATAATTAAACAAATACATGTACAAACTCCGTTTCACCAAGACACAGCGGTTCCCTCTGCAGTCGGCACACAAGAAGAAGAAAAAAGAAAAAACTGAAAGCACGGACTTACCAATTACGAAACTTTGCTGTGGTTGAACAGGTGAAACAGTCACAAATTCCTCTGGAACTCAAACATTAAACTTCAAAATAAAGTTTGTGCAGTTGCACAACTATTAACACAAATTTTCGGGACCCGTTGGGCTCGGGTCGGGTAGCAGACCTCTAATACTTACCGAGTTGTAGATCATCTGAGAGTCACTGATGCGAGCTCGACTAACGTGACCTGCCAGAACTAACGCTACGCTTGATGTTGTTAACTAAAACTAAAACCATATCCCAGTCTGTCAGTAACGCTCTGTTTAGTTCCTGTCTATATGAAGCCCCTCCTTCTGAAAAGCACACTGTGCTCTGATTGGTCGGCTGGAGCAGTGTGTTGTGATTGGTCGAGAGCTTCGAGTGTGTTTGGGAAAGTCCCGCCCCTTACCATAACCGCCAGTTTAACACACTACTAACTAACTCAACCAGGCCCCCGCCCCTTTATTCTGCGTATGAATTATTATAATGAGGAATATTGTGACTTGTTCGTTCCCGGGAGAAACTCAAGACTACAATGGAGGCGTTTCAGGAGTTCAGGAACACTGACACTGATATAGAGAAGAACTGGAGCTTCTTCATGCTCAAACAGCAACATTAACACAGTGAAGAAAGATGACTGTGAAAAGGCAGATTAGGTGCTCTTTAAGACTTTTAGTCAGAAGCACATAACATATCTTTGGGCAGAAGTGTACTGTACATTCTGCTTGGTTCCTGTTATGTTTGGTTTTATATTTACCCATCCGCAAACATTGTGTAAAACAATCAAACTGCAGTCAGTGAGACGTCTATACTCGTCTGCCGTCGGCCAGAACAAACTGCAAAGTGGAATAGACTTCATGTCAATGGTCGAAACGTGAGACTTGATCTATAATATCCTTAAAATGTGGCATTGATGCTCTCATTAATGTTTCATGTGAGTGATTGTGAGCTTAATGGCACAATAATGCAGTTGCATTGACTGAATCTGGTGCTCTTTGGTCCAAAATTTTACATCTGTTTTTTTATCTTTACATTTTTTCTTCATCGGAATGGTACAAAACTTGGTAAAGGTTTTGCCACTTGCTATGTGAACACACAAAAAAATCATGGACATGATTCAAACAGGTTAAATGGTCCAGAAAAAAATAGTCACACTTGAGCTCCTCGCGGTCAGAAATGAGTGCATTGGAAATGAATGGGAGACGAATTTCCTCTAGTGGAGGCGTTTGGTACTGCAACCGAACACACTCTCACTAAAAGATCATTTTTTGAGATTTCAGGCTCAAATTCTGAACACAACTTGTTTATATTTATGGCTTTGATTTTTTCTCAGTTTTAGAGTAAAACATGTTTTTGAAAATATGTATTTCATATAAAAATTTAAAATAGAATTTTTGCACATTTTCCATAACAATAAACGTACAATTCTGTAACTTTAAGTTCACTTTTTAAAACGTTTCACTATTCCACTTTTCTTCACTTCAGCAATAATCTGCCCAGCGTCATCTTTGAAAAAAGATCAAACTTCAGTCTGTTGCGTTCAAGAATTACGATAGTTAAAGTTGGAAATGTAATTTTCATATCTACGCTCAAAAAGTGAGTAAATGGATTATAAATACAGCGTAAATATAATTTAGTACCATAAAATCCCCTAAAAATACAAAATATTAAATAAAAAAGTAAAATATAGAACATGAATTTCATTGAAATAAAAAATAAATAATTTTGGTCACTTTTGACCGACACTGGAAGAGCACCAGAGGGTTAATTTAGTATCCCTTTAATTAACTAAACAAATCCTACTTCTTAAACTGTTGATAAGTGCTGTAACGGGACAGCGGCGCCAGGATAAAGCACAAATCCCACACTTCAGGTTTCCAGCTGTAACAGACCGTCTCCAGTCCTCTTAGCATTCTCTCCGTCTCTTCCTCCAGGGAAGTCCTTGCATAGAGAGACTAATAAGCATCTATCAGACACACATCAGCTCTCCTTCTGTCTCGACTGTTATGAACGCCCACTCCCAACAGCTATTTTCTCCTGCGTCTTCCTCCAGAGATGTTTTCCCTTGAGGACACCCCCAAAAATGGAGGTCATGTCCACATTTCCCCCACGCTCAGATCTATTAGTTTATTCCGACTGAATCGTGGCCATATGCCTGAGCGAGTGCCTGGAGGTTCAGCATGCATATGTGTTAAATACACATCACAGATGCTTATGAAAGAGGGATTATGAAAGACTTTGCATGAATTCACACACACACACACACACACACACACACACACATATATATATAGATTTATATATATCAATAGTGACAGTAAAGATATTTACAAGGTTACAAAAGTATGAATACTGATGATAATCATAAATGTTTTTTGAGCATCAAATCATCATATTAGAGTGATTTGTGAAGGATCATGTGACACTGAAGACTGGAGTAATGATGCTGAAAATTCAGCTTTGATCACAGAAATAAATTACACTTTACTATATATTCACATAGAAAACAGCTGATTT
>FLSR01004872.1:14911479-14927798 GCA_900092035.1 Leuciscus waleckii | reverse complement strand
TCTCTCTCTCTCTCTCTCTCTCTCTCTCTCTCTCTCTCTCTCTCTCTCTCCTTTTAAACGCTGACTGACTCTCGTTCTCTGTTTTTTTCCTCCAGAATCAGCCAATCAGAGTAAAACCCCTCAGAAGGTGAAGCTCACGCCACACGTCACAGGTGTTCACAGGTGTTTACAGGTGTGTGTGTTTTCCTCATTAATAACTGTGTTGTGCTCAGGGAAAGAAGGTGCAGTTCATCTCCACGACTCCACACCGGCTGAGGAAGAGACTCACAGGTGCGTCACATTCATTTATTAACTACAACAAAACACTCCGTAAGATGGAAAACAGAAAAGAGCAAAAACAAACATAAAGAGCAATCAAATATTTTAATGGACTATTTATGAAACAGCAGTGTTGTTTTTTTTTAAATTATTATAGTGTTATTAATTTTTATACTTTTTTTTTGTCATTTTATAATTTTATTGGTTATTTTTTAAACAATATTTTCCCTCAAAAAACAAATAAAAACTAGCAAAAACGTACAGGAAAAAAAATCAGTAAATTCCAGAATAAAAGCACATCAATTACCTAAAGATTGTGCATTTAACCTTACAAAATAAAAGTCTTAAAATTAACAAACCTTTATATGTATAGTTATCAGATTATAATAAATGATTCACAATATATTAATATTATTGTAAAAAAATATTTATTTAAAATGATCTCGTCTCTAACTATTATAATAGACATGTTTCTAACAAATAGTGTTTCAGATATGATGAGTATTAGTAACAGTATATAACTGGAGTTAAACTAAACCAGTACATTTTACTTCTGGAGTAAACTGGATTGTGTATTAGTGTGTGTTGATGTTGTGATTGTGTTGCAGCTCCGAGCCTGAGGTCTGACAGCGACAGTGAGCTCTCACCCTCCAACTCTGAGGATGAGGATGAGGATGATGATAAAGATGATGAAGAACACGAGGCCCAGAAACCCAAAACCCCCAGTAAACACACAGCAGCCGCTCTCTATAAGACGCCCAGTAAGAAGAGCAAGAAAGCAGAGGTGAGTGTGTGTGAGAGTGTGTGTATCACTCTTCTTCTGCTCAGTAATGTGAGAGTAATGTGTTGTGTGTGTGTGTGTGTGAGAGTGTGAGTGTGTGTGCGTGTGTGTCATCTGTTGTGCTCAGTGGTGTGTGCTCTGCCTCACGCTTCCTCTGAGCCTCTGCAAACTACAGGAACAACAGAACATCATCTGAGTGTGTATGAGTGAGCGAGTGAGTGTGTGTGTGAGTGATTGTCTGCTCAGTAATGTGTGTGTGTGTGTGTGTGTGCGTGTATCACTCTTCTTCTGCTCAGTAATGTGTGTGTGTGTGTGTGTGTGTGTGTGTGCGCGCGCGTGTATCACTCTTCTTCTGCTCAGTAATGTGTGTGTGTGTGTCTGTGTGTATCACTCTTCTTCTGCTCAGTGATGTGTGTGTTGTCCTGCAGGATCTGGTGGAGGAGTATTTCGAGGCTCACAGCAACTCTAAAGTGCTGACGTCGGACCGAACGCTGCAGAAGCTCCACACGCCACAACTGGACCGGGTCCGTGACCTCGAGCCGGCGCTGAGCATCATGGGATGTGTTTGAGCCATCGCTGAGCATCATGGTCTAACGCAGTGTTCGGTTGTGTTTTCTAGGAGACTCTGCTCAGACTCTTGAGTGAAAACACACCGCGATACGCAGAAGAGATTCATCAGCTCAACGCTAAACATGAGAAGAACTTCGACCAGTGGATGATGCAGATGCAGTTGAGTGTGTGTGTGTGTGTGTGTGTGTAAGAGAGAGAGTGATGAAGATGCACACATTCAAATTCAAAATTGCTTTATTGCCATGATAAATAGTACAATATTGCTAAAGCTTGGAATTCATACAATAATAATAAAAACATCAAAATATGATAACATAACTTAATCTCTCAGCATGGGCTTCAACATCGTAATCTACGGTCTGGGCTCGAAGAAGATCCTGCTGCAGAAGTTCTGCTCGTCTCTGCTGTCGGACTGCGATCATGTGGTGGTCAACGGCTTCTTCCCCAGCATCACCCTCAAAGCCGTCAGTCTCACACACACACACACTCACAGACACACACACACACACACACACACCTGCTCGTCTCTGCTGTCGGACTGCGATCATGTGGTGGTCAACGGCTTCTTCCCCAGCATCACCCTCAAAGCCGTCAGTCTCACACACACACACACACACTCACTCACACTGGTTTCATAATTTACATGACTGTGACACTGACTGATATAAACTCTGATTGTCCTCATCTGAATCTCCCTGTAATTCTCCAGATCTTGAACAGCATCACTGCAGACGTGCTCCAGCACGAGGGAAGTTTCCGTAACCCTGGAGACCAGGTCGACTTCATCGCCAACACGCTCAGAGAAGGTTTGGTTCGCGTGTGTGTTCTCTCTGAACTCGTGGCTGATGGTCTTCGGTGGCTGTAACTCGTGTGTTTTCCTTCCAGATCCCAGCAATCACGTGTTTCTGATCGTCAATAACATCGACGGGCCCATGCTGAGGGGCGACAGGACCCAGCATGCACTGGGGCAGCTGGCGGCGCTTCCCAACATGCACCTGCTGGCCTCCATCGACCACATAAACGCTCCACTCAGTCAGTCTCATGCTTAAGCGTTAGGATGATAACTATGGAAGCTTGTTTCTGACATGGAATAACATTTATTAAAAAGGTATTTGCTACTTTTTATCTCACAATTGCAAGTTTAGATGTAAACTCAGAATTGCAAGACATAAACTCGAAACTGTGAGAATAACGTCAGATTTGCAAGATATAAATTAAATGCTATCGCGAGAATTTTTTTTCGCAAATTAAATGTGTAAATGTGAGGGGGAAAAAGTCTGAATTACGAGTTATAAATTAAACGCAATAGCAAGAAAAAATATCAGAATTGCGAGATATAAACTTACATTTGCAAGAAAAAACGTCAAATG
Organism: Leuciscus waleckii; assembly: GCA_900092035.1. NCBI lineage: Eukaryota > Metazoa > Chordata > Actinopteri > Cypriniformes > Leuciscidae > Leuciscus > Leuciscus waleckii. Next base: position 14,924,819 of record FLSR01004872.1, on the reverse strand, counting down.
CAGAAAAATAAACGTACAATATCGAGAAATATTGCTAAATTTGCGTGTTATAAGCTTTTGCAGAATTGCGGAAAAATGTAACTTGCAATTGCTATAAATGTCAGAATTGCAAAAATGTATCATGCAATTGTGAGGAAATAAGTGAGAATTGCGAGATATAAATTGAACGCAATGGCAAGAAAAACGCTAGAATAAATTATTTAATTTTTTTAATAAATAAACTTGTATAGCATCAGAATTGCAAGATATAAATTAAATGCAATAGCGAGATTTTTTTTTAGTATTGCGAAAATTAAATGTGTAAGGAAAAAAGTCAGAATTGCGAGATATAAATTAAACGCAATAGCGAGAAAAAATATCAGAATTGTGAGATATAAACTTGCATTCGCAAGTTACGTTACGATAAAAACGTCAGAATTGTGGTGGGAAAAACTCGCAATTGTGAGAAATATTGCTGAATTGCGAAAATTAAATGCGCAAGTGTGAGAAATATCTTCAGAATTGCGCGATATAAATTAAACGCAATAGCAGGAAATAATGTCAGAATTGCGAGCGAGTTATAAAAAAAACTTCAGAATTGAGAAAATTAAATGCACCATTGTGAGAAATAATTTCAGAATTGCGAAATATAAATGAAATGAAATAAGCGGGAAATAATGTCTGAGTTGTGTGAGAGAAAACCCCATCAGAATTGCGAAAAAATAAACTTGCAATAGCGAGAAATGTTAGAATTGTGAAAATTACACTTGAAATTGTGAGGAAAAAATTCAGAAATGTGAGTTATAAACTCTGAATCCCAAGAAATAAAGTCAGAATTGTGAGATAAAAAGTGTCAATTGCTTTGTTTGTTTTATTCTGTGGCAGAAGCAATCTTCCATAGATACTGATATAATGGTCTTGTAATATTGAGTAGATGGAGAGAAATCTCATCCCTGATACTGTCTGTAATAACACCTGGTGTGTGTGCTTCAGTCTGGGATCAGGCGAAGATGAGCATGTTCAACTGGCTGTGGTACGAACACGACGTACCTGCCGTACGCTGAGGAGACGTCGTACGAGAACTCTCTGCTCGTGCGCCAGACGGGGGCGCTAGCGCTCAGCTCTCTCACACACGTGCTGCGCAGCCTCACGCCCAACGCCAGGTGATGACACTAGCCTCAATCACAAATAAAACGCACGTACAGATCATACACTGTATAAAACACCTGGGCGTAGTGTGTGTGACGTCACCCGTAGTGGTTCTGAAGAGCGTTTTTGAAGCCCAAAGTGGGCGGAGCTGGCCATCGCCATCTTGGCAGCATCACTCCCGGATAGACGGAAATGTGCAGCGAGGCGGATTAGCTGAGGTGACGCTAACAGACAGCAGACAAACGGCTAGTAGTGACATCAGCGGCAATCCACCTGTCACTCAAGTGGCCACGCCCTTAATTATGCAGAACTTTAAGGCTTAATTTAATTTAAACGGATGAGTTATAAAATAATTCACCCCCTCACAGTCGTCATGAAGGACAACATTAGCAATATAGACCAAAACCACTTTTTGTACCAGACTGTAAACATGTTTGTTTCTGCTGTAAAGTTGAGCATTTTAACATGAGGGTTTATGGGATTGAGTCTCTTCTGCAGCCGGTCTCTAGTGGCCAGTGGATGAACTGCAGTTTAACATGCGTGTCTATGGGATTGAGTCTCTTCTGCAGCCGGTCTCTAGTGGCCAGTGGATGAACTGCAGTTTAAGTCTCTTCAGTGTTGGATTGAAGAGTGTTATTGTGTGTGTGTGTGTGTGTGTGTGTGTGTGTGTGTGTGTGTGTGTGTGTGTGTGTGTGTGTGTGTGTGCATGAGAGAGACTGGAAGGTTGCTGCTTGGTACAGACTGATTTCATGCTGCTTCTGAAGTAAATCTGGATTTATAAAGGCAGAAATTGACATGAAAATGACATTCGGATGAAAAAAATGTTTTAACTTTTTGCAGTCATACACCAGTAATTAAAACAATCCGATATTGATTATAAAAAAGTGAACAAAAATAGAACAATAGTAATTTTTATTGTTTGTAAATTGCAGAGGAATCTTCAGATTACTGGCAGAGTTTCAGCTGGAGAACAAGGACAACCCTGCGTACACGGGTAAAACACCATCACTGCCACAAGTTCATTTATGATCGAGCTCCTGTGTGTTATAACTTCATTTTTTTGTTGTTTGTTCAGGATTGTCTTTCCAGGATTTCTACCAGCGCTGTCGCGAGTCTTTCCTGGTGAACAGTGACATTACTCTGCGCACGCAACTCACCGAGTTCAGAGATCACAAACTCATCCGAACCAAGAAGGTCAGAACTCGCCTGTCCTGTTCATATGTGCAGAAATTTAAATTAGCCCATGATTTTACTCTCCCTCAAGTCATTCTAGGCGTTTATGATATTATTCTTTCAGATGAATACAATCAGAGTTATATTAAAAAAATATCCTGGATCTTCCAAGCTTTATAATGGCAGTGAATGGGTGTATTTTTTAGGAAGTCCATCAAAGTCCATCAAAATGCACATTTATGATGGACAGATGCACTTTTATGATGGACAGATGCACTTTTATGATGGACAGATGCACATTTATGATGGACAGATGCACTTTTATGATGGACAGATGCACTTTTATGATGGACAGATGCACTTTTATGATGGACAGATGCACTTTTATGATGGATAGATGCACTTTTAATGGACTTTCAAAAAAAATATCCATTCACTGCCATTATTAAGCTTGGAAGTGCCGGGACATTTTTTTATATAACTCAGATTGTATTCGTCTGAAAGAAGAGTGTCATATACACCTAGGATGGCTTCAGGGTGAGTAAATCAAGGGGTTAATTTTCATTTTTGGGTGAACTCTCTCTTTAAAGCAGCGTTATTTGTGTGTCAGGGCACCGACGGGGTGGAATATCTCCTCATTCCGGTGGATAACGGGACCCTGACTGACTTTCTGGAGAAAAACGATGTGGAATGAAACCTGGAAGACGTGACGTGAATGGCACCTGGTCTTTAATAAATAACATGTCAACTTTGTATCATAAATGATTTGGTCTTGTGCTTCATGTTCAAGGAAACATGGCAGATTTAGGGTTTAAGCGACACTTCATGTACAGTATTCTGTAAAATTGTGTAGGAACATGATGGAAACAATAAATATTCTTGTGCATCCGAATTTATTTACATAGAAAAATACATTCTCGTATGTATTATTTCAACACAAAATGTTGTTCCACTTCATTTAGATCATTACGAAGCAAAACGTTTTCTCCAAAACAGGAGTTTGAACAGCAAAAGGCAACTTGGTATCAATCACAAGTGAGCATGAAAGATTCAAACAAACAAAAGCTTTTTACATTATTCATTGGTTTTGTCCCGTACAGGAATTGATCTGAAGTACCGCAGTGATCTGGTGTTGTTTAAAATGACTATGAAATGTTAATATCTGAGACATTCTGGCTTGAGCATAAAAACAAATAACTCGACATTTATTATAGAACACTTTACAATAAGGTTTCATTTATTAACATAAAACGCATTCGTTGAAATGAACTATAATTCTACAGCACTTAATATTCTTAAAGTTAACTTCAGCATTAACAAATACAGTTTATAAATCAAAAGTTGAATGTTAACATTAGTTAATGCACTGTGAACTAGCATGAATGAACTGTATTTTTACTAACATTAACAAACAAATGCAGTAAGGAATATATTGCTCATGTTAGCAAATGCATTAACAAATAAAACCTTATTGTAAAGTGTTACTGAAATATGTATAAATGTGTATTTTTCCTAATATGAAGTGTTTGCTCGTGGGCCGCTGGTTTAAAGGTGTTTTCCGCTGGCGAGTTCATGAGCAGACGGGAGATCTCTCTCTCTGTCGACTGCGGGATCTGAGTTTGCTCTCTGTGACTGACTGAACGATTTTCAGCTCCTCGACGTTCAAATCCTTCAGCAGGAGAAGAACGGCCTCTAATGTGTGACACTGAAACCAGGAACACAGATGAGTTAGATATGAGCAGTGTTGGGGGTAACATCACAAGTAACATGTATTACGCAATCAGATTACTTTTGATGTAACGAGTAAAGTAAGGCTCGTAATCAAATCACTTTTGAGATGTAACGAGTAAAGTAACGCATTACAAGTAACATGTATTACGCAATCAGATTACTTTTGATGTAATGAGTAAAGTAACACAAGTAACGTATTATGTAACGTATTACGCAATCAAATAACTTGATGTAACAAGTAAAGTAACGCATTACAGGTAACAAGTATTACGCAATCAGATAACCTTTGATGTAACCAGTAAAGTAACGTATTGTGTAATTATATTACTTTTGATGTAACGAGTAAAGTAACGCATAACAAATTACGTGCATTATGCAATCAGATTACTTTCGATGTAACAAGTAACGTGCATTATGTAATCAGAGTAATGCATTACTTTATCCATTTACACATTAATATTTGAGTTACTTTTTTTTTTAAGTTACTTTTAACTACTTTTACTTTTGAACTAAATTACTTTTTAGTTTAATTTGCTTAAACTTTCAAACTACTAAATCAAAATTCTCTTCTCCAGGAAACAGACAAAAAGTACAAAAGTAACAAAACATTACTTTCAACTTTCCATAAAACGAGTTGTACAGTAGGTAATATAATCCATAATGTTAAGAGATCTGTTGTATGGCAGAATATAATAATGGTCAGAATATAATAATATTCTCCATGTGTTTGTAAAAGAACATGGTGTGTGTTATAAAGTCTATGTTGAAATGAGCTGCTGTTGAATGAGTGTTCGTACCTTCCTCTTGTCTCCGGCCTCTCTCGGTGACGACAGCGATGGAAACTTGTCTCTGGGCAGAAGCTTCATTCCCAGCTGAGCTCGAATCTTACTGCACAGAAATCAGTGTGAGAGTGTGTGTTCAGTTCCACATCCACACAACACACACAGCAGAAACAGAGGTCAGATCTTACTTGGTTTCCTCCATGCTGTAATTAAGAGGGTCAGTCTCAGACTCTGCTTCTGTAAGGCCATTGGTTGAGCTGGTGGGGGCGGGGCCTGGAGGGCTCACAAGCTCCTCCCCTTCCTTTAATGCTTGTGCGAGTTCCTCCTCTGTAACAACTGACAGAACAAACTCATGAATATTCATATCTACAGTAAAACCAAAATGTATTCAACATTTCTCACATTATCACAGTTTATTTGCTATAGTTTAGAAAACTGTAATAAAATATGACGAACTCAGTTGATATTTGACTGGTTTTGTCCATCCTTCTGTTAGACTGTCTCACACATGAATTATGTTGAATATCTGTCAGCTGTTAAATTTAACTACACAATTAGATAATACCAGTTTAGCTCAACCAATCACCAAGCAATGCTTCATTTTGTTCAGTCTGTGTGTAAAAAGAGCATTAGCAATTAAAGACAAAACACTTCAGCAAAACATGATCAGTTCAAAGTGTCGGAATAAATGTTGGTCCAAAATGTTACTGGTAGTCACTGAATGAAGAATATTATTACATATAATATGCCTCAGTTTACTTTATTTTGCTCTCCTCACTTCATAATTTAGAATGTGATAAAGGGGAGTTTTTGCGAAATTGATGCGTTTCCGTCGGGCGTATTTTCAATCCGCAATGTGAGGGATAATGTAGACGCGGCTAGTGTGGCTCAGCTTACCCTGGTTGTCTAGCTTGTGCAGTCCGGGCAGGGTTCTGATGATGGTCAGCCGGTACGTGTTTGGGTCAGTGGTGTAACAGCACGGGTTCTCCGCCAGCCACAGGACCTTCAGATAACTCAGACCTCTCAGATGCCGGAGTTCACACAGCGAGGGGATGTCGTTGCGTCTCAGATAGAGTTCGCTGAGATGCTGACAGGACGAGATGTGCTCCAGAGACGAGATGTGATTCGCACTGAGAGAGACGCCGTTACACACACTCAACTCAATCCATGTGTATCTGTACAGCGCTTTACACAACACACATCATCTCAAAGCAGCTTTACAGAGAGAGCATGAGTCCACATTACAGCTTACAGTGATCTATCATCAGAGGAAGTTATGTACTTCAGAAATGTACATATACAAAATCACAGTTAGATCATTTATTAATTTAAACAATGTAATAATTTAAGGCAGAAACAATGAGCTCATTGAAGTAATTAATACATGCTTGTTAACAAATGATTATGACATTTAGAAAAATGTAGCATTGGTGCGTGTAGATTCGGAGATATACGAGATTTATAATCGATTATTCCCAGAAAGCTCAAAACAAACCTCAGTGTGAGAACCTCGACATTAGGAATCTGCCCAAATATGGAGATCTGTGGAAAAATGAACACATAAACCTTACATTTATATGTACAGTGCACTGAATAAATGTCATATTATATAATAGAAGGGTATACAGTTGTAATCGAAATTAATCATTCACTTCTCTTAACTTTGTGGACTATTCTTTTGACCATATTTCTAACTTGTAGTCAAACGTGACGCTCATCAAACCTGGCCAGTTCAGAGATGTCATGTGTTCTAGCTCTAGCACACCTGGTGCTGCTAATGAAGCCCTTGATTAGTGAGACGCCCCCTTCTGCACATCTGGGCTGTTCTGAGGGATTATATTCAGGTTTGAGACTGCAGAAGTCATTAAAAGTTTGGGGAAACCACAAGAACACTTGTTGTGTTGAGCTGTTTTAATCACTTCTGTTTGATTTGTTCATCGCTAACAGCTGAACGTCTGTACATTTTGCCAATAAACCTGATTTGTAATGGAGGTTGAATCATTTTGATTATTGTACTATGTAGGGGTGACCCCGAATAGTCGAAGATTCGATGCTTCGATAGGAGGAGCCTGATTCGACTACCGATCTCACGGTCGAATCTTCGCAGAGGTGTTATGAAACGAGGATCATGCCACTTTGGCTATATGAGGGCGCTCAATGTCTGATTTCACATAGAACTAGCTTTTATGTCAATACGTTAATATTCAGCCTATTATGATAATGCTGTAGGCCTATATAAAAATGTGCAAAGAAAGAAGCTTTTAATAAATATTTTTTAACGTGCGTGAATAAATCCAAACACCCCGTGACAGATTTAAGTTTCACTTTCAATCCGTGACCGACAGAGGAGCATCTTCGCGGCAAGGATTTAAATCTTTAACAATGTCTGGGATAAGAATATCTAAATTGTGGATGTACACCATCAGAAAGGATATTCTCCAAGGCTGGATTTAGCATCAGGAAAATCTGAAAGTGATCGCACTTCTGCCGGCCAACGTTTACATGTTTCACGCATAGACACGTTAGAATGTATTTTATCCGCGCGCACAATTTGAAAAGACTCCAACGGACAGACAGAGTGAAATACTTTCAGGATTTGTTCTCTCGATCAGGTACAAGTGATTTCAAAACTTTTCAGCCGGTTCTAATTTTATTTTTGGATGCTGTGAACATTTTTAGCTAAAAAGACTGCCTCTCCAGTTTAGCATTTATTGTTGTTTCTGCAGTTAAAAAGACAAAGTTGAAAATTCTGGCTACTATCGTTATTTTAATCATTTCTTTATTTTTATTTTTATTATTAATCTGTCAGGGTTATCTAATCTACTATTGTGGCTTGTGTTTTGAATATATGTTCCCCTGCACTTTAGGCATTTTGCACACATTTGCTCTTCATCCTGTGACTTGATTCTGATTTATTTCGTTTTGTATTTTTATTTATTAGAAAGGTATATTCTGTTCTAATTTAATTTTTGTAAATTAATTGTTTATTTTTTCGGTGCATCGATGTTGTGCTGTAGGCTGGCCTGCTCGCACAGGTAATTTAGCCGATTTAATTTGATTTGCATCTGAAATGCAAATCTGCAGTGTGGCCTTTCTGGAGTTATGTTATTTCTTAGTTTTATTGATCAAAAATGTTTTTATATCTTTGTGTAATTTTCTGTACATCGTGGCTTTGAAACGTTAAAGCCCCGCCCCCAGCCCCACCCCCATACACATGATTCGACTATTAGTCGACTATAGGCAAGACATGACGATTCTGATTCGACTATGAAAATCCATAGTCGGGGACAGCCCTAGTACTATGGTATATGAATATGGAAATCATTCAGTACAACAGTATTAGCAATGCTAGCTATGAAAGCCTATTTACGCCACATAAATCATAATTTGTTATGATTTTTTAATCATGACTTTGTTAATCATAATTATGATTATGTAGTGCTGTCAAATACACATTATATGCACAAACTTTTGTTAGATGCGATTCATCTATTTGACAGCACTAAATGATGACATTACAAAGTCATATTTCTAAGATGAAAATTGGAAATTAACATACTAAGTCTTTATATCATAATTTCGACATTTTAATCTCGTAATTATGACTTGGTATGTCATAATTTTGACTTCATGTAACAATTCAGATTTACCAAAGCCTGTTTTTTTTTCTTGTGTGACAGAAATGGTCTTCCATAGATAACAGTGTTATAATATAATGGTATTTATTTGTAATATAATGGTATTTTAAACATTAAAAAGAAGAAAAGATATTCAATACTCACGTCTGTCAGATTACAGCCCCTGAAACACACGAAGAAATTATTATAGAATACAGTTATTCAGAAATATTTCATGTAAACCCACACTGAGGATAAACCCAACAACACAGACTAATGTGAAATGAAAAATCTTAATTAAACGACAGGTTTTCATGAGGCTAGCAGCTAACAAACCGCAGAAAACACACCAACAGTTTAATTTCTTCACACTTTCCAGGTCCGATGCTTTAGCCCGAGCCAGAACAAGTTTCCGGGTTAATTTCATGTTGATAAATATTAAGGTTTTGTTTGTAAGTGCGTCAATATTGATCCCGAACGCGTCTGATGAACATCACATCTCTGCTTTCCGTAATCAGTTACTGCGCATGCGCGTCACTCCGCGTCTATGACAACAGCGCGTGTCCGCTCGCTCAGTTCACAGGAGCAAACAGCAGAGGGCGACAAAACAACAACTACTGTTCGTCAGATATTTTTGTTTTACTTGAATAAATGAACAGCACTAATAAAGCCCCTGTCTTACAGATCATTAACTTTAAAAAGTTGTTTCAGGGTTTAGTTACCCTTTAATAAATATATAATTCCTAATAAAGTAAAAACAAAATTAGAAAAAAATCACTTTAAAATAATAAATAGATATTATCCATGAAATGATTGAATCAGTAAGTTTAAAGAAGGGGTTTCTCCATCATGCTGTTTTTGTAAAGAGGAAACAGAAACAATTGTACATTTATTTTTTAGTTGTAATAAATACAAAATTATTTTTGGTCCAAAGTTTCTCTGTTTATTTTTGAAGTGTTTTACACATTTGTCACTATAACTGATATAATGGTCTTGTTTATGGATTGTGAAACCGCTTTACTGGAAATGGATAATATAAGTTCAATTTTAATTTTGGGAAATATCATATCCATAAAGCAAAATGTGTGATAACTGGACTATTTTCCACTGACTTAAAGGTGTTTTACGACTCTCTGACTTCAGTACAGAACACATCTCAGCTGTGGGAAAGGATAGGCTATTGATGCACTAGATGTATGATTTATTTATTTTTATACAAAATGCAGAATTGTGATATTAATTTTTTAAATTCAATGTTTTGTATGACTCCATTTTCGCATAATAACGCTTAACTGTCACCGTCCCGTATACGGGACGCCTACGTTTACGTCACTATATTACAATTAAATCCTAATTTAATCATGACAAACTATATATTGTTGGAAAGGTCTAAGACTCCTTAATAGATATTTCAGCACTGTTTTTTGTTACAATTTATGCAGGAACAGTAATAGATGAATTTATGACAAGAGTGCACCTCAAAAAATCGACATCAATTCAATGGAATTCAATGACACCCGGTGGCTATTTTTGGTAATACGCCTAAACAAAATCTCATGGGAACTTCAATTTTTGTGATATCAACTTCAAATTTGGAACACAACTTGGTTAGATATATGGCTTTGATTTTATAGTAATTTTTTTGTAAAACATATTTTGTAAAATATATATTTTATATAAAAGAAAAATATTAAATAAATTATATTTGATTTAATGTAAATTTAAACTTCCATAACTTTTTCATACTTTAATTTTTTGAAGTGCTTTCACTTCAGCAATAATCTGCTATTTCCCCCTTAAAACAAGACCAAACTTAGGTCTATACTCCAAAGCATTCTTGAATTACAACCATTTAAGCTTGAATAGTGCATTTTAATGTACATTTTCAAAAAGGGGGGTGACTGCTAAGGGGTTAAGGGTTACAGAAGAGGTTCATGTTTTTCCACTGACTCACTAAACAACATTCCTCTTTTAACTCATTAACTTTTTAAGTTTAAAACATTACACATTATGTTATGAAATGAACTGCTTCAGTCAGCATTAGTTTTAATTGAGGAATTATCGAGTCAGTTCTCCATTGTATTAATTGTTTCATTACTCAGTTTAATATCTATTCGATCATATTAATATTCGTCTAATTGTGAAGATAATTCGAAAACGAGCAGAAAGTATAGCTCGAGGCGGGAGCGCGCAGAACAATCAAGAGGCGGAGCGAGGCGCGCGTACGTGCGCGCCGCCGACACAATTCGTGCGATACGTGCGGTGAATGTCAGAAGCTTTGAACTGGGAACCAGTGCGAGTGTTTTTCCTCTGTTGCGGGTTTATATTAGTGATCTTCCATCATGCATGTGGACTTTGAGAAGCTGCGGATGAGCGGCGCGGGGAAAGCCATCGCGGTCCTGACCAGCGGCGGGGACGCGCAGGGTAAACAACATCATCATCATCATCATCATCATCATCATTCTGGACAAACAAACATTCTGGACAAAGAGCGTTTCGGACGCGAGAGTGCGCGTCTCACACATTGTTCATTTTCAGTTCATCTGCATGCAAGCAATGTGTAACTATAGAAACGTGTCTTACTAAGGTTACCTGTTGTAGAGTAGCTCCACTCGTGCACACACTGCTAAACTCCTGCACTGCGCGCGACACTAATGCTGAAGGGGTATTTTGTGTCAGTTCCTGATTTTCTCAGTTCTGTCAGTGTTAAATGAGAGTATCTGGGGCAGAAGTAATGCATGAATGACTGTTATGTAAGTTATTTGGGCAGCACTCTCTGTCATGAGCCCTATCCAGTGTGTTCTTCTGCGCTCCTGTTGTTCCTGGAAGTGTTTGCTCGTTAGTTGGCTCTGCATGATGTGTGTGTTGCCAGATTGCATTGTGCATTGCATACACAGTTTGTCAAATCATGTACTTGTAGTTGTTGCATTAAACTCTAATGCACTTTATGCATTAAATGCATCTTGGTGTGTGTGTGTGTGTGTGTGTGTGTGTGTGTGTGTGTGTGTGTGTGTGTGGTTTCTGCAGGTATGAATGCTGCTGTTCGAGCTGTAACACGCATGGGCATCTTTGTAGGCGCCAAAGTCTACCTGATCTATGAGGTAGGAGCTTCTGCTGGGCGAGAGACACTGAGAGCTTGTGTGATTCTCTCTCTCTCTCTCTCTCTCTCTCTCTCTCTCTCTCTCTCTCTCTCTCTCTCTCTCTCTCAAATTAAAAGAATTCAAAATGTGCTTTATTGGCATGACAATTGTTTTAATGTATTGCCAAAGCTTTTCCAATCATAGCACATATACCTACATTAAAAAGGAAAGTAGAATAATTAATCTCGCTCACTCTCTCAAGTTTTGGTGAAAAAAAGGGCAACTTGCTGTTTAGGCAACAAACCCTTTGTTATTGGAAAAGCGGAAATGTCTATTTATCTGACAAGAAGGAAAAAATAGGTCAAGTTACAAGTTTTTAAGAGTTTAATAAAAGTAAGAATTAAATTCGATTTTTTTATTTTATAAAACTATGAAGAATATAGACGAATTTGAAAATGTATGGAATTATAAAGAAATGTTGCACTTTGTTAATGAATTAATTGTGCTAAATGTCTTGAGTAAAGTGTATGTGTATTAATTGTTTTTAAAATGATTTAATAAAGTGTTATACAATCAAAATCTCTCTCTCTCTCTCTCTCTCTCTCTCTCTCTCTCTCTCTCTCTCTCTCTCTCTCTCTCTCTGTCTCTCTCTCTCTCTTGTGTGTGTTAATGCTAACAAGCCAGCCTGATCAATAACTGCTTAATCAGCCGTTCACGCTGATCTCAGATCGGGGGTCGTGAGAAAGAGCAGGTCTGACTCTCTCTCTCTCTCTCTCTCTCTCTCTCTCTCTCTCTCTCTCTCTCTCTCTCTCTCTCTCTCTCTCTCTCTCTCTCTCTCAGGGTTATCAAGGTCTGGTTGATGGAGGAGATAATATCAAACTCGCCAACTGGCAGAGCGTCACCAACATCATTCAGCTTGTAAGTCTGAGACACTCGAGTTCATCTGTGTTTAGTGTGTAATGTTCAGTTCTTCTCTATATCAGTGTCAGTGTTCCTGAACTCCTGAAACGCCTCCATTGTATCTTAAATTTCTTCCAAGAACGAACACGTCACAATATTCCTCATTATAATAATTAATACGCAGAATAAAGGGGCGGGGCCTGGTTGAATAAAGGGGCGGGGCCTGGTTGAGTGAGTTAGTAGTGTGTTAAACTGCCGGTTATGGAAAGGGGCGGGACATTTCCCAAACACACTCGAAGCGCTCGACCAATCACAACACACTGATCCAGATTTCTGCAGAAGAACTGAGCTGTCAATCATCTTGAGCTGTCAATCATCTTCCTCTGACTGACAGCAGCAGTATTGAGATTAAAGCGGCAGATTAAGTGTGAGATTACAGCAGCGTTTGCATCACGTCTACACACACACACACACACACACACACACATCTGCAGACTAATCAAGAACACAGCTGAGTTTAGAATGGATTATAAACTCATTTCGCAGTATATACTGTATAATTCAGTTTTGTTTTAAAACAGTGTGTAAATCGTGCATTACGCAATAAATTGAGTGTGTTTCTGTATGTGATGTGTAGGTTTAGGGGTCGGGTTAGTGTGTGTGTGTGTGTGTGTGTGTGTGTGTGTGTGTGTGAGTGAGTGATGGGTAGGGTTAGTGTAAGGGGACAGAATATACAGTTTGTACAGTATAAAAACCGTTACGTCTATGGAGAGTCCCCACAAAGATAGCGAACCAGACGTGTGTCTGTGTGTGTGTCAGTGAGTGAGTGAGTGAGTGAGTGTGTGTGTCAGTGAGTGAGTGTGAGTGTGAGTGAGTGTGAGTGTGAGTGTGTGTGTGTGTGTGTGTGTGTGTGTGTGAGTGTGTGTGTG
>FLSR01004872.1:14895045-14911067 GCA_900092035.1 Leuciscus waleckii | reverse complement strand
AGGGGCAGGGTCAGGGGTAAGTCATACGTATGAATTCATACGAATTAGCCACCTCGTAAAATTGGTACAAATTGCCGTGAGATCGGGTTGGTGTTTCCCATACAACGCCATAACTCGCTGATTAATTATCATAGTACGATGCATCTTTAAAGAAATCAACTAGCCTAGTCTCGACTGTTTCCCGAAACCGTATTGTAGCAAATTGGTCGTTCAACCGCGCTGGTTAATGATGTCACGCAGGTTTGGAGTAATAACTACTTTTAATGAATCTGTTTGAGATCGAAGTAAGGTGAGATGTGTTGCTATAATTACAGGCATGCATCTGACTACTATTTTGCTTTATTCTTACACTAGAGCTCGTTCACACATGCACACTCTTCAAAAACTACGCTTTAAATCTCTTGACAAACTAAAAGACGTAAATGACATTTGTATGTATTCTAAATAAAATATATAGATTGCACTGAATGTCAGCTTGCTTATTTTGCTCAAGATCAGGATTTATTGAGTCCACATGTCATGAAAACTAGAAACTCTTGTTCTAACACAACTCTGCGATGCTGTTTGTGAATGTTCATTAGAACGATGGTTTCGGGAAACACGACTCGTTGAACTGCTGATAACGACAGAACTTGTGATTATAGCTGGCGAACGATGCTTTGGAGAAACACAGCCCTGATCAGCTTTGAGATTAAAGCAGAGTTTACAGTAAACCGGAGATATAAGATATATCCATCATGCTGTGTGATTACCCATGAGCCCTCACTCTTCTGATTCACTGAGCTTCATGTTCAGCCCACAGTGTGCAGTCGGTCACATGACACATGATATCTGTGTTTGGAGCATCACGTGGGCCGAACATGAACTCTCGTGTGCTAATGCTTTATTATTGTGGAGGTGTGTTTAATAATGTTGATAATAGCTGGTGTTGGGTTATTACTCATATCTTGATTCCCTTTAATCCTTACCCATAATTCCTCTTTATACGGGGTGCAAAAAACATCATGTTTGGTGAAACTTCAGGCATGAAACTACAAAGCAAATGTAAAAATCTAGAACAAAACAAAAAGAGAGCCGGTCAGTGTTTCATGTCTGAAGTTATACACAGATAAATGTTCATTAGTGCTGGACAACGATCAATCAATCCACCAATAACAGTTCAACTGTGTATAAATAATTACACACACATGCATGTTTATATTTAAGACAGATTTGCATGTATATACTGTATGTATATTATATAACACATTTTTCTTAAATATATACTGAACATGTGTGTGTGTTTATATATACAAAATAATTATACACAGTACACACACACACACACACACACACACACACAAGTAAACACAAACTTATGTTGGATGCAATTAATCGTTGCACAGCACTAATATTTATATTTCTAAAGTTTGTTTTATTTAATTTTACATTAATTTGGGGGTGATGGTGATGATGGTGAAGTGGTCATGACGACCTCTGACCTCTTCAATCCTATAATCCTGTGTAAATCTGAGTGACACTGAGAGACTGGTTTGTTTTCCCGCAGCTCTTCAGAAATGTTTGACGAAGTGAACAGCGCTCAGGTGAGACTCCATTACTGTGCACTTTATTCACAAGAAAGCTTATGTTTCATTAGTGAACAACAGTTGTAACGCATTAACCCCTGTGCTTACTATAGGGTTAGGTTAAGGGTTAACCCCTGTGCTTACTATAGGGTTAGGTTAAGGGTTAACCCCTGTGCTTACTATAGGGTTAGGTTAAGGGTTAACCCCTGTGCTTACTATAGGGTTAGGTTAAGGGTTAACCCCTGTGCTTACTATAGGGTTAGGTTAAGGGTTAACCCCTGTGCTTACTATAGGGTTAGGTTAAGGGTTAACCCCTGTGCTTACTATAGGGTTAGGTTAAGGGTTAACCCCTGTGCTTACTATAGGGTTAGGTTAAGGGTTAACCCCTGTGCTTACTATAGGGTTAGGTTAAGGGTTAACCCCTGTGCTTACTATAGGGTTAGGTTAAGGGTTAACCCCTGTGCTTACTATAGGGTTAGGTTAAGGGTTAACCCCTGTGCTTACTATAGGGTTAGGTTAAGGGTTAACCCCTGTGCTTACTATAGGGTTAGGTTAAGGGTTAACCCCTGTGCTTACTATAGGGTTAGGTTAAGGGTTAACCCCTGTGCTTACTATAGGGTTAGGTTAAGGGTTAACCCCTGTGCTTACTATAGGGTTAGGTTAAGGGTTAACCCCTGTGCTTACTATAGGGTTAGGTTAAGGGTTAACCCCTGTGCTTACTATAGGGTTAGGTTAAGGGTTAACCCCTGTGCTTACTATAGGGTTAGGTTAAGGGTTAACCCCTGTGCTTACTATAGGGTTAGGTTAAGGGTTAACCCCTGTGCTTACTATAGGGTTAGGTTAAGGGTTAACCCCTGTGCTTACTATAGGGTTAGGTTAAGGGTTAACCCCTGTGCTTACTATAGGGTTAGGTTAAGGGTTAACCCCTGTGCTTACTATAGGGTTAGGTTAAGGGTTAACCCCTGTGCTTACTATAGGGTTAGGTTAAGGGTTAACCCCTGTGCTTACTATAGGGTTAGGTTAAGGGTTAACCCCTGTGCTTACTATAGGGTTAGGTTAAGGGTTAACCCCTGTGCTTACTATAGGGTTAGGTTAAGGGTTAACCCCTGTGCTTACTATAGGGTTAGGTTAAGGGTTAACCCCTGTGCTTACTATAGGGTTAGGTTAAGGGTTAACCCCTGTGCTTACTATAGGGTTAGGTTAAGGGTTAACCCCTGTGCTTACTATAGGGTTAGGTTAAGGGTTAACCCCTGTGCTTACTATAGGGTTAGGTTAAGGGTTAACCCCTGTGCTTACTATAGGGTTAGGTTAAGGGTTAACCCCTGTGCTTACTATAGGGTTAGGTTAAGGGTTAACCCCTGTGCTTACTATAGGGTTAGGTTAAGGGTTAACCCCTGTGCTTACTATAGGGTTAGGTTAAGGGTTAACCCCTGTGCTTACTATAGGGTTAGGTTAAGGGTTAACCCCTGTGCTTACTATAGGGTTAGGTTAAGGGTTAACCCCTGTGCTTACTATAGGGTTAGGTTAAGGGTTAACCCCTGTGCTTACTATAGGGTTAGGTTAAGGGTTAACCCCTGTGCTTACTATAGGGTTAGGTTAAGGGTTAACCCCTGTGCTTACTATAGGGTTAGGTTAAGGGTTAACCCCTGTGCTTACTATAGGGTTAGGTTAAGGGTTAACCCCTGTGCTTACTATAGGGTTAGGTTAAGGGTTAACCCCTGTGCTTACTATAGGGTTAGGTTAAGGGTTAACCCCTGTGCTTACTATAGGGTTAGGTTAAGGGTTAACCCCTGTGCTTACTATAGGGTTAGGTTAAGGGTTAACCCCTGTGCTTACTATAGGGTTAGGTTAAGGGTTAACCCCTGTGCTTACTATAGGGTTAGGTTAAGGGTTAACCCCTGTGCTTACTATAGGGTTAGGTTAAGGGTTAACCCCTGTGCTTACTATAGGGTTAGGTTAAGGGTTAACCCCTGTGCTTACTATAGGGTTAGGTTAAGGGTTAACCCCTGTGCTTACTATAGGGTTAGGTTAAGGGTTAACCCCTGTGCTTACTATAGGGTTAGGTTAAGGGTTAACCCCTGTGCTTACTATAGGGTTAGGTTAAGGGTTAACCCCTGTGCTTACTATAGGGTTAGGTTAAGGGTTAACCCCTGTGCTTACTATAGGGTTAGGTTAAGGGTTAACCCCTGTGCTTACTATAGGGTTAGGTTAAGGGTTAACCCCTGTGCTTACTATAGGGTTAGGTTAAGGGTTAACCCCTGTGCTTACTATAGGGTTAGGTTAAGGGTTAACCCCTGTGCTTACTATAGGGTTAGGTTAAGGGTTAACCCCTGTGCTTACTATAGGGTTAGGTTAAGGGTTAACCCCTGTGCTTACTATAGGGTTAGGTTAAGGGTTAACCCCTGTGCTTACTATAGGGTTAGGTTAAGGGTTAACCCCTGTGCTTACTATAGGGTTAGGTTAAGGGTTAACCCCTGTGCTTACTATAGGGTTAGGTTAAGGGTTAACCCCTGTGCTTACTATAGGGTTAGGTTAAGGGTTAACCCCTGTGCTTACTATAGGGTTAGGTTAAGGGTTAACCCCTGTGCTTACTATAGGGTTAGGTTAAGGGTTAACCCCTGTGCTTACTATAGGGTTAGGTTAAGGGTTAACCCCTGTGCTTACTATAGGGTTAGGTTAAGGGTTAACCCCTGTGCTTACTATAGGGTTAGGTTAAGGGTTAACCCCTGTGCTTACTATAGGGTTAGGTTAAGGGTTAACCCCTGTGCTTACTATAGGGTTAGGTTAAGGGTTAACCCCTGTGCTTACTATAGGGTTAGGTTAAGGGTTAACCCCTGTGCTTACTATAGGGTTAGGTTAAGGGTTAACCCCTGTGCTTACTATAGGGTTAGGTTAAGGGTTAACCCCTGTGCTTACTATAGGGTTAGGTTAAGGGTTAACCCCTGTGCTTACTATAGGGTTAGGTTAAGGGTTAACCCCTGTGCTTACTATAGGGTTAGGTTAAGGGTTAACCCCTGTGCTTACTATAGGGTTAGGTTAAGGGTTAACCCCTGTGCTTACTATAGGGTTAGGTTAAGGGTTAACCCCTGTGCTTACTATAGGGTTAGGTTAAGGGTTAACCCCTGTGCTTACTATAGGGTTAGGTTAAGGGTTAACCCCTGTGCTTACTATAGGGTTAGGTTAAGGGTTAACCCCTGTGCTTACTATAGGGTTAGGTTAAGGGTTAACCCCTGTGCTTACTATAGGGTTAGGTTAAGGGTTAACCCCTGTGCTTACTATAGGGTTAGGTTAAGGGTTAACCCCTGTGCTTACTATAGGGTTAGGTTAAGGGTTAACCCCTGTGCTTACTATAGGGTTAGGTTAAGGGTTAACCCCTGTGCTTACTATAGGGTTAGGTTAAGGGTTAACCCCTGTGCTTACTATAGGGTTAGGTTAAGGGTTAACCCCTGTGCTTACTATAGGGTTAGGTTAAGGGTTAACCCCTGTGCTTACTATAGGGTTAGGTTAAGGGTTAACCCCTGTGCTTACTATAGGGTTAGGTTAAGGGTTAACCCCTGTGCTTACTATAGGGTTAGGTTAAGGGTTAACCCCTGTGCTTACTATAGGGTTAGGTTAAGGGTTAACCCCTGTGCTTACTATAGGGTTAGGTTAAGGGTTAACCCCTGTGCTTACTATAGGGTTAGGTTAAGGGTTAACCCCTGTGCTTACTATAGGGTTAGGTTAAGGGTTAACCCCTGTGCTTACTATAGGGTTAGGTTAAGGGTTAACCCCTGTGCTTACTATAGGGTTAGGTTAAGGGTTAACCCCTGTGCTTACTATAGGGTTAGGTTAAGGGTTAACCCCTGTGCTTACTATAGGGTTAGGTTAAGGGTTAACCCCTGTGCTTACTATAGGGTTAGGTTAAGGGTTAACCCCTGTGCTTACTATAGGGTTAGGTTAAGGGTTAACCCCTGTGCTTACTATAGGGTTAGGTTAAGGGTTAACCCCTGTGCTTACTATAGGGTTAGGTTAAGGGTTAACCCCTGTGCTTACTATAGGGTTAGGTTAAGGGTTAACCCCTGTGCTTACTATAGGGTTAGGTTAAGGGTTAACCCCTGTGCTTACTATAGGGTTAGGTTAAGGGTTAACCCCTGTGCTTACTATAGGGTTAGGTTAAGGGTTAACCCCTGTGCTTACTATAGGGTTAGGTTAAGGGTTAACCCCTGTGCTTACTATAGGGTTAGGTTAAGGGTTAACCCCTGTGCTTACTATAGGGTTAGGTTAAGGGTTAACCCCTGTGCTTACTATAGGGTTAGGTTAAGGGTTAACCCCTGTGCTTACTATAGGGTTAGGTTAAGGGTTAACCCCTGTGCTTACTATAGGGTTAGGTTAAGGGTTAACCCCTGTGCTTACTATAGGGTTAGGTTAAGGGTTAACCCCTGTGCTTACTATAGGGTTAGGTTAAGGGTTAACCCCTGTGCTTACTATAGGGTTAGGTTAAGGGTTAACCCCTGTGCTTACTATAGGGTTAGGTTAAGGGTTAACCCCTGTGCTTACTATAGGGTTAGGTTAAGGGTTAACCCCTGTGCTTACTATAGGGTTAGGTTAAGGGTTAACCCCTGTGCTTACTATAGGGTTAGGTTAAGGGTTAACCCCTGTGCTTACTATAGGGTTAGGTTAAGGGTTAACCCCTGTGCTTACTATAGGGTTAGGTTAAGGGTTAACCCCTGTGCTTACTATAGGGTTAGGTTAAGGGTTAACCCCTGTGCTTACTATAGGGTTAGGTTAAGGGTTAACCCCTGTGCTTACTATAGGGTTAGGTTAAGGGTTAACCCCTGTGCTTACTATAGGGTTAGGTTAAGGGTTAACCCCTGTGCTTACTATAGGGTTAGGTTAAGGGTTAACCCCTGTGCTTACTATAGGGTTAGGTTAAGGGTTAACCCCTGTGCTTACTATAGGGTTAGGTTAAGGGTTAACCCCTGTGCTTACTATAGGGTTAGGTTAAGGGTTAACCCCTGTGCTTACTATAGGGTTAGGTTAAGGGTTAACCCCTGTGCTTACTATAGGGTTAGGTTAAGGGTTAACCCCTGTGCTTACTATAGGGTTAGGTTAAGGGTTAACCCCTGTGCTTACTATAGGGTTAGGTTAAGGGTTAACCCCTGTGCTTACTATAGGGTTAGGTTAAGGGTTAACCCCTGTGCTTACTATAGGGTTAGGTTAAGGGTTAACCCCTGTGCTTACTATAGGGTTAGGTTAAGGGTTAACCCCTGTGCTTACTATAGGGTTAGGTTAAGGGTTAACCCCTGTGCTTACTATAGGGTTAGGTTAAGGGTTAACCCCTGTGCTTACTATAGGGTTAGGTTAAGGGTTAACCCCTGTGCTTACTATAGGGTTAGGTTAAGGGTTAACCCCTGTGCTTACTATAGGGTTAGGTTAAGGGTTAACCCCTGTGCTTACTATAGGGTTAGGTTAAGGGTTAACCCCTGTGCTTACTATAGGGTTAGGTTAAGGGTTAACCCCTGTGCTTACTATAGGGTTAGGTTAAGGGTTAACCCCTGTGCTTACTATAGGGTTAGGTTAAGGGTTAACCCCTGTGCTTACTATAGGGTTAGGTTAAGGGTTAACCCCTGTGCTTACTATAGGGTTAGGTTAAGGGTTAACCCCTGTGCTTACTATAGGGTTAGGTTAAGGGTTAACCCCTGTGCTTACTATAGGGTTAGGTTAAGGGTTAACCCCTGTGCTTACTATAGGGTTAGGTTAAGGGTTAACCCCTGTGCTTACTATAGGGTTAGGTTAAGGGTTAACCCCTGTGCTTACTATAGGGTTAGGTTAAGGGTTAACCCCTGTGCTTACTATAGGGTTAGGTTAAGGGTTAACCCCTGTGCTTACTATAGGGTTAGGTTAAGGGTTAACCCCTGTGCTTACTATAGGGTTAGGTTAAGGGTTAACCCCTGTGCTTACTATAGGGTTAGGTTAAGGGTTAACCCCTGTGCTTACTATAGGGTTAGGTTAAGGGTTAACCCCTGTGCTTACTATAGGGTTAGGTTAAGGGTTAACCCCTGTGCTTACTATAGGGTTAGGTTAAGGGTTAACCCCTGTGCTTACTATAGGGTTAGGTTAAGGGTTAACCCCTGTGCTTACTATAGGGTTAGGTTAAGGGTTAACCCCTGTGCTTACTATAGGGTTAGGTTAAGGGTTAACCCCTGTGCTTACTATAGGGTTAGGTTAAGGGTTAACCCCTGTGCTTACTATAGGGTTAGGTTAAGGGTTAACCCCTGTGCTTACTATAGGGTTAGGTTAAGGGTTAACCCCTGTGCTTACTATAGGGTTAGGTTAAGGGTTAACCCCTGTGCTTACTATAGGGTTAGGTTAAGGGTTAACCCCTGTGCTTACTATAGGGTTAGGTTAAGGGTTAACCCCTGTGCTTACTATAGGGTTAGGTTAAGGGTTAACCCCTGTGCTTACTATAGGGTTAGGTTAAGGGTTAACCCCTGTGCTTACTATAGGGTTAGGTTAAGGGTTAACCCCTGTGCTTACTATAGGGTTAGGTTAAGGGTTAACCCCTGTGCTTACTATAGGGTTAGGTTAAGGGTTAACCCCTGTGCTTACTATAGGGTTAGGTTAAGGGTTAACCCCTGTGCTTACTATAGGGTTAGGTTAAGGGTTAACCCCTGTGCTTACTATAGGGTTAGGTTAAGGGTTAACCCCTGTGCTTACTATAGGGTTAGGTTAAGGGTTAACCCCTGTGCTTACTATAGGGTTAGGTTAAGGGTTAACCCCTGTGCTTACTATAGGGTTAGGTTAAGGGTTAACCCCTGTGCTTACTATAGGGTTAGGTTAAGGGTTAACCCCTGTGCTTACTATAGGGTTAGGTTAAGGGTTAACCCCTGTGCTTACTATAGGGTTAGGTTAAGGGTTAACCCCTGTGCTTACTATAGGGTTAGGTTAAGGGTTAACCCCTGTGCTTACTATAGGGTTAGGTTAAGGGTTAACCCCTGTGCTTACTATAGGGTTAGGTTAAGGGTTAACCCCTGTGCTTACTATAGGGTTAGGTTAAGGGTTAACCCCTGTGCTTACTATAGGGTTAGGTTAAGGGTTAACCCCTGTGCTTACTATAGGGTTAGGTTAAGGGTTAACCCCTGTGCTTACTATAGGGTTAGGTTAAGGGTTAACCCCTGTGCTTACTATAGGGTTAGGTTAAGGGTTAACCCCTGTGCTTACTATAGGGTTAGGTTAAGGGTTAACCCCTGTGCTTACTATAGGGTTAGGTTAAGGGTTAACCCCTGTGCTTACTATAGGGTTAGGTTAAGGGTTAACCCCTGTGCTTACTATAGGGTTAGGTTAAGGGTTAACCCCTGTGCTTACTATAGGGTTAGGTTAAGGGTTAACCCCTGTGCTTACTATAGGGTTAGGTTAAGGGTTAACCCCTGTGCTTACTATAGTAACGTTCAGAGAATAGTCCAAAGTAACGTTCAGAGAACGTTTGAAGAATGATACAATGGAATGTTCCATTAACGTTCACATAACCAAGAAGAAAACGTTTTTAAACATTTAAAAAAACTAATGTTTTGAACTTGTTTTCGCAGCGGTTAGCCGAGTGTTTTGTCAGCGGTGAGAATGGAGAGATGAGACTGTGGTGTTTTCAGAGAGAGAGAGAGAGAGAGATTTGAACATCACTGAACTGAAGCAGAAACTGCTGAAATGTGTCTCAGTAAAGCTGCTTAAGAGCTGAAGCTTCACAGCCACAAACTCACACAACTTACAGGATTAATTAAGCAGAAAAGTGCTGATGCTTTACGAGAGAGAGTTTCCTTTTTATACGCGGCTCAGCTTCAGGAATATTAACGTACACACATGTTTTATAATACAGAAATGACTGAATCCTGAAGGCCTGAAGTCTGCTAATAATGTACAGAATTAATGGCCACTAATTTAGTGATTTCTGATCTCATGATCCTGAAACACACGCTTGTGATTGATCGCGTTCATGTAATTATTAAACCGCTGTCGTATGACATTCAAACACACCTGGAGTTTGTGCGGTGCTGAGGCAGTCGTCACGGCGACCAGGCTTCAGTGATTGACAGGTGGAGTGATTTGAGCTGTCAGGAGGAATGATGGTGAATTAAGAGAAAAGAAACTTCAACAGTAATTACGTGTTTAGTATCGACTAAGGCATGCGATTCCTCATTAAAACTGAAGATGAGGAGGCGCTGTAATCTTCATCTCACACAGCAGACTCTTCTGTAGATATGCTGCTGTTTTGTGATCATTTTTATTTTGCTTGGAACAAAATAAAGCAACACACACAGAGAGAGAGAGAGAAAACACTCATCTGATGAGATTCAGTCTGGGTAAAAAACTGAAGAATTTCACTAACGTTCCCATTAAGTTATGAAAACATTATTTGTGAATGTAGAAAACGTCCAGTTTCTCAATGTTTAAAATGTTATGTGAATGTTAAAGGAACATTCCATTTCATCATTCATCAAACATTACTGGAATGTTACATTTGAATAATCTCTGAACGTTCTGAAACAAGTAACATTTAAAAAAAACATTAGATGAGCGTCCAAAGAAACACTTCAGAAATAAAACATTCCATGAATAATTTTGAGAACATTATTAAAGATCAGATGACTTTGAACAAACGTTTGTTCATAACTTTGGAGAACCTTGAGAGAACGTTTCCTAAAGGTTGGGGAAAGTATCATAAACATGCTCTTCAAAAAGGATGTTCTCATGCAAAACTACACGAGAGATTCATTTTGATAACTAAATACTTTAGTTAACATGAAGAACAATATATTTTCATAGCATTTATTAATCTTTGTTAACATTAGTCAATACAAATCTAATTGTTTGTTCATGTTAGTTTACAGTGCATAAACTAATGGTAACAGGGACAACTTTTGATTGTGATACTGTGTGTGTGTGTGTGTGTGTGTTTATCTGAAGGCTTCTCCATTAGCTGTGCTGCACAGACTCACTGGTGTGTGTTGACCTCTGTTATTAGCTGTGCATTAGACTGGAAGACAGGCAGAGAAATCTGATCCGGCCTCTCTCACACACACACACACACCCACACACTCTCAGAGCCGATCGGCTCCCAGTAATTCCTGCACTTCTCCCGGAATCAATATGAGTCGTGCCATCTGCCTTCAGCAAACATGAATACATCATGGGAACGTTACTTTTGAATGTTCTGAAACAAGTAACTTTTAAAAAAACAAAAAAACATTTCAGAAATAAAACATTCCACAATGTATAAATAATGTTGTGCCAATATTTTGAGAACATTATTAAAGGCGAGTTACCAGTATTATAATCTCATGTGGTATTTTGGCGGACTTGATTTTTAAATCTGACCGGATTCTGGTCAGCTGACTTTACTTAATTTGCTCGATCTGAGAATCTTTGATACAATCTCACACAACATCTTCCTAGACATTTATTGACATTCCTTTATTTAGATCGTATCTTTCTGGTCACACTCAGTTTGTACAACTCAAAAACTTCAGATCTGAGCCATCGCATGGTGTTCCCCAAGGCTCGGTCTTGGGCCCGCTCTTATTCATCATTTATTTACTCCCCCTTGGACACATTTTTAGGAAGTACGGTATTTATTTCCACCTGTCTTCCATGCTTCTGTTTTTCCTCCACTTTCTCTTTTCATTAAATTTCCTGAAACTCAATAGTGGTGAAACTGAAATTCTCCTGGTAGGTACGAAATCTAGTCTGGCTAAATCTGATAGTACCTCTGTGACTATCCACGCAGGTTGTTCATTATTATTTGTTCTGCATATTTTCATTTATGAAACATAAACCATCTTAAAATGCCTTAGTTACGATACATATAGATATTTGCAATTCTCTTCTCTTTGGTCTTCCTTCTGAATTTCTACATGAACTGCAGCTGTATGAATCATTTCTATAACTCCTCTCATTAAGCACATTTCTCCTGTTCTTCAACGCTTGCACTGGCTTCCGGTAAAATATCGAATTGATTTCTCCTTACCTACAAAGCTCTTAATAATCAAGCTCTTTCATATCTTTCTGATCTTCTCCACATTTATATTCCTGTCCGTATCCGCAGCTCTTCTTCATCAATCTCTCTATTCTCTCCATGCATTCGCCTGAACATGATTGCCTCTAGGGCTTTTAGTTATGCTAACTCTCTTCTCCTGGACTTGTTACAGCGACAGTCTTCTCACGTTTAAATCTCGTCTTAAACCTTGTGCATTTAAACAGGCTTATTTAATCTGGCACATGAAATGAGCAGTATCTCATTCTTCAGTGTCTAATGTAGATTATAGTATGCTTTGTCTATTGTTGTTACACTGATGCTTTTAGGAAGACTTGTAATGTGACCTTGAGGGTCGTGAAAGGCGCCTATAAATAAAATGTATTATTATTATTATTATTATTATACATACATACAGAACATCCATCAATACAGAACATCCATCTATAAATACATCCATCTATCATCCATCCATGATCCATCCATAAATCCACCATCAATACATCCATCATCAATAAACATATCCATCATCCATCCATACATGCATGCATACATACGTCCATAACAGAAAAAGAAGTAGAATTTATTGTTCACTAATACATTTGAACTATTTGCAAATAATATTGTATGCATTCATTTAGTTGTTAATCATGTGTCTTGCATGCCTAATGGCTCCGTTACTGTTTCTTTTCCCGTCACATTCGATTATGAATTACATGAATCCCTTAATGATAATCGATATTTTCAATTCAAAAGGGTGTAAAAAGTCAAGTAGTTTGCAGCACTAGATATTATTGTTGGTCGTTTCTAGCTGATCAAATGAAGACTAACCTGTGATGCTCAACACTGCTGTCCTCTTTTCTCTCTATTTGAGCGTCTGCATGTTTTTGATGATATAATGGTAGCAGGTGGCCTCAGATGAAGCGCTCCGAGTGTGTGTGTGTGTGTGTGTGTGTGTGTGTGTGTGTGTGTGTGAGAGATGTTTATCTGAGTGTGTGTGAGATGTTCATCTGATGCCCAGGAGGGTGTCCGTGATGTGAAATAATCTGACACAGTGGAGGAAATGCTTTGAGTTGTGCTGTGATGCTCACGTGTGTTTATTGAGCCAGAGAGTTTTATATGAGACAGACGTTCCAGTTCACTACACTAACTATCCTCTGTGTGAGTGTGATCAAGGTAAATCTCTTTAGTTCCTTGATTTAAACTTTAACCCTCCTGTTGTTTTGAATTGGGTACAACCCAGCTGACAGGGAACGTTCTCGCAAGATTCCGAGGAAACATTCTTCCAGTAACGTTAATAGAACAATTGTTTAAAGTTATTTGGTCTTTAATAACGTTCAGAGATCGTTCAAAAGTAACATTTAGAGAACATTCAAAAGTAACATTCATAGAACATTCAAAAGTAACGTTCAGAGAACATTCAAAAGTAACATTCATAGAACATTCAAAAGTAACGTTCAGAGAACATTCAAAAGTAACATTCATAGAACATTCAAAAGTAACGTTCAGAGAACATTCAAAAGTAACATTCATAGAACATTCAAAAGTAACGTTCAGAGAACATTCAAAAGTAACGTTCAGAGAACATTCAAAAGTAACATTCATAGAAAATTCTAAAGTAACATTTAGAGAACATTCACAAGTATAATAATGTTTGAAGAATGATGATGAAATGGAATGTTCGCTTAACGTTTGAATTACCAAACAAAATAAAAAGTTTTTGAAACATTTAGAATACTGGTCGTTCGAGAACATTCAGAAGTAATGTTTTCATAACTTAATAGGAACATATTTTGGTAGCTGGGAACTTTTGATTTCTGTGACACCCCATTGATTTCCATGCAATACGTAAAAAATCACAAAAAATAAATAAAAAATGAAATTGAACATGTAAAAAGTGTTTCTCACGCTTCTTCTCAGTGCTGCATCGGACTAGTAACAGGAATACAAAAAACAACTAAGTTTATTCGAGTAATTTCAAGTACGGTTTTTCTTGTATTTTATATTTTGGTCCTTGACAAGCTACAGTAAAAACATACTTTTTCTGACTCTGCTGTTTTTCAAAGTGTTGATTTTTGGTGAATTGAATGGAAACCAATGGTGGCTCAGTTTGACCCCATCACCATCGATTTAACCCATGCCTCTCCAAAACACTTCAGTGTTTCGAGTCTTAGCTCACACATTCATGAGCCTGAATGAGAGAAAGTCTCTAAATTTCAGGAAGAAATACAGACTTTAAGCATTTTACAGAACAACCTTATAAAACTGATTAAAACGCCAGTCTGACCAATGGCAGCGCAGGGTAAAAGCAGGAACTCAATCTGATTGGCTGTCTGGGGTAAGTTATGATCTCTTTCATTGGCTATCTCAGTTCTACACTCCAAAAAATTGTTTCTCAGTGTTTCTGCACAAATATCTCAACATTCTTAAATCCAGATACATTTACTGGAGAAGCAAAATAACTGTACGATATTAACATATTAAGACTGAAAAATGTATAAAATGAAGTGAGTTTGTGTTTAAAACAATAATAATAATATCTGCCAATGGAGTCAGAAAAATAACATTGGCTTTTGAATAGTTCTTTTTCCGACCCCTTGGTTTCAGCTCAAACTCTGGAGTTATTCCCAGTGCAGGAGGATCAGTACATGAGTGTGTGTCCTCAGGCCACGGCTTCTCTGCCACAGTCTCGTGTGTATAATGTGATCAGATGTTTCCTGAAGATAAACACTCGCGCTTTACTGTCTGAGAACATGATGAAGGACTCACCCTTTATCACTCTGTCCTTCAGGCTTCATTTACTTCCTGGGAAATTGCTTTCCTAAAAGGAATTATATCACCAGAAATTATCTTTATCCCTTTTAATTTAGAAATATAAAGGTTCCTCTTCAGTTCAAAAAGAGCTTTCACTGAAATTATTCATTTGTGAATCTATAATCTCATGCAGACAAAATGTTACTATCATAAAATCTGGTTCATAGTGTGATATATATATATATATCACTATGGATTTCATGATGGTAAAAGTATAATACAAATGGCGTTATTTTAGTATTATTTATATACTTTATAGAATTTATTGATATTGTTATAATTTAATTTTCTTTTTTTCTGTTTTAGTTTTATGTAGCAATATAAGTTTTTCTGTTTAGTATTTATATTTAGTTTCATACGATTTAAAGTACTAAAAGTTATTGTTAGTTAACCTTAACAATACTTTTTGGAGCAAGAAACACTGATAGGCTAAAGTACAGTAATCACAAAAAGCATGTGACCCCTTTAACAGATACTTTTTAAGAAGACTGTTAAGGACCATTCACACCAAGTACGATAACTATTACAAATAGTTATAGAAATATAAATTTCAGTTCATGAGCGATGAAAACATTGACAGCCAATCAGAATCCACTCGACTTTAGAGCGCGCGCATTTGAAGCGACAGCGCGTGCTAGTAAACCATAGTGTGTGTGTGTGAGTGTGTGAGTGTGTGAGTGTGTGAGTGTGTGAGTGTGTGAGTGTGTGAGTGTGTGAGTGTGTGAGTGTGTGTGTGTCTTCCAGTCATCACTGATTATTAATGAAGATATTTGAGTGTTGTATAGATGAGATTAAACGCCTCATGATTTTACTTTCTGAATCAGATTCATTTTGAGTTTTTCCAACATTTCAATCATGGTGAAGGATAAACACATAAAGTTTCTTTCTAGGTAAAATGAATATGGACAGATGCTCAGAAATCATAAACCAAAGCTGGAGGTGAAGAAGATTATGTGTGTTTGTGCTAAACGGTCATATCTGACCCTAGAAGACTTGAAATACTGTGTGTTTTCATATTGTGTGTGTGTGTTTTCCTCAGATATGTTCTCCATAAACTCCTCCTCGACATGTGTTTCTCTGAAGATGAGGAAGTTATGTGTTTGTGTGTGAACTATCCCTTTAATCATAACCACGACCTATAGAAAACTCCATCAGAACATGACCTTCTGTGACCTAGAGACGTCATCCACAGCGAAACATGAACCATAATCATAAACATACAGTAGATTCATGCATACACTCATCAAATGTGCGGCATTAATGACATTTAATTCACTTTGGACAAAACTGTCCACCAAAATCCAGAAATGTAAATCTTCCAACTTTTGAGTGGTGTAGTGTAGATGACATCATCATCATCATCATCATCAGTCTTACAGTAATGTCCCTCTCAGATCTGCTCTGATGAACACTGAAGCCCATTTCCTCCACACAAGAGAAAAATCATGCTTTTGTTAATTATAAATATGACATTAAAAGTAGAAATGCTAAGTCATAATTAAGACTAAATTAAATTACATCTAAATTTAATTGTGAAATTAAAGTCGAAATGATGTCTTTCTGTCATAATTATGACATTTAGACCATACCACATTTAAATCATAATTTTAACTTTTCATCTAATAAATATGACGTCATAA
>FLSR01004872.1:14882545-14892545 GCA_900092035.1 Leuciscus waleckii | reverse complement strand
ACTTTTGATCAGTTTAACTCATCCTTGATGAATAAAATTATTGATTTATTTCAGAGCGCCCACAGCTAGGCGTTTAGCAGAGCGCCCACAGCTAGGCGTTTAGCAGAGCGCCCACAGCTAGGCGTTTAGCAGAGCGCCCACAGCTAGGCGTTTAGCAGAGCGCCCACAGCTAGGCGTTTAGCAGAGCGCCCACAGCTAGGCGTTTAGCAGAGCGCCCACAGCTAGGCGTTTAGCAGAGCGCCCACAGCTAGGCGTTTAGCAGAGCGCCCACAGCTAGGCGTTTAGCAGAGCGCTCACAGCTAGGCGTTTAGCAGAGCGCCCACAGCTAGGCGTTTAGCAGAGCGCCCACAGCTAGGCGTTTAGCAGACGCCCACAGCTAGGCGTTTAGCAGAGTGCTCACAGCTAGGCGTTTAACAGAGCGCTCACAGCTAGGCGTTTAGCAGAGCGCCTAGCGTTTTCAGCTAGCTAAACACGCTTTAGTGGACACACGGCCTAAAACATGATTGTTTTTTTGCGGGTGACAGACAAGCATAGGTGGAATTTGCGGGTGGGACGGGTGGGACATGTCACCACCACTTTTTGCTAAGGTCGATATTGTCCCCACCACTTTTGAAACGTCTCGCTCGAATGTACCAATACAAATAATAAAACATCTCCAGTTAACTAGCAGAGCATTGATTTCGTTCATTTGTTAAATAAGAGGCGATCTGACGCTGAAATATGTTGTTTTTGAAATCAAGTGATCAAAGTGCTGGTTGCCGCTGCGATCAGTGGCGCGGATACTGTGTTTGTTTGTGGCTCGCGCACAGTCTTCACTCGGACGCGCGCTTCAATCCATTGTGGAGAGACTCTCTATTCGTTCCGGTGAAATTACAAAAAAAAAAAATGCACACAAACGTGTCCCTGCCTGATATACAACCACTGACAAACATAATCGGTTTTGATAAAAAAAATATATAAAAAAACTACACGAGTGCGGATTAGAACCAGAACCTCTGACACGCTTGGCAAAGGTTCTGCCACTGGACCACTGGCAGATCTATGTATTTATTCACGTGAAAATTCTCACCACTAACAACATACAGTGGGGAGAACAAGTATTTGATACACTGCCGATTTTGCAGGTTTTCCTACTTACAAAGCATGTAGAAGTCTGTAATGTTTATCATAGGTACTCTTCAACTGTGAGAGACGGAATCTAAAACAAAAATCCAGAAAATCACATTGTATGATTTTTAAGTAATTCATTTGCATTTTATTGCATGACAAGCATTTGATACATCAGAAAAGCAGAACTTAATACTTGGTACAGAAACCTTTGTTTGCAATAACAGAGATCATACATTTCCTGTAGTTCTTGACCAGGTTTAGGGATTTTCGGCCCACTCTCCATACAGACCTTCTCCCGATCCTTCAGGTTTCGGGGATGTCGCTGGGCAATACGGACTTTCAGCTCCCTCCAAAGATTTTCTATTGGGTTCAGGTCTGGAGACTGGCTAGGCCACTCCAGGACCTTGAGATGCTTCTTACGGAGCCACTCCTTAGTTGCCCTGGCTGTGTGTTTCAGGTCGTTGTCATGCTGGAAGACCCAGCCACGACCCATCTTCAATGCTCTTACTGAGGGAAGGAGGTTGTTGGCCAAGATCTCGCAATACATGGCCCCATCCATCCTCCCCTCAATACAGTGCAGTCGTCCTGTCCCCTTTGCAGAAAAGCATCCCCAAACAATGATGTTTCCACCTCCTTGCTTCACGGTTGGGATGGTGTTCTTGGGGTTGTACTCATCCTTCTTCTTCCTCCAAACACGGCGAGTGGAGTTTAGACCAAAAAGCTCTATTTTTGTCTCATCAGACCACAGACACCTTCTCCCATTCCTCCTCTGGATCATCCAGATGGTCAATGGCAAACTTCAGACAGGCCTGGACATGCGCTGGCTTGAGCAGGGGGACCTTGCGTGCGCTGCAGGATTTTAATCCATGACGGCGTAGTATGTTACTAATGGTTTTCTTTGAGACTGTGGTCCCAGCTCTCTTCAGGTCATTGACCAGGTCCTGCCGTGTAGTTCTGGGCTGATCCCTCACCTTCCTCATGATCATTGATGCCCCACAAGGTGAGATCTTGCATGGTGCCCCAGACCGAGGGAGATTGACCATCATCTTGAACTTCTTCCATTTTCTAATAATTGCGCCAACAGTTGTTGCCGTACCTATGATAAAAATTACAGACCTCTACATGCTTTGTAAGTAGGAAAACCTGCAAAATCAGAAGTGTATCAAATACTTGTTCTCCCCACTGTATATTAGACCTCATTAAACGACAAATTAGTCACAATGTACTATTTAAATCGATTGCTGGACATCGTAATGTTATTGTACATACATCTGATTTATGATTTACCATTGTGTAACTTTTTAAAAACAAAGTTACGCCACTGCAGACAGCCTATCAGTGATCACTCTTAGGGTCACGTGTCGTGAAGTTAAGGGATTAGTACGATTTCTCTACTAGTGATCTGTGAGAGACAGTATCGTTGTCACAACTAACGGTTTGAAGGTTTGAAGTGTTTCTGTTGTGCTGTTTGTTAAAGCAGTGTTGCTGTTGTGCAGTTGTACAGATATGGATGTGTAGCTGGGCTTATTTCTGATCAGTCTGTATTTACAGACCACTTGATTCAAATGTGCATGAGTGGATACACACAGATGTGTAGTTCTTTTGTGGGGGTGGTAGGAGTGTTGAATTAAAAAAAATGAAGATGATTATGGCTGTCTTTTTTTTTGGCAGGTTTTGTAACCTAAAACTTATCTACAAACTGGTCAGTGTATTCACTAGGTTACTTCAGAGGCATAAGATACTGTAACAACGCAATGACCTTCACTTTTTACTTTTGATACTCAAGTACTTTTAAAAACGAGTACTTCTGTACTTTTACTTAAGTAAAAATCGTTTATTTTTATTTTTATTAACATTTAATTGTAATGGATTAATATTTGACCAGTAGTATCTGTACTTTCACTCAAGTAAGGAAGCTGTGTACGATGAAGAACACACACATGAAACGAAGGAGTGAGATTTTAAAACATCTCGATGGAGAACAAATGAAAACACACACACACAAACACACACACACACACACACACACACACACACACACACACACACACACACATGACACAACTCAACAGCATGTTCAGTGACACTTTTAAAGGTGCAACAGGAAAAACACATATTTTGATGAGAAGTTATTCTCCGTGTGTGGATTACAAGAGTTACTCGTGTTTTGAGCGTAGAAGTAAAGAAGATGTTTTTCATTTTTGTTTTTTGAACCGGGTATTTTCAAGTGAACTCATTCCCTCTTGGTTATATGCAGCCAGCGAGTTTGACTATCACTCCCTCCAGGAAATAAACGACACCATGGTTCTGGTTACTGATGGATTTATTGCTCTTGTCATCCTTTTCTCTGCCATCACATTCACCATCAATGAAATCCACCGTCAAACTACAGTATGACAATGTAAAAGATAAACACGTTCACATACACTATAAAGAGGTAAATACAAATACACTCGGGAAATACAAACGCAAATACACCGCGAGGCTTGGCTGCACATAACTAAGAGGGAATGAATTCACTTGAAATACCCGGTTCAAAAAACAAAAATGAAATATTCAATATTCATGAATGGATTAAAACAATATAACAAAAAACATGTTAAATAACAGAAATAATATGTATGGCAGTTATACTCCCACCAAATGACTATTTTGTCATTTCACCTCAGAACTGAAACCTTTTCACACCTTAATTTCAACCATATAGTATGCCTTAAACCTTACAGCAACAAAATACTGTATTCATGAAATGGCAACCATAACCTTTATTCTGCCTCAAGCAGTAAAACTGTCTTTTGTACAGGCTATCAAGGTAGACTGGCTCGGAAATGCGTTTTCCTTGGCTGTCTAAGGTCGAGTCACTAATTAACAGTTTCACCTTTCCATCAGTGCTCGCTCGGATACACCTCTGTCACACTTGCCAGTCTCCATTGGTTACGTGGAGAACTGTCCTCCTGCAGGATGACAATGTCGTTAACCTTCGTATTTCTCTTCTCTTTCTGCCATATTTGTCTTTGCTGAAGATTAAGGAGATATTCCTTCTTCCACCTTGACCAAAATTCGTTTGCCAAAAACTGCACCTGGCGCCATCTCTTGCGCAAGTATAGATCCTGACTCACAAACTCACCTGGAGGTGGGAATATTATGTTAGACTTCATCATAAGAATATGATTGGGCGTGAGAGGTTCAAGGCTTGTTGGGTCATTTAAATGCTCAATTGTCAGAGGTCTGCTATTTATAATAGCCATCACTTCATACAGAAAGGTTCTGAGCGAGGCACTGTCGAGTTGTTTAGCAGACTGGTCAAGGGTTGCGGTTAAAACACTTCTGATCGTCCTTATCTGTCTCTCCCATACGCCTCCCATGTGGCTTGATGATGGGAAGTTCATTATGAACTCACATCCGTGTTCCTTTAACTGTTCATGATCCAAATTCTTCATAGCATTCATGAACTCTCCTCTTGCACCTACGAAGTTAGTGCCTTGATCACATCTCAACTGTCTTACATGTCCGCGTATCGCGATGAATGCACGCAATGCGTTGATAAGGCATCAGTAGTGAGGTCATCAAGCATTTCAATATGTATGGCTCTAGAGCACATACAGGTGAAAATAAGACCATATTTCTTTAGTTCCTTTCTTGCTTCCTTCACATAGAACGGTCCAAAGCAATCTATGCCACAATATGTGAAAGGAGGTGTCATTTCCATTCTTTCCTCTGGCAAATCTGCCATTTTTGGATCTTGTGTGTTCCTTCTGTACTTTCTGCATGTTGTGCACTTGTAAATATGTGAGGCAACTGCACTGCTGCATCCTATGACCCATACTCATTGGATCGCAATTCGTTGGCAGTTATTCCTCTTCCTTGATGATGCACCGTTTCATGGTAGTGCTTAATAAGCAACGATGATACATGACTCTTATTTGGCACAATGGCAGGATGCTTGACATGTGGATGAAGAACAGATCTTGTCAAACGTCCTCCAACCCTAAGCACACCATGCTCGTCTACAAACGGACTCAGTTTGTGTAGTTTGTTTACTTTGTCTTTGGGTTTTACTTCTTTGCCCTGCTTTATACCTCTGATTTCACTGCTGAATGCTTCCCTCTGAACCAACTTGATTATAAACAGCTCTGCTTCCTTTCTTTCCTCAATACTTGTAGCTCCACTTACTTTATCTTTGGTGCCCTTGATCTGCTTAGCATGGCGTTTTAGAAGAGCGATAGCCTTGACAGCTCTTTTCCAGTCAGAGAACTTTGTTAGGCGGTCTAACAATGACCTCTCCTCCTTCACCTTGGTGTTGAGTACCAGGGCCTTTCGAAGTTCCGGATCATCATCATAGACTTCTCCCACCATAGCATCTCCTCTGGGTAGCTCTCTTTCCCATAAAAAGTCTGGACCAGTGAACCAATTTGAAGCAACAAGCTGATCTGCGGAGAGACCTCTCGACGCATGATCCGCAGGATTATCTTCAGACTTTACAAAGTGCCATTGTTCAGGATCTGTAGTGGACTTGATTCTTTGGATTCTGTTCGCTACAAACACATGAAACCGTCTGGCATCATTGTTTATATAGCCGAGGACGACCTTTGAGTCAGTCCAAAAATATTCTTGAAGACCCTCTATTTCCAGCTCATTTCTGAGCATAACACTTGTTCTTGCTGCAACAACTGCAGCCGACAACTCAAGCCGTGGCACTGTGGTTACTTTGGTAGGAGCAACTCGTGCTTTTCCCATGACTAGAGTGCAGTGAACATCTCCCTTGACGTCGACTGCTCTGAGGTACGTACATTGACCATAACCGATGACGCTTGCATCTGAGAAGTGGTGAAGTTCGTACTGCTTGACATCCTTGAAGTTATCTGGGATATAGCACCTCCTGATCCTTACATTAGATAAATTTCGAAGATCTTGTAGCCAGATTTCCCACTGTGCTCTCAGCTCTTGTGGGAGTGGCTCATCCCAAGTTACTTTGTCTCGACACAGTTGTTGTAGGATCTGCTTTCCACGGAGAATAAAAGGCGCTACGAACCCCAATGGATCATAGATGGAAGCTACTGTAGAAAGTACTCCTCTTCTGGTATTTGGGTGTTCCTTGACAGTCACTCTGAACTGGAAGTCATCAGAGGATACACACCATAGAACGCCAAGAGCTCTTTCCATGAGTGGCTCACCCAAAGCCATATCCATGTCTTTGACACTTTCAGCACACTCGTCCTTCGGTATTGATTTCATTACCTCCTTGCTGTTGGAGATAAATTTGTGTAGTCTAAGCTTGCCTGTGCTGCAAAGCTCTCTCGCTTCCTTAATCAATTGGATTGCTTCAGCGTCAGATGTTGCGCACACCAGACCATCGTCAACATAAAAATTCCTTTGGATAAACTTAACAGTGCTTGGGTTAAATTTATCCTGACCTTGAGCGGCTAGATGCTTAAGTCCAAAATTGGCACATCCAGGTGAGGAGGCTGCCCCAAATAGGTGGACCTTCATCCGAAAAATTGAGGGTGGAGACTCTAGATCACCGTTCTCCCACCATAAGAACCTTAGGTAGTCTTGGTGCTCAGGCCTTACATGGAACTGGTGAAACATTTTTTCCACGTCACACATGATGGCAATCGGGCCTTTGCGAAACCTACAAAGAACTCCCACCAAGGTGTTTGTGAGCTCTGGACCAGTAAGAAGTTGGTCATTCAGTGACGTTTCTTGGAACCTTGCTGAGCAATCAAAAACGACTCGTATCTTCCCAGGCTTTTGGGGGTGGTATACGCCATGGTGGGGAATATACCAGACTGTTGATCGTCTAGCTCTTCTTCAGGGACCTTTTCTGCGTCGCCACGAGCAATGATGTCTTTCATAAACCCCAAGTAGTCAGTGCAGTATTGCTGGTCGCTCCTGAGCTTTCGTTCCAAGGACATTAGACGTTGAACAGCACATGATTTATTATTTGGTAGATTTGGTCTTTCTTGTTTGAAAGGTAAGGGCATTTCAAAATGACAGTCTTGCTTCTGTCTGATTCCGTCTTTCAGTTTAGCCAAGAAGTGAAGATCTTCTTGAGAGAAGGTTGTCTCTTCTCCACCTCTCTCACTGAAATCAGATTCCAACATCTTATTTATGTCATCTGGAGAGACCATTTCACTGACCTGGGTATTGCAGACATAGTGGACTTCTCCCTTAAGCTTGACCATTGCATTCACTTCAGGCATTACTTGTTTTACGATGATGCAGTGACTTACTCCAATTGCATCACCGTAGTGTTCACCTGGGTCACCATAACTCACTATGCTCCAACCTGTCTTCTGAGCAAATGGCTGGCTTTCCTTTCCACAAACGACTTCTCGTGGCATTAGAGCTTGTGGGCAATTGTACCCAATCAACAGACCAATTTCACAATCCTTTTGAGGGGCGATGTGGTCAGCAAGATGCTCCAAATGAGGCCATGCCTTTGCTGTCTCAGGCACTGGGATGTGTGTGCGATTAGCAGGGATGAAGTCACGAGTGTAAACTGTCGGCACTGTTAACTTCTTGGAGGAAATAGGCCCCTTATTTGTAGGCTATTAAGTCTTTTACAGTGAATGATTGTCCCCTTTGACGACATTGTAGATAGTTTTAACTTCACTTGTTCAGTGTTTGTATCAAGAACATCTGCCACTTCATCAAGAATGAATGAAGAGTCACTCTGTGTATCTGACAGAGCATAGACGAGAACTTCCTTGTCTGAATCACTTGGCGTTGACACATAGACAGGTACTATTGCCGACGTGTGTGTACTATTAGTATCTTGCACAACTCTGTTAGAGGTTGTTTCCTTTGTGACTCTTGTGGTTGAGTTCTTTCCTTAGATTGTTCTTTCTTTAGTTCATGGTCCCTTTTTGAACATTCTTCGTGCAGGCATGTGGGGTGCCTCTTTGAGCATGAATCGCATACCATCCGGTTACTGCAGCTCTTAGACTGGTGGCCAGGGCTCAAACAGCCGAAGCACAGTTTTTCACTTTGTATAAATTTTACGCGGTCAGCAACTGGCTTCTCTCTTAATTTGTAGCACTTGTGTAAGCTGTGTCCTGGTTTTTTACAAAACACACATGTGACTATTTTCCTTTCACTGGTGTTTGTTATGAAGATCTTGGCACCTACAGTTTGGTTCTTGGAGGTCATAATGTTCTGGCTCCTGATCTTTGCTTTATCAGACTCACTTTGCCGTAATGCATGGAATGATGTAATGGGGTTGCAAGCAATGCTAGCCTCCATTGAAAGGAACGTCACAAAATAACTGAAGTTTGGGAATCTTCCGTGTTCAAGTAGATATTGTGTGGCTGTTCGGTTGCATCCGGAGCTTAACCAGTCAGGTAACTTGGCAGTACGTTTTTGATTCTCATTTCCATCATAGCACTTTCGCAACTGCGTAAAAGGTCCACAAATTTCCTCAACTCAGCACTCTCTCTTGAAGCTATTTATGGCCATGTATGTAGTTTGTCTCGGAGAGCCTTGGCAATTACAAAGGGTTGGCCATATCTTTCATTGAGCAGATCCCATTCTGCATTGTATGAATCTTCGAACCAGGCAGAAAATGACCTTCTAAGGCTTCTCTAGCAGCTCCTCCGACATATTTTTGAAGGAAGAAAACTTTCTCTGCGGTTGGAATATTCTTTTTCTCTATAAGTGTCTGAAAGGATGATTTCCAATGATTAAACGTGAGTGGATCTCCACTAAAGATTGAAGGCTCTGGAATGGGTAGCCTGTTTGCCATCATAGCTTCAGCTAAGACCTTCACCATCTCTCGCATGTCATTTTGGAGTTCACATCTTGGAGTCACATGTTTGAGCGGTGGTGGATGCTGATAGCAGTACTCGCTTGATTTATGATCTGCATATCTGTAGGCAACTCAGCTTTAAAGTTTTGTGGTACAAAGTCTTGGGTTGGATAGATCTCATTTGCATTGTACACTTGAAGCTTTGCTTTGGCTGCATTAAGCCTGTTCAACTCTTCCAAACGCTCAAGCTCTCTTTTCAAATTTTCAACTGACCTTTTTCTTGCAGCATTCTCTTCATGCTGTCTCTTTAACAGAGCAGCCTCTTGTCTCTCTCTTTCTATCTTGCGTTCGATTTCTTCCTTTACGGCGAGTTGATGCAGCTGCTTCTTGGTCTACTTCTATCAACTTATCCTCAGCTTTAAGTCTCTGCAGTTCTGCTTGGTGGCTTTCTTGTTCACCCATAATCTTCAATACAGCCTGTGTATGTGCATACTCAGCAGCAGCTTCTTGTCTTTTGGATGAGGATACAGCAGATTGAATGGAATTAGACTTAGAATTACTGCCCTGGAATGAAACACTGGAGGTTGAAGACGCGAATACAGATGAAGCATCAGGCCAAATAATCTCCTCCTCATTTCCTTGAATTTGAGACTGTGCATTCTGTATTACAATTCTGGTGACGGATGCACATCTGTCCAACTTGCGTCTCATGTCATGAGCTGGGCTGTCAATCTTTCGGTATTCATCATAAACATTGTTCAGCTCAGATTCTTCTCTTTGAATACCTTTAATGTGTTCTTGGAGGATATCACTGGGATCTTGTTGATTACAGATTTTTTAGCCACCTTAGTCAAAACTTTCCAGCATTC
This sequence comes from Leuciscus waleckii, assembly GCA_900092035.1. Classification (NCBI taxonomy): domain Eukaryota; kingdom Metazoa; phylum Chordata; class Actinopteri; order Cypriniformes; family Leuciscidae; genus Leuciscus; species Leuciscus waleckii. Next base: position 14,882,819 of record FLSR01004872.1, on the reverse strand, counting down.
ATAAATACTGTCAAAGCGAAGTAATAATCCTTTCACTTTTTCCTTCTGAAATTCCTTTCCCTTTTCTGTTAATGTTCGATCTCTTTCACTTCTACGAGGCCTTACAGGCTGTACTGCTTGTTGTACAACGATAGACTTCTCTGACACTTGTTCTTTTTCACTTGTTTGTGACATATTACATTATCTGGGAATTGCCTGTACTCACTTAATATTAGCTGTGTAGTTAACAGCAGAAATGTTTTTTTTTTTTTTTTTTTTTAATTAAAGGAATAAT
>FLSR01004872.1:14864659-14877630 GCA_900092035.1 Leuciscus waleckii | reverse complement strand
AGGTACTAATATGTACCATTAAGGTACCAATATGCACCCTTTAGGTACAAAAATTTACCTTTTGAAAAGGTACAGCCCCAGTGACAGCTTTCGTACCTTTTTTTCTGAGAGTGTACATTAATTTTTTTTTTAAATAAAACGTCAATTCTAAATATATTTTCATTTATATTTTTATGTGAACTACTAATCTGCCAAGTCCTATGCTTAGTAAAACACATGCAATAACTTATTTTAAATTGTGTAATTATTATGTTAAAACAAAATGTATAATGTTAATTGAATATTAGCCAAAAAGTGTGAGGCTGATTAAAAATGGCTTATGTTTCATTTAGAGTCAGTGTCTCCTCATGCTGAGCAGTTCAACATCACCTCCACACCTCCTGTGTTAGACTATATGCTCTGCTTCAAGCTGCTGTTCAGTGTGTGTCCTGCATGTGTTCTCCTCTTCTCTCTCCTCTCTTCCGTCAGTGTGTACTGCCTCTGTCGGAGGAAAACTACAGGTAATCATTCGCTTCTGAACTCAGTTATTTCATATGCCACAGTTATGAGGTGCTTTGGATAGTCTGATGTTATTATCGTTCCAGATTTGCTTTCAGATTATTGTCAGTCACCATATCACATAATAAAACATAATTTAAAATGTCACAATCAGAGTTATTTAAATGCTAGAAAATGTCACCTGAGCTTTCTGATTTTTTTTTTCAATTTTCAATTTCACTTCATTTGTTGTAGTACGGAGCCCCTAAAGTGACATGTTGTAGTACAGAACGCCTAAAGCGACATGGTGATGGAAAAATATGAGATGGGAGAAAAAAATGCTTTTGTGTTTCCCCCATGAAACTTTGCGTTTGCGCGGAATTAAACAACTCAAAAGCTTTGTGAGTGAACGCAAAGTTTTTCAAGGGAATGGAAAACATTTGTGTTGAAATATATTGTTTCCTCCCATCTCATATTTGTTTTCATCACCATGCCCCTTTAGGGGCTCCGTGGTTCATAAATAAGTTAATGATTCTTATGTTATTTTAATATCCTGTAGGTTCTAGTGCTGAATCACAGACTGAGAACATACATGATGAGGTATTGTATTATATGTGCACTTCCCTATAAAGATTTCAATACAATTTATTTACATTTGTTTTACAGTAAGCTACATAAATTACATCAGTATAACATATTTTTACACATGATGTAATATGAGTTTTTTCATAATGCAATGAAGTAAATTTATATTAAAAATATTAATGTAATAAAATATATATTTTTCCAGGGTGGTGATGAAGTGTGTTATGCTTCATTGGATATGCCTTCCATATGTCATAATTTTTTATTTGTTTTTTAAATAAACAAAAATAAAGAGCTTCAGAGCTTATTCTGAGGCCAGAACCAAAAAACTAAGTACTGTTTAAAAAAAAAATAAAAAAAATTCTTCAGTAGTAATTGCAACAGGTGGTTTTCAAAAGAATTAGAAAATAAAATATTGCCAACACTTTACACTAAGGTCTCATTTGTTAACATTAGTTAATGCATTAACGAACATTAATAACGAGCAATACATTTTTACAGAATTTATTTACCTTTATTGCAACAGGTGGTTTTCAAAAGAATTAGAAAATAAAATATTGCCAACACTTTACACTAAGGTCTCATTTGTTAACATTAGTTAATGCATTAACAAACACTAATAACGAGAAATACATTTTTACAGAATTTACTTACCTTTAATTTTAGTAAGAACATTCCTTTTTTTTTTTTACATTCATGTTAGTTCACAGTGCATTAACACATAATGTTAACAGATTTAACTTTTGACCATGAAAATGTTTAAGTAAATGTTGAGATGAACTATAAAGATTTGTAAATGCTGTAGATGTATTGTTCATTGTTAGTAATGTAATTAACTACTGTTAACAAATGAAACATTGTAAAGTGTTGCCAAACTATTCTTAGTAGAACTTTTCTCCTTTGTCATTTGGCTTTTTTCCCATTCCAAAATCTGAAACATTTACTTTTATATTAATATTAAAGTTGTGTAACATGGAAGTTGTGTATGATGTAGGCTATGACATGTTATATTCCAGTCACATAACATCACATTTAATGGATTCTTAGAATATGTTCATGGTAAAAAAAAAAAATGGATTGCATCATAATAAAATTTTACCTTCTTTTTTTGTGAAAATACAGCTCCAATTTCATCTTATTCAATGTATGTAATAAAGACAAATATTCATGTTATAGTGTAAATAAATTAATTGTGATGTAATGAACAGTATTTTATTCAATATTTATTTCGGTTGTGGAATAGCCTGTAATTAGTCCTTTTTAGTTATAGTACAATAATTATATGTGATATAACATATGACTACTACATGATTGATTGAATTATTACTACATACTTTATTATTATATTTTTATATCTTTATTATTTTATTTATTATTATTAACATCTCAAATTAATCGCAAAGATTAACGTGTTGATTACCCCAGCCCCAATATATATATAGATACGATTAGCATCAGAAATGTATTAAACACAAGAGTTCACATGCAGTCAGTAAATTCATGATTGTGATTAAAGTCCTTTGAACTGGAGAACTAATGTTAAATTTAATGTGGTCCTTTGTTTTATTGAAGTGGGTAAAAATAAAAAGCTACGAGGCAACAACATCTAAACATGTCAAAACAGGAAACCCACAAGCTTCATTTAGACCACTTACAGCCTCCTCACATTTGTTGCTTTACATGTCATCAAACTCTCAGATCTAATCTCTCAGTAGATCACTGGTCACAAAACACAAATGTTTACATCTGCCTTTGTTAGGTTTTATTGTGTTGGTTAAAGTGCATGTGTTTACCTGAGGCCATCTTGCACAAATTTGCACTAACATGCATAGGGAATGTTTTCCATGTTTTCTTAATCTTAATAGCCTTCTAATAAAGTGTGTATTAAACTGAAAAGTATTACATAAACTCAGTGTTATATTTCGCCAAAAACTGACAAAATATTATAGCAATTGGAATATACAATTTAAGCACAACTGTGTGGGTTACAGTTATCAGCTATTCTTTTTTTCCAGTGATTATTCAAAAATATCCAACAATACCAAAACAAGCTCAGAGTAAAATGTATTATCTGGATGATATCTCACCTCAAAGAAGTCTACAGTCTGTCTACCAAGTTACTCTCTCTGTTTAACTCTCTGTCGCATATACATGTAATCTCTATGACAGCCATTGATGACAGTGTGTGATTTATATTGTCAGACACAGTTGCCAAATGCAAGCTGAATATGACTTCTTCTTTTTTAATGTGGTTTATATTTTGAATTATGTCTGCAAGATGCTAATGCAGATGTGCCTTTTCTTAATACTTCCTTAATATTCAGGAAGGACAAAAACATCTCTGCATCATTCAGAAATTCTTCTGCAGATGTGGTTCAGTTGGTTCAGCACTGGGAGCTGTCCAATGTGCTGAATTACTTCTGGTCCTCCACACAAACAAATCTTTTCTAATTACATTCACTATTTACATAACTAAGGTCAGTGTGTGATATTTCATGATAATGTACATTTCTCATTAACTGAACAATGTCTGATATACATTTCCTTATCGGTCTTAAACAGTAACCAGTAACAGTAATGTGAAAAGCTATTAGATGCCCTTGCCATTGGAGATGCATATAGAAAAATGCATGAACATGGCAATTACATTACATTCATTACATTAAGCAAAAAAAAATATATATATTCTAGAGAGAGAATTAAACCAGTATACAATGTTAAAAGTGAGCACAGATAAAATGAGTAATTTATATACAACTATCGAATGTCCTTTTCAATATTAAAACTCTTTAATTTCCTCAGTTAGCCTAGACATGGTAAGTCTTTTTGAATACACTGTCTGAATGCTTATCAAATGTAAATTGGGAGTCAATCTCTGTACCCAGGTATTTAAAGGGGTGGTTGAGTGTGATTTCACTTTTCTAACTTTAGTTAGTGTGTAATGTTCCTGTTTGAGCATAAACAACATCTGCAAAGTTACAACGCTCAAAGTTCAAAGCAAAGGGAGATATTTGCTTTTAAAGAAAAGGACTACAACAAACGGCTGGTTGGGACTACACGACATTCCTCTCGGGTTAGTAACATCACTAACCCTAGAATTTACATAAACCCCGCCCCCAGGAACACGCAGTCCATGTTGAGAAGATCTTGCACAAATTTGCACTAACATGCATAGGGAATGTTTTCCATGTTTTCTTAATCTTAATAGCCTTCTAATAAAGTGTGTATTAAACTGAAAATTATTACATAAACTCAGTGTTATATTTCGCCAAAAACGGACAAAATATTATAGCAATTGGAATATACAATTTAAGCACAACTGTGTGGGTTACAGTTATCAGCTATTCTTTTTTTCAGTGATTATTCAATAATATCCAACAATACCAAAACAAGCTCAGTGTAAAATGTATTATCTGGATGTATCTCACCTCAAAGAAGTCTACAGTCTGTCTACCAAGTTACTCTCTCTGTTTAACTCTCTGTCTCATATACATGTAATCAACTTGTTGAGTCAGACAAAAGTGTGTGATGCTCTATGACAGCCATTGAGGACAGTGTGTGATTTATATTGTCAGACACAGTTGCCAAATGCAAGCTGAATATGACTTATTTTTTTAATGTGGTTTATATTTTTAATTATGTCCGCAAGATGCTAATGTAGATGTGCCTTTTCTTAATACTTCCTTAATATTCAGGAAGGACAAAAACATTTCTGCATCTTCAGAAATTCCTCTGCAGATGTGGTTCAGTTGGTTCAGCACTGGGAGCTGTCCAATGTGCTGAATTACTTCTGGTCCTCCACATAAACAAATCTTTTCTAATTACATTCACTATTTTACATAACTGTAAGGTCAGTGTGTGATATTTCAAGATAATGTACATTTCTCATTAACTGAACAATGTCTGATATACATTTCCTTATCGGTCTTAAACCAGTAACAGTAATGTGAAAAGCTATTAGATGCCCTTGCCATTGGAGATATATATAGAAAAATGCATGAACATGGCAATTACATTACATTCATTACATTAAGCAAAAAAAAATATATATATTCTAGAGAGAGAATTAAACCAGTATACAATGTTAAAAGTAAATAAAATATATATATATATATATATATATATTATAGAGAGACAATTAAACCAGTATACAATGTTAAAAGTGAGCACAGATAAATTAGTAATTTATATACAACTAACAGAATTTCCTCAGTTAGCCTAGACATGGTAAGCCTTTTTGAATACACTGTCTGAATGCTTATCAAATGTAAATTGGGAGTCAATCTCTATTTAAAAGATCCACCTGCTCAACTTCCTCTCCTTTAAGTGCATGCATTTATTAGCCCCGCAACACATTTCTTTGGTTTTGTTAATATTAAGCTGCAAAATTATTCTTCTGTATGGTTATATACACAGTTTGAGCAGCAAGATCGTGTTCAGTTTTATCCCTGTTTCTTCCATTTTATTTTATTTTTGTTCTTGGGGTTGGATGGTGAGTTTTTTTCTGTACAGTATCTTTGAGTAAGTATAAGAGGCACTTCATCCGGTTCGAAAACTCTTTCGTTCAAACATTAGAAAGCATTTCTTGCAAATATGGCCGCAGGTGTTCATCTTCGTCACAAACTTTGTTTTTCACCGGAGTAGCAGGTGCTGCCGCTAGAGATCGACAGGTAGTGGATTTTACCGATAACAATAACTAGTTTGGACTACGCTGGGCGATAACCAATTAATCAACCAATACTGATTGAAAATAAACATAACATATAAAAAAGTGCTGACTTTATAAAAAAAACAATAAAAAACAGGACTGTACCATGAAAACGACTGGTACCATTTAAAATATATACTTTTTTTAATATATTCATTATACCATGATCATTCATGTTCATTCATAATGCATTAACTAATGTTAAAGGTACAATATGTAAGATTTTTGCATTAAAATATCCCAAAATCACAAGGCCAGTGTTATATATTTTGTTAAGTTGATTACTTACAATATCTCAAATGTTTCCAACTATTTTTAAATCGTGAGAAAATTGCGATTTTAACCAAGGAAACGGGGCGTTAGAGCAGGGGGGAGCTGGGAGTCGCCAGTCAATGGCATCATATCCGCGTTACCCTCGGTTTCCGCTCGTACTGCGTGGAGTCCTGGACAAATGCGGAAGTTGTAGTTGTAGCGTCTATCAAGCAACAAACGTTAGCTTGTTTCGTGCTGTCGTTATGGAACACAATTATTATTTACTGATTGCAGCTGGTTCTGTCGACAAAGCATGCTTAATTTTATATTTTCCAAATGTAGCATTCGGTAATAGTTATGTTTATGCAAGGAAAGTATTATTGCTTTAGGTTTGTGTTTAGTTTATTGACATTGTTTATCACGTCTGGTGTTTATGGCCATGTAAATAAACATAGCATGTGTTATACATAAAGATTAATCAGTATTTTGGCAAATGATGTGGGCATGTTCGAATGTACTTTTACAACAATTGTTTAGAACACGTAAAACTGAGCAGCGTTATCACAACAATGAATTCAACAAATACAGTAACATCTATGATAACCAATTTAGTATTAAACCTTACTTTTCTTGCGGTTAATTCATTTTAATTAAATAAAAGCATGTCATTAAACGCAACATTTATAAAAATAGAACTTTGCCTCATCCATGAACATGATTTTTCGATTCCCGTCTGACTGATTTACATCACGGTGGAGTTGAAAACGACAGTTCCCATCATTCCACGCTCCTTCAGATCGTCATCAAGCTACGCCGCTGTTGTTGTTTGGAATGTAGCGCCAACTAGCGGCAGACAATCTTGCATATTGTACCTTTAAGAGATACAACTTTAAAATGGTAAAATGTATTAGGAAATGTTGAAATTAACAATGAAAAATACTAACCTTAGTTAATGTTACAAATGAACACAAAGGCCAAAGCATTGAAATTAGACACATATGTGTATGCATACTCTCACACTTTATTTGCTTCTATTTTAGAACACTTGATGATTATCTAATCAAAACGTGTTACAGTGATGATAAAAAGGAGATCTGAAATCGAATGCATTTCTGATTTATGTTTCTCTCGGGTGCATGAAGATACAGTTCGTTTCCTCATGTCACTAGCTTTAAATATGTGCCCCTTCGCTGGATAACGAATGCATAAAAGTGAACATATGGATGTAAACTAATGCAAATAGATGGTTATAAACGTGACATTAAACACTTGGGTGTGTTTTTGTCACATTGTTTTAAACGCTTGAGGTAGGCTACTATGTTTGCATCCTCTCAGCCTCGACGGCAAACATACTGCTGTTCTCCACTAATGCAGCATCTAGTGTAGGCCTACTGTATAATACCGTTACATGTACTGTAGTGTACTGTATAATACCGTTTTGTTGTCTATGTTTTAAATCGGTTTTTGAAGTGTCCCGCTCTGTGCAGCGCGCAGCCTCACGTGTCAAAACAAACTCCACGAGGCATCAGTGAGTTTTATTTCGCTTCTCGAGGCCAATCTCGTACTGTATAATGACAGCAGACTCTTCCCAGCCAAATCTGAAATCAACTCTGAAATGATCAACTGCGGTTGTGCGAGCACTTGTTTGCACATGCCTGCTTGCAGTCTGTGTTCTTCCGACTTTATTTTGTAGTAAGTAACGAACATTCTTCGGGGAAATGTATCGAAGGAAAAGTATACATATTATTTAGGAAATGTAGTGGAGTAATAGTGAAAGTTTACAGAATTTTTTGGGGGGAGAATCTGTATTTTAATTGAGTACTGTAGAGAAGTATAATTAGTTTGGTACATTACACCACTGTTAATACTGTACAAACTGTATTTTCTATCCCCATAGGCCTACACTAACCCTAACCCTACTCATCACAGAAAGATGAATTTCATTTACATTACATTACATAACATTTCTTATATTCTTGTTCGAGAAGATATTTCACTTGGAAATGTATCACAATAGGGAAGATGATCGCAACTTCTGTTTCATGCCAACTTTAATGGTTTTTATTTATCATATGATGCATTGATCTTCACGTGTTACTGTTTCTGTTTTAGAATATAATGCAGCTGAGTTCAGCTCAATGGACCGCTGTTAGTGTCAGTATAACCAAAGTGTAGACAAGCTGAGCAAACTTCCTTACAAATATGTGCACAAACATACAAAACCACAGAAATGCTAATGGAAACATTTGTGCTTGGTGACCAGTGATCAAGTAAGAGGTGTGAAGTTTGAGTTTGACGACATGTCACAGCAGCAAATGTGAGGCGTATGCTGTAAGTGTTCTGAATATAAGAGTTGTGGTTTCCTGTTTTGACATGTTTACACGTCGGTGCTGCAATGCGTTTTACATTATTGCAAAATTAAGGATAATTTTTGGCTTCAATATCTCGAGGAAAAGAGGTTTTCCCCTAGCGTAAGATATCTTACGCAAGTACGAGAGACCTCTTCTAGAGAGAACCGAGGTTACGTTAGTAACCGAGTACGTTCTAATCACACCGGTGTGATCGTACGCTCCAGGAACCAGCCTAGACTGTCACACGGTGTGATCGTACGTGCGAAAGGGTTAATACTTTACAAACTGTATTTTCTATCCCCATAGGCCTACACTAACCCTAACCCTACCCATCACAGAAAGATGAATTACATTTACATTACATTATATTTCCTATATTCTTGTTCAAGAAGATATTTCACTTGGAAATTTATCACAATAGGGAAGATGAGCGCAACTTCTGTTTCATGTCAACTTTAATGGTTTTTATAAAAAGCACCACACATTTTTGTGTATTGTGCAGATGATTTATCATATGATGCATTGATCTTCACATGTGTTACTGTTTCTGTTTTAGAATATAATGCAGCTGACTTCAGCTCAATGGACAGCTGTTATTGTCTGTATAACAACAGTATAGACAAGCTGAGCAAACTTCCTTACAAATGTGTGCACTCTAACAAACATACAAAACCACAGAAAGGCTAAAGGAAACATTCATGCTTGGTGACCAGTGATCAAGTAAGATGTGTGAAGTTTGAGTTTGACGACATGTCACAGCAGCAAATGTGAAGGCGTATGTTGTAAGTGTTCTGAATATAAGAGCTGTGGTTTCCTGTTTTGACATGTTTACATGTTGCTGGCTTGAACCCAGTACAATACGACAAAGAACATCACTTTGATTAAAAAAAAACTTGACCAATTGAAAGCACAACATTTCTCAAGTGAAGATGATTACCTGCATGTCTGAATCAAAATTATTTGGTGCTAAACACATCTATCATATCAGACAAACAAAAGTTTTGCCCTCTCTTCATATCTGTTTGATGATTATTTCCGTTTGATGATTATTTCCATTTTTTTAACCAATCAGAGCAAAAAAAACTCCATGGGGTAATCAATGATTGGTTAGTATCGCTCTTACTCTTTGTACATACACATGATAACCTAATTTAATGACAACCCCCTGTGACGTTAGACATTTTAGAAAAGATTTTCCATTGACGTGAACCAATCAGATGAGAGCTGCCGTCTGTAAGACCCTCATAGTGTCAGTTATTCACGTCACTCACAGAGATGGAGAGGCCAAGAAATGCTTTCATCGTGCTTATGTGTAAGAAAAATTTTTTTTTGAGAAAGTTTTCAGCTGTTTGTCGAGTTTTTTTGAATGTAAATTGTTTGGTAGTACATTTCAAATTTAAGTTCTTTGTTAAGTTATTTTGCACTTTTACAGGTGTTTTGTTGTTCAATCAGAACAGAATCTATGGAGCAGAAGTGGAGATGAAAGTCAGACCAGGAGACAACATCACTCTCTACTGTGATCGCTCTGTAACTATTGGTTTCCGCTTTGTATGGATAATAAACTGCTCTAATGAAGATCAACCCTCTCTCGTAATAAATTTTAGGGAGAATTGGAATCTAGAGACATTTCAGCATTTCAACTTTATCTACAACCGCTCCAGTAAATCTCATGATCTACATATTACTAACATCAGTGCCTCTGATCTGGGACTGTATTACTGTGCAGAAATAGAGATTAAGGTAAATAAAGATGAAAAAGGCATCATCTCCTCATCTGAAGTGTACTATTATGGAAACCGAACAACTCGTCTTTCTTTTGCTGGTAAGAAAACCTTTCTGCTAGTTTCATTGCTTGAGTGATTCTGGAGAACTTTCTCACTGAATTAGCAAGATGAACAGGACAAAAATATTTTTTTACTAACATTCATTGATACATTTGTGTTTACTTCATATTTAGCAAGTGGCTACTTGTTCTGAACCCTTTTCACCTCATGACTGTATAAAATCAACATTCATTGATTTATTTATGTTTATTTTATATAGAGAAAGTAACTTTGTCTTCTGGACCCTCGAACACCACCTCCACACTTCCTCTATCAGACTGTGTTCTCTGCTGGACGCTGCTGTTCAGTGTGTGTCCGGTGTGTGTTCTCCTCTCCTCTATCTGTCTGTACTGCCTCTGTCAGAGGAAAACTACAGGTATCATTCACTATTTCACACTCTTCTGTTGCATTGCCACAGTTTTAATTTAATATACAGATAAACTTTGGATAAGCAAAGCCTGCAAACAAAGCCTGATAGTATGTATAAATTGAAGTGTAACACATAACCATTGCATAACTAAACCATTATGTACGTGATGTTCTAATTTAAACAATCGCCTGTAGATGCTGCGACAGATCAAAAACACCATTTGAAAAGTGGAAATACAATTGAGGTATGAACAATGCAAACATTTACATTCATTAGACATTTAAATATAATATATGCAAGTTTCAGAAAGCAATTTCATTTCTTTCATTCCAGGGTGAGGAGGAAGAGGTGTGTTATGCATCTTTAGACGTGATAACCAGGAGAGAAAAACAACGCAAGACAAAGCGAGTACAGTGTTCTGACTTCAGTACATATGCTCAGGTCAGAACAGAAACGGAGTAGAACTAAAATAGAACTGAAGTGCTTTCTGAAACATTCCAAATATGATAAAGGTTGCAGGTTTCATTATCATTTAACATCACATGTAATGATACAAGGTTAAGGACTCTCTACCATTACATCTAAAAGTAAAAGATATTCCATACTTGGATCCTTGGTCCCACTTTATATTAGGCCTAAGTGTCTTTAACTACTGTGATACAATGGTCTCATTATTTACAGACATGTTTTAACATTGTACTTATATTTAAAAAATAGCTGCATGTAGCTGTAATTAATATCTGTAATTACATCTACAATTACACCGTTGATCCTTCCCTGCCCCCTGAAATCTAACCATACCATGAAACCTATCCCTAAACTTACCCGAATCCCACCTCAACAGAAGCAAAAGTGTTTTTAATACATAAAGAAGACAAAAAACATTTTACCTAACTTTTTAATGTAAGTACATAATTAAAGACACCAATATAAAAAGTGACTGGACACTTTAACACATTTTTCATACACATCTATTACTCTTACTGTTGTTACTCTGGTCCTCATTGCAGTACAATGTTGTTTTCCTCTATTAACAAAGTCTTTGTGGACACACATAATGACCTAAATAAAAGGATGTAGAAGTGGGTTTCCTGTATGAAGTGGTGTTTAGTTTAAGGTACTTATATTTCTCTAAACTCAATGATTGCAGCGTTTTTCTGACTCAATTTTATAGTTAGCCTAATTAAATTTTCCCAAAATATAATCCGTGGCGGATGAAGCATTCTGTGCTTGCTGAGTAGATTAGCATGTTTGGATAACGGTTAGCAAAACAGGCAAACTGTCTATCTTATTTTAAAACTATCTATCTTATGATTTTAAAGTTAAAAGAGAAATGTCCACTTAAGTTGCTTCTCGGTAGTAACATATATTCTCGTTTTTCCTCTTATTTTTCTTCTAACTGGTGCATGTTAGGTCTGCTTTTCTTCTAAAGCTTGTAATTCTTTTGAACAGTTAACATCTAATTGAAATCAAAACAAAATGAAATATTCAAAACATCAGAGTTGCTCTTCAAAGGAGTTTTACTGAAGTGCACAGTCTGTGTCTTTTTCTGAGGAAAGGTCTAGCTTTGTTTCCAGTTAAAAATATAGCCATCTTAACCACAAATGTTTCCATTCAGTTTAGTGCTTGTGTGCATATGAGACAGAAGAAAGAGGTTGGTCCGTGTAAATGTTAATGTGGTGAGTTTGTGGTGACATTGGTTTTTGTATATGCAATGTCTGCAAAAGTGCGATTTACAGCAGATAAATGAGGAAGTTTCACATTTACTGCATGTCTCAGAATGAAGCACAAACAGCTGGTTTAATTTTTTATATTTGCTTTCCTTTTTTACGTTGGCAAATGCATCCCACATGACCTCTCAAATGATGTTCAAATGATGCTAAATCAGTGCTATGCCATTTAATATAAATGTGTCAAAATGAATATTTTTCTTTTATCTGTACATTTGTCACTGTATATAATGGATGTTTATAGTATGGCAATGTATATTTTTTACTTGTCCATGATCTGTTATTATGTCTGAAAGAGACTCATGGTGGTCAGAGCCATCAGTGTGTTTAGTTTTATTAGGCCTGAGGGGGGCAGTGTGGGTTTGCTTTTTGTAAAATGTCTAAAACATTTCAAATGCTTGTTATATTCCACATTTATTTGACTATATTTTAAAGCACATTTTTTTTATGTGAAGGTTATATAGCAAATAAATGTGTCATATCAATTAATGTTATGAGTCAGTTGATTCAGTGTCCCTCATTGTGCTTGGCAAATCATTAAAGATATATAAAAAGATAAGTGACAAAAGAACATAATGTAGGAAGAACATATTCATTTATTATTATTGTTGTTTATGGTATAAGTACAGTAGTGTGTGTGTGTGTGTGTGTGTGTGTGTGTGTGTGTGTGTGTGT
>FLSR01004872.1:14845587-14864395 GCA_900092035.1 Leuciscus waleckii | reverse complement strand
ACAAATTAGTACCTAAAAGGAACAAAAGTGTACCTTTTGAAAAGGTACAGCCCCAGTGACAGCTTTTGTACCTTTTTTTCTGAGAGTGTGGTAGGTCAAATTATAATGACATCATGGCGAATATAGTAGGTCAAGGTAACATCCTTACTACACACATTAACTCACTTTTTTTTTAGCGGTTGTGAAGTTATTCAAAATGAGTAACTAGTCAAAAGAGTATGCGATTTCAGAAAAAATGCATACTCTTCTGTAGGTACTAAAGGTACTTTTTTTTGCTAGTGCTAAAAGAGTATGTTCTATATTAGGGCTGCACGATTAATCGAAATGAAACCGCACACAATTTGGCAAAGGCTGCGTGTTACGTCCTATTGTTTAACATTATTTTATGCGCAGCTTGTCAGTGAAGTACGGCTCTGTGCTCAGTAGTAAATGCTGCTCCATCTGAAAGCCAGAGGGTGCTCTCGCGCAGAAACTCCAAATGTGCCCCAGCACAGAAGGCCACTATCACACCAGTTCTAAAAAAACTGGTAGTGATGTTGACAACTTATCTAACTATAGGCCTATTGTGAACCTGCCTTTTGTGGCAAAGGTCCTCGAACGAGTTGTTGTTGACCAGTTACAGCAATATCTGTCCAAAAACAACTTACTGGAACTGTACCAGTCTGGATTCAGATCTGGACCCAGCACGGAGACTGCTCTTGTACTGGTCACCGATGACCTTCTTGTTTCTGCGATATGGGTGGCTGTAGCAGTTTAGTCCTGCTAGACATTAGAGCTGCTTTTAACACTAAATGTCATATCATCCTCCTTGACAGGTTGCGTGTTTTGTTAGATATCTCTGGTGTTGTTTTCGAATGTTTTGAATCCTATCTAACTGATCGTTTTCAGTATATTTGTTTGGGGAAAAACAAATCTGAGGCAACATTAGTTCAGCAGGGCGTCTCGCAGGGGTCAGTACTTGGACCTTCTTTGTTCTGCATCTATATGTTGCCGGTTGGTGACATTATTAGAAAGTATGGTCTGGGGTTTCATTGTTATGCTGATGACACGCAGATCTATGTTAGTACACTCCCGGATCCTAATCTCGCAATTACACCTCTTACCGCATGTCTGGAAGAAATAAAAGTATGGATGCATGACAATCATCTTAAACTTAACGAATCAAAAACGGAACTGGTACTTGTTGGTATGCCGGCAGCTTTGCACAAACATAACTGTCTAAATCTGTTCACTGATTCTGAGTTATTGGCTCCAGCATCACAGGTGCAAAATCTAGGTGTTATCTTTGATTTGCATTTGTCATTTGATGCCCATATCAAAATGGTTTCAAAATCTGCATTTTTTCATCTAAAAAATATTGCCAGAATTCGACCTTCTTTGACGCTGCTAGATGTGGAAAGGCTTATCCATGCATTTATTACGTTGAGACTAGATTATTGTAATGCACTTTACTCGGGTCTCCCTGATAAGCATATTAAGAAATTGCAGTTTATTCAAAACTCGGCCGTACGTGTATTGACACATACAACTGTTCGGCAGCATATTCCCCTGTTCTTTATGAACTTCAGTGGCTTCCAGTATCGGGACGTACTGATTTTAAAATCTTGATTTTAACATATAAAGCCATTCATGGGATAGACCCGGAATACCTCTGTAATCTAGTTGCTCCTTACATTCCAATTTGTTCTCTCTGCTCTTCCGACTTTTCTACTCTTCTACTCTTCAGCAGCCCACATTTAAATTGAAGCTGATGGTGGTCGTTCTTTCTCTGTTACAGCTCCACGGTTGAGGAATAAACTTCCTCTGGTGATTAAAAATTCCTCAACACTGGACTATTTTAAGAAGTCTCTATAGACCTGTCTTTTTAAAAATGCTTATTGTATCTGAAATCATTAACTTCTGTACTGTTTATTTTTTTTAATCTCTTTTTTATATTGGTATTGTATATTGCTCTTGTAGCGCTTTGGGTTGGAGAAAAGCGCAATAAAAATAAAATATCATCATCATCATCATTCACAAATCCTCTCCCATGGCCTCATGGGATAGTAAAGTGCCTATCATATGCACACTTCAGAATCTTGCAGGAAGTAGTTGGCTATCCGTTTTTTTTTATTTTTTGCACATACTCTTTTGTGAGTACTGTGAATTCAGACATACTTATTTTGTCACATACTGTTTTTCACCTACTATATATTAGGGAAGTATGCGATTTCGGACGCAGCCTTGGTCTTTGAGACTGGAAGGTGAAATGCTTGCAAAGGGTCACAATGTAAAACTTGTGCAAAAAGGGCCACAGGCAACTCCTACTAAAAAGTATTTTTCTATTAAAAAGGGTTTTTAAAAATATGTAAAAAAAAAATAAAAAAATTCTGTGCGGAATTTGTTGTGGGCCACTATGGACTCTGAGGGAAAATAATATCATCAGTTTTACACAAGAAATACACATGCAAAACCTAAAAACAACAGCAATAAAATAGCTTGACCTTAATTTGGATTTGGCGTGAAGTTTATTTTCCCTTGCGGCATTAATTTCTGTTTCCATGTGAGTAGATATCAGACATTCTTCAGCTTAACAACAGAGTAGTCAAACATAGACCATGTCGATTTCGGTCAGTCGAGGAACAGATGATTTCCTTCATGGTTGTGCCAGCTGCTGTCGATGTCATGCTGTGTGTGTGTGTGTGTGTGTGTGTGTGTGTGAGAGCATGCGGGTGTGTGTGGGTGGGTGCGGGGCACAAACGCTGATTGCATCATGTCATTCTCGACCTTAATTTGTACTGTGTGGTAGTATGGAATGGCACTATCAAAATTTTTATAATAATAAAAGTTTACAATACATTTTTTTATACATTTATTTAAATAATTCAAATATTATTAAATATTTATTTATTTAACTTTATTTGTTTATTCATTTATTTAGTTATGTATTTTTTGCTGTCTAACCAATAAAAATACATTTTATTGATTTACTTCATTCAATGCATCTCAAAAAGTGTATTTTGTGGGCTCTTAGTTTTATGAGCTTTAATAATTTTTATTAAACTGAAAGCACTTTCAGACGTTGATGCCATCAGTGACCAAATGTCCCCACATGGATCGTAAAACCTGATTTTTTTTTTTGGTCCACATGAGGAAATACATTTTAATTTACATTGAAAATGTAAAAATGCATTCAGTTTACTACGATGGGTAGGTTTAGGGTTTAGGGGATAGGATATAAAGTTTGTACAGTATAGCAATCATGAAGTCCCCATAAACCCAACATGTGTGTGTGTGTGTGTGTGTGTGTGTGTGTGTGTGTGTGTGTGTGTGTGTGTGTGTGTGTGGTGTGTGTGTGTGTGTGTGTGTGTGTGTGTGTGTGTGTGTGTGTGTGTGTGTGTGTGTGTGTATGTGTGTGTGTGTGTAGTGCTAATTTTGACCAACTAATCAGCCATTGCACACTTGTCACTCTTTGCTCATGTTGTTAGCATTTTATGACAGTGTTGCATAAAGACATACATGTATAATACAAAAAAAGAGATGAAATAATAGGCAAATACATGCTGTCAGGCTTGGCAACACTTTCCTCTATACTGTCACTGTGTGTTCAGCTCTGATGGGAAAAGAATATTACAGGACTGTCATTTGTTAGATAATCACCTACAGCTATACTTTTTGTATAATGTGGTTCATTGTCATATCTGAAATAACCACGTCTGCATTTGATGCCTAACAGCTGTTCTGAATATACCATGCACATCCATCTCAAACACAGAAAAGTTCAACTGACCTGGTCTTGGAATCTCCGATTCAGTTATGATAAAGATATAGTGAAAAAGACACTCAAATGCCTGAAAGAGAAGTGTAGAGGACAGTGATCTAATACATACAGTGCTGTAGGGGTTGAAAGGGCTGCTGTCAAAATAGAAGCAGTGTTTCAACTTGAGTAGCATTTTCACTCCATCCAATGACCTATAAAGTAAAAGTACATTCGAACTCAGAGTTTCTCCATGTGGATATGCTTCTGTGGAATGACTAACACTGCTACAAATAACTCCATGCTTCTTTCTTGAATAATCTAACAGCGACACATAACTCTTTCCCCACCAGCGACCACCACCAACGTTTTTGATCATTTTCACAAAAATGGCATGGCCCAAAGAATATTTGTTAGTATAAATATCTGAATATCAAAAGAAAAAGAAAAAAACACAGCCTCTGCTTTTAAACACACATACACACAATAAAACTGTTTTATTCTTGCTTCATGCATTTTTTTTATCAGCACTTGTTGGTAATGTAGGTAAGTTTCATTAAAAAAAGCTACATTTTGTGCAAAAAGCTGCGAAAATCACGTTTTTGTCAAACACTACATCCAGATCGGATTCAGAAAGATGATCAAAACATAGATGGAGTAGATCGAGTCCATCAACACGCTTAATACATGCACAGTCCTAACCACTTCCTGGGTCGACATTTTATTCTGTAACATTAGGCCGTTTTGATTTATATGTTTAATGTTGATGATAGTGTTATTTTACATATGCATATTGTTTCTGCATCATCTTCGCATGTGTTTTGATCGGGAGATTCAGTACTCTTTCAAAAGATGTGCCATAGTGCCCCCTCCGTATAACAGTGAAAACATGGAAAGTCGTAAAATTCCGTTAATGGCAGGGAAGCGTTTTCTCACAAATTACGGAAATTTCCGTCAATGGCAGGAAAAGAGTTAAATTTAGCCCTAACCAAACCTTTAGTATTTGGTGGATATGAAACTGAAGTTTTGATAGCTTTTCTTCCCTATTGTGATGTATAGCGGAGTGAAACGGCAAACAAGAAAAATGTAGGGCGGGACTTGAGTTTATCCATTTGTTGTTTGATTGGATCATTGTGGTTTGCTATTGCTGTGATCTCATGTGACTGACAGGCTGTCACTGAATTACTTCACTATTCCAACATTGTCAATTTTGATTTCATGGTGACTTTAACAGTAGTTTTCTGAAACTTCACCATTTCACTTTCTGTAAATTCAGAAAAAAAATGGCCCATTCACAAGAAATAAAATATTAAAAGAGAAAAAACATCTCTTTTAAATGTGACTTATTGGTAACCGTGTTGCAAATGATTGCACCACAGCAGCACTTAATAAGAAAGTAGCCATATCTTAATAATACTTTATAATCTATAATTAGGCACCATTTCACTGCTGTAGGACATATGAGCTAACTCTTGTATAATACAACAAATACCAATTTTAACGAATCATAACTACACAGTGATCCAAAACCATTTAGGATTTTATTTTAAAACTTAAACATCTACTTAAAAAAAAAAAAAAAAAAAACTAAAATAACAGAATTTTAAATATTGCTTTGAAATCATTCTTTTGGAATTTGTCATTTCACTGTTCATAATTCAAAACTGCAGCACTGAGTGAACATATCTGGCAAATTAATCTCAAGAATAATTTGTTCTTTGAGGAAAAGTGACAACCAGACCAGAGGTGTTGAGACATGAGGAACTATTAAAAGAGCTGTGACAGGAGTTTGTTCTCTCATTGAGCAGATGTTTTCACACATAAACGATGGGTTTTATCGAGCTTGGATAAGAATGGCTATTGAATGAGCAGTAATTAAGTCCTTCATTTGGCCCATATTGTAAAATAAGGTGAAAACACTCATTAGATTCCATTTTTTTAGTTAATTTTCCATTAGTTTCTGACATTACATCCAGGTCACAATGTGGGTGTAGTGTTTTTCTATGGTCCTTCATAGGTAGACGTCATGTTATATTAGGACACATACATCATGTGTAAGAGAGTACAGCCTAAATTATGTAAAATGAGAAGTAAAGTACGCAATCTCACATTACTAAAGCCTCTCTATAGAATAATCGCTAACACTTTATTTCTAATGGTCCACATTAGTATTATACCTATACGCAACTATGCGTCAACTAGTATTAGTATTAGTAGACTGTCTGCTTTATTTTGATAGTCCCCCAACAGACATTCTGCTTACTATAAGTAAATATGCAAGTTCATGTCAAATTATTATACTAACCCTTACCCTAACCTAACAGTCTATTAATACTCTAATGACAGTTAGTAGACATTAGTTGCAAATTAATGGAGTTAGCTGACATGTAGCTGCAAATTAATAAGTTATTGAGTTATTGCAAAGTAACTTATACTTTGTAAAATGTCTAATGTGGACTATCGAAATAAAGTGTAATTGAACATTTACATAACACTTCACTTGTGAATGCAAACTCAATTCGGTGGAATACACATTGTAAATCCCACTTTTTTGTTTAAATAGTCTGGGAAACCATTTTACAGACACATTTCATCCAAAGTGACTTTCAGTACACTAATTGAATTAAAGCAGTGTGGGATTTGGTGCCATGCTCCAGTACACATTAGTGATAGAGAGGATTTTGATCACCTACCTGAGATTGCACTGTTTATGTCAGCAGCTCAAAATCTGAGCTTTCAGGGCGAAACAGTGAGCACACACACTCCCCCAGTCACTAAGGATGCTTTCCATTTTCTAGGTCAGCTCATCTAAAGCCTGAAGGTTTCACAAACTAGTTGCTTTATGCTTCATGCTATGGCAACACACACACACACACACACACACGCACACAAACTAAGTAGTTCAAATTATAGCAAATTATATGTCGACTTAATTTGTACATGGCACTCCGCCAGTTGCCTGCCTCTGTTGTTTTGTTTGGTTATAATAATTGCAGTTGTTGGTCATGTGGTTTTCCCATCATTTCTCCTGCTGTGACTATTCAAGACCTTAAAAACACAGCTGACTTAGGAGATGCTTGAAATTGATGTGTGTCCTTTCACACACAAGCATGTATATTCACAATGCAAATGTTCTTTTAAATGCACTTGACTAATACAATGACAATATTAGCTTATTAATGCATTCACTAGCGAGTAAAATACAGGTCATATGTTGTCATATGTTAAATTAAAGCTTCTACACAAATTCAAAAAACAAAATGGTTACTGTACTTCGAAAATTAGAATTGACATTAGTTTATGCATTAAGCATATGCCTTTACTCAGAGAAACTGACATTTCATTCAAGAATGTAAAATGAGGTAAGATGCAACCAAAGATGTGACTTAATCTCAGCGCAACACATTTATCAAACATTTATGCTCTTATTAATCTCGACTTTTCATCTAAACATCACATTTGTGAGATAATTTCGATCGGAACAGTATTGAGGTTAAACATACACATTTTTATGCAGGATTTTAGGATTTAAAAAAAAAGTTTTTTAAATAAAGTTTTTTTATTTATATTTTTATTTATTAATTAACAATATTAATAATGAATACAGTTTTGTATTATGTAGTATGTACATATTTATGTAACCACATATAATTATCATAAGTAGGCCAATGATGATTATTTATTTTTATTTTAAAAAATTTATAATATAGCCTAACACTAATTTATTATTATCATTTAATTATTTATTTAATTTAAAACATATTGTTCATCATAATCTATAGATCCTCCCTGTGTAATCTTTAAATCCTAATTCATTGTCCACTGGTACAGTTTTTTTCAATTGCTAACACACAATTTTGCAAACTAGGCTGGTTTTATCAAAATACTTAACACAATTCACAAAACCACACACCCAAACTGCAAAATACCTAATTATCCTGCAAAATGAAGCACTGCAACCAAAAAATTGCAGATACACACACATGGTGTAGAAATTGTTGTTTTGTTTTTGTTGTTTTGTTTTTACCAAACAAGTCAGTGCAACACATGCACAGCAGATATATTTACATTGGACTGAACAAAATATGCTCTCAAAAAAACAGTAAACTGAAAAAGATTGAAGTCTTAACAATGAACCATTGAGGTGTTTGCCAGCTGGCACATGTATTGGCATATAAGCTCATATAGTGTCATTTTGAATGGCAGTGTTTTGAAATGGCAAATGTGACTTTATGTCAGATTGTTGTGTCTTATGCAGAGAACCGTGTTCAGTGCTTTTAAAAAGTGTCATTTTGAATTGCAAAATGTGTGTAAAGCAGAAAATGTGTTTAGACTTTTAGAGACTTGAGAAGAGGTTTTGCTCTCTGTGTGTCAGTTTAAATAATTGTGCTGTGCATGTAATTTTAGTGTGTTAGCAATTGGAAAAAAACTGTATTATATAAAAATATAAGCTTGTATAATTTATATAATATAGTGTAAATAGATCAGATGTATATATTTACTAAATTGACAAAATACATAAATTCATATTTGCTTTATAATATGAGATTAAAAACACAAAAAAAAAACACAAAAAAAAATTATTCTGCAAAAATTCAGATGACACTTAGAAGGCAATCTGCTAACCAAGTTAGCTTCTATTTTCCTTAATAATAGATGATACGATGCATCATCATCCTGTACATGCTAAAGCCATATCTAAATATGCTATAATTTAGCATATACCGGGAACTGTTCTTAAAGAGAGAATCTTTTTTACATTTTATATACATTTTATCACACAAGCTATTCCCTGCAGCTGAATGATCTTGGCTTTGCTATAGCGCTATGTACAACCAGTCTACCAGCTAGTGGAACCTTAAATCCATATAAACGTATAAATTAGAGAAACAAAAAGTAAAGATGAAAGAGCAGAGGATAAAGGGTGAAATAAAAAGACAAAATGAGCCTCTTATGTCTTCCTAATCGTCATTTCAATTTTCTCATGCTTCGGGGTCCCTGTGGTGTTTTTTATTCTCGTTCGATTGCCCTTTTTCCTCGCTACCAAAATTAGAGCGTTCTCTCTAGTTCATGTCTTTAAGGTCAGGCCTCGCAAGTGTAGACACTTTGCGCAGGGGAATGATGTTCAGGGAGATAATGTTCATGTGTGTGTGAGTGTGTGTATTCTAGGCTTTGGGCATGTTAGACATGAATCCAATTTGATGTGTAATTTTGTATTCTGATAATTTAATTAAGAATGGCCGTGTCACATTATGTCTTACCGATGGAGGAGAGATAACAACATGAGCAACATGAGGGGTGACAGAAAAGGATCATAAGTAAGGGGTAAAGAGAGAGAATAAGGGTATATCTTAGCTGAAAAAAGGGAGATATCGAGAAGAGAATCAAGGAAGTTAGAGGTGTGACCAATATCCTCAGGCAGTGGATCAGTTATTGGCCCATACACACGCATGTTGCCATCTCCTAGGGCTCAGCTGTGTGTGTGTGTGTGTGTGTGTGTGTGTGTGTGTGCTTGCGTGCAAGTGGACCTCTGACCAGAGCCTCAGGTTAAATCTGAGACAAGCGGAGATAATTAATATTAGGAGAGTTATTGTGACATCTCCCTGTGCTTTTGTCCAGACATGTTGTTGAAAAATACATTGTGCTTAATGCTTGTGAATGTTTCAAATGCCCCATGCCGACTCATCTCTCACAGCATATTTTTTAAAATGAGGCTGGAACATTTGTGCAGACCTCAAATGGTTTATTTAAGACTGTAAAGCATTGCTGTGACCACACAAGGCTTAACCACAATGTGGCGCAGGGCTTGTATACTCACACAGCTCTATTAAAGACAGAAAATGGAGCATCCGTGTTTGTTTTTTATCCACCTCACTGGATCTCCGGACTAATTAGTGGATTTTTTGTCCCAGAGTTCCCTGCAGTCAGAGTAAAAGTTAAAGTCGGCATGAAACGGAAGTTGTTGATTGTCTTTTCTTTCTGTTGTGACGGATATCCAAGTGAACTGGCTTCGCGAATGAGAAAAAAATGTCGGGATTTTATTGGACACTTTCTGCTTCCCGTAGTGACCTTGTCACGGATTGTGTTGGTATAATACACACAAACACGAAGATTAAGAAAATTAGGCAGTCTTTAATAAATCCTCAGGGTAATCCACCGAGTAAGAGTAGCGAAACACACATCCAACATAGACAGACCCGACAACAATGAACAGAAACAAGGGAACTTAAAAACACGTTCAAACAAGGATGATTAGACACACACATGAACTGAATGACGAAATCAAATATGTGACCATGACAACAAACAAGACAAGGAGATACGGTTCAAATGAAAACAAAGTCCAAACTGAGTTGATTGTGACATTACGCCCCCTCCCGGAAAGGCGCGACCTCACGCTGGTAGATGAATGGAGGAGGAGGCTAATCGAGTCGGTTTCCCTAAACTCTCAAGTTGTTATTTTGAGTTCTACGAGGGAGTGAATGCTTTTTACAAGTCCACTACGTATTGGATTTAATGTAGTACGTCATTGCACTACAGGCTGCAGAGAGGACGCCTTGGGAAAAAAAAACTTAACATAAGAAAAATAGAAGACATTTTCATTTCCTTTTCAAAGATTGCAGGGAAATCAAAAAGATAAAGGTCAAATACAAACAGTGAATACATGTAGCGAGAAAGATGTAAATGTCTGTTGTGAAAATCACTAAAAGCCTCTTTTGTAATGGCAAGACGTGGCTGTGTGTGTAATGTGTCACAACGTTCAGTCAGGCAAAATCACATACGCGCAGAGCCATGGGAGACAAAGGAGGGTTTTCTCTTACTGTTAGCAAAGAGCCATTCAGCTGATAAAGACGAAAAGAAATGCATGAAAAATGCATGAATGAAATCTCCCTCTACTTTTCTCTCTCTTGCTCGTTCCCTGAATCACTGTTGGATTAAATGAAAGGGGGATCTAAGATGAGAGTGCGTGAGAGAGGCATAAGCTTTATTTATTCATGTCTTAAGTGGTTGAGTGGGTGAACCCAGTGTAAAACCCCTCTGGCACAACCCCATATACACACACACATTCTCACCAACACGCACACACACGCACAGACTGGTGTCAAACGTCCCTCGGGGAACGGGTCGTTAGAGGTCCGTTTAACATTTGATATGATGTGGTGAAATTGCGGACATCTGGGTTTAGAGGATTTCGACAGACTATGTGCTCATATGCTAGGCTACAAAGCAAAGCTCCCTTTAGCTTTTGAAATAAGTGCATTATGGTGTCACTCCTCTTTAAATCTAAAACCAAGCATGGTTTGCTAATTGGAGAAGGCCAAGGGAGCTAGTGGGGGAGGGTTTGTGCTCTGCTGGAGTATTTAAAGGGATAGGTCACTCAAAAAAGTGCATTCTGTCATCATTTACTCACTCCCATGCCATTTTAAACCTGTATGACTTTCTTTTTTGTGTGGAAAATGTCTCAAATGTCAGTGTTGCATAAAGTTAAACATATCTACTGTAGACCTGGTTTCACAGACAGGGCTTAGATTAAACCAGGATTAGGCCTTAGTTAAATTATGATATTTAATAGCTTTTATAAACGTGACTTAGAAACATTACTAGTGTGCATCTTGAGACAAAATAATAGTTAAATTATGATATTTAATAGCTTTTATAAATGTGACTTAGAAACATTACTAGTGTGCATCTTGAGACAAAACAATGGTTTTGTCACAGTTCATTCAGATGAAGAAAAAGGTACAAACAGGTTTCTATAAACAAAAGGTTATTTAATAAAACAAACTCAGGTAATCCATATGAGAGAAAGTAGCACACAAAACAATGCCAGACAGCAACTGAATGAAAAAGAGGAACTTAAATACAAAGCAAATGAGGGAAATAATGACAAATACCTGTGATGATTAATGAATCTCCATAGTAACTAATAAGTGGCGAGAAACTGAACAAAGGAACACAGATGACTGAAAATAACTTAAAGTCCATGATAATGGATTAGACTTAAGCCTTGTCGGTGAACCGGGGGCTAAAGTTTTTATTTAAAGGGATACTCCACTTTTTTTTGGAAATAGGCTCATTTTACAACTCCCCCAGAGTTAAACAGTAGAGTTTTACCGTTTTCGAATCCATTCAGCCGAACTCCGGGTCTGGCAGTACCACTTTTAGCATAGCTTAGCATAGATCATGGAATCGGACAGGACCATTAGCATCTCTTTCAAAAAATGACCAAAGAGTTTCATATTTTTCCTATTTAAAACTTGACTCTTCTGTAGTTACATCGTGTACTAAGACCGACGGAAAATGTAAAGTTGCGATTTTCTAGGCTGATATGGCTAGGAACTATACTCTCATTCCTGCGTAATAATCAAGAAACTTTGCTGCCATATGGGTGCAGCAGGCGTAATGATATGACGCAGCGCCTGAAAATAGGTCTAATAGGTTAGACAAACTTAGTCCCGGTCACGTTGGAAGTTACAGAGTTGGGGACTATTTTCAGGCGCTGCGTCATATCATTACGCCTGCTGGAGCCATGGTACGGCAGCAAAGTTTCTTGATTATTACGCAGGAATGAGAGTATAGTTCCTAGCCATATCAGCCTAGAAAATCGCAACTTTTCATTTTCCGTCGGTCTTAGTACACGATGTAACTACAGAAGAGTGAAGTTTTAAATAGGAAAAATATCGAAACACTTTGGTCATTTTTTTAAGAGAGATGCTAATGGTCCTGTCCGATTCAATAATCTATGCTAAGCTATGCTAAAAGTGGTACCGCCAGACCCGGAGGTCGGCTGAATGGATTCGAAAACGGTAAGACTCAACTGTTTAACTCTGGGGGAGTTGTAAAATGAGCCTATTTCCAAAAAAAGTGGAGTATCCCTTTAAGATTACGATGGCACGTAAAAAAAAAAAAAGAAAAAAAAAAAAAGATTATGAGCATGGTTAAATTTTTTATAATAAACACTGCAATATTCCAGAAAAAAATAGAAACGGTCAATTTTTATTTCATGGGGACAAATAATATTTTAATAAAGGGACAGTTACCCTGAAATGAGCATTCTGTCATCATTTACTCACCCTCATGTCGTTTCAAACCTGAATGAACTCCTTTATTTGTGAAACACTAAAGAAGCTTTTTTGAAAAAAATCTCAAATGTCAGTGCTGCATGAAGACTAACACATCTAAAGTTTTTAAGATTCTAAGGGCACATGATTTTTTGATGCCAAAATTCCTGTTTTGTCTTGTATCCTCGTAAGCTTAAAGAGTTAAAAAGTGTTAAAGGAACACATTGTGTGGCAGGTCTTAAAGTGTCAGCAGCCTAATAATCAACAGTCTGTGTCATTAATGTTAATCAAAGAACAAAAGACAATTAGAAAATATCTCACTGCTCTTGAAGGAATAATGTTTGTAGCTTTAATAAGGATTAATCTATATTTAATTTATAATTTATACGCCTCTTGACTAAACAAGGGCGCCAATGTGAGTATGCACGCGCCGCGTTAAAAACTGTCCGACCAATGAGCTAAGCGCTTTTGTTCACGTGCCTGGAGCTGCTTAAGTTATAGTACTTGGCATAGGCAAAATAAATATTATGTCTATGGACCATAGACTATGGTACTTGGTGGCACTCAAGCACAAAACGGTCTTGCCGAACACACATTGATAGAAGATGACGACGAAGAGGAAGATGCAACGAGGCAAGATGAATGTAGAGCTGCTGGTCTCTTTGGTGTGTGAACACAAATAACTTTATGACAAACGCTACAGCGACTACAAAAATCTCGATAAGAGGGAGTTGTTATGGAGAGGAATTGCAGATCAAATAGGATTCAGGGAGTGAATTTGCACGTTCAACTCGGCGCATCGCCAGCGAAAATCGCTTGGGTATGAACACAAAGACGCGCCGAAAAACTTCTTGAAAAACGCTAGCGATAAGCGCCCGCATAATTGTCCCGGGCCTTTAGCGTTGAATCCTGATATATTAAAGGCACAGCTAATTGTGACATTTATTACAATGGGTTTATGTGAAGATTTTTTAAAGGAGCTGTATGTAAGATTGTGGCAAAACTGGTACTGCAATCACTTTCAAATTACTGTAGAGCGGTGTATCCCCTCCCCCTCCCCCTGACTCGAGGTTGCCAGATAGGCTGCAGGATCCAGCAGGAACGTAGGCTGCTACGTAGCTGTGGTAACTAGAGCAGAGCTGGCAACCCCGATGCCGAAACACTACTGACTTCGTGATTGGTAGATAGGTGGAGGGTGGCGCTTCAGGCCAAAACACAAGTGACAACATCAACATCAGTTGAGGGCTGCAACTTCACTTTTTAAATGACAATATCCTGGCCGGACTACTGTTGTCAGTGATATAAGTATTTGAAATGAACATGATTTCTTAATGTCTAGTGACATATCAGGGCCATTTTATGATTAATTGAAATACATTTCTTACATACAGCTCCTTTAAGTTCACTTAAATTAAATGTTGTATATTATAAAGCCTATTAAAAATAAAAATCGATAGCTTTCAGTTACACTGTAATGTTGAATGGCTATAATTAATAGCTAAAATGTAGAAAAAATTCATGTAATAGAGACATCAGTATTGGTATCAGTGATACTAGCCTTCATTCTTGGTGCTTATTAAAAAGATGCAATTCAACAAATATTTAAAATACACTGTCTTTATAGTTTCTACATTAGTTCAATGGAAATTGCGATCATAGTTGGCCAACAATGCTTTTGGGAATGCACCCCAGTATGACTTTCTTTTTCTGTGAAACACAAAAGAAGATATTTTTAAAAGTGTCTCAAATGTGTGTTTGTCCATACAATGAAAGTCAATAGTTGTTTTGGATCCCTCTGACTTTCATTGTATGGACACAAACAGTTCTTTAAAATATCTTCTTGCAGAAGAAAGAATGTCATTCAGGTTTGGAACGACATGAGGGTGAGTTTCCATTTTTGGATGAACATTCCCTTTAAACCTTTTTCTGAATTTGTGTACCAGAGAGTGTGTGATATGCTTTTTTTTTTCCTGTTGTATTGGTGAGCTTGAGTGTGTTTGTGTGATAGGGAATTTGTCTGGGCCTGGTCTTTTCATGAAGCCGGAATGGTGTGTGTTCTGTTAATCCACTGTATGGTGTCCTGCATAAATAATGCACTGAAGGGTTTTTGTGCATGTGTGTAGGAAGGTGTTTGGTGGGTGTGCTGGCATTGTTCGATGTTTCGAGTCTCACAAGGTCGTCTGCTCAACCGTAACGTTCAAGCTGCACCATCGGGTGGGGAGATAGAGTAAACAGCAGAGCCTGGTATAGTGGTCCGCTTCGCTAATGTGTGACAGGATGAATGGATGGCTCGGCCTGGGTCAGCATTGTGCTTCCTCTATCTGCACAGTCCTGGTGGCCTCACATACACAAAGCTTATGGGAGAGATGGAATAAAGAAAAAGAAGGAATAAAAGAAAAAAGGAGGTAATAGAGCAAGAACAGGCCTACATGAGAAAAACAGTAACAGATGTATTTAGTGAGAGCCTTGCTGTACAGCATTGACATTTAAGTGTTTCAAATGTTCTTTTTTTTTAATGAAAATAACCTTAGTTTTTGCTTTTACAGCCAAGATGACAAACAGATGATGCTTAGACAAGGATCCCCAGGTTTGTTGCTTGGTAGGAGATGCTACCTTGACTCCTGCTGAGTGAGAGAGGGGACAGTGGAGCACCTGACTATATAAGGCTAATGGTGAAGATAGTGTCAACAAGAACATTTACTCACTGTCTCAATGGCATTGCACTTGGAGGTTGTCAAATTAGGCCATCAAGACCATGCCATTAGATCAGATTTTCCCAAGACTTATGGTGTCTGTTCACAGCAGCACTCTCAGCATCTGCTCATCTCTTGTCTTAAGCCATCAGCTGCCCTGTTTGTTGTGATGGGGTCATTAATTATGAAAATATGAGTATTGAGAAAACCAACATGGAAATGTTGTCATATACTGATAAATAATCATTATAAAGTAGGCTAATTATAATATTGATAATACAGTTTTAGAAGCTGACAACCGAAGAACAACTGGTTCTTAACTTTTTCCATGACAGCGTTTTATTTATTATTTTTTAAATTTTTTTTTAAGTTGCCAGCCATTGCCAGCATTTTTTATCACTTTCACAAAATTTTCATGGCCCCCAGAATATTTTGTTGTATAAAAAGAAAGAACAGAGCCTCTGCTTAAAAAAAAAAAAAAAAAAAAAAAATTACATAAAAGCTTAATGATTTCTTTTGAAAAAAATTACATTAAAGCTTAATGCATTCTTTTTCATCCATACTTGAATGTGGGTAAATTTCATAATTTCATTTTTATCAAAGACTAATCCAGATTTGGATTCAGAACGATGATCAAAACATGGATGGAGTAGATCGAGTCCATCTAAGGCTGCACAGTCCTATACCTCGCCCTGGGTTGACATTTCATTCGGTAACATTAGGCCGTTTTGATTTATATGCTGTTTAATGTTGATGATCGCGTTATTTTACATATGTATTTACTTGTTTCTATCGCTTGTTTCTGCTTCTTTTGCACCTGTGTTTTGATCCGGAGATTCTGTACTCTTTCAGAAGATGTGTCATAGCCCCCCCTATAAACAGTGAAAACATGGAAAGCCGGAAATTTCCGTCAATAGCGGGGACGCATTGTCTCATAGAGGATGGAAATTTCCGTCAATGGCCTTGAAAGAGTTAAATCTGACTCATCAGCATTTCAAGAGTGCTTGTTACAGTAAAACAGCTCTAGGTCTCTTTCTGCAGTTTACATTGTTACAGCAATAGGTGGCCAAGTGACTGTCTTTAATAACGAGGCGTTGATTTATTTATTCATCCAATTAATTAAAAACGCTGATTAATTCAGGAACAAAATTGTGAGAATATTTTTGTTGTCTGAGCAAAAACCGACTGCTTTTTCACTATCTATGACAAACAACAGACCAGAAGTCCTTCATTTCCCATGGAGAAGGGTGCGTGAGCTTGTGAGCTGCGTAGTTACGCTGGTCCGAATGCATGCGTATGAGGAAATATTAAACTGTCACTTCCACTGCCATTGCGGGAAGATGTCCAAAATGCCAGTTACTCAGAAAATGCCAGTCCACATGAAATCCAAATTGCCCGTTTACTTGCGCATATTACTAGTCTTGCGGTGAACAATTCATCTGTGCAAGTTCTTTTTTTCTTGTTAATGCAACTCATGCAAAAACATATAAATATACCTTGTATCCACTCTAAATGCAAAATGTGCAGGTGTTATATAGTGGACTATATTTATTTTGATTTCCCCAACAAAAGTTTGGTGATAAAACTGAGAGCAGTTTTGGGTCTGTGGACACATGCTAGTTTTTTCAAAGAGTTCTAACATGTCTAAGGTCAAGGTCACTATTTCCACCACAACAAACATCTGAAAGTATAAATAGACTGGGCACTATCACTGAGGGAGCTGGTCTCTGTATTGCAAGGTCAGTGCCACAGTTTCAGTCTGGATATACAGAACCTTACGTTAAGAAACAGAAAGAGTCTTGTTTCTTGAAAGCTGTATAACGTAATGAGAGAGAATACAACATCACATTGATGCCATTGGTGAAAACTATCAATTTTGAAACATCAAAACCTGTATTGTTGTGCTGATATTTTAAATATTTCCATCACTATAGCACTATCACTAATCAGTTTTGTTCATCTGTGATGAGATGATCTTGATCTGAAGAAATTGCAAGGACAATCGCAAACCTTCTGTTCAATAAATGGAAAATCTATTCTGGGGTACATGGCTCAGACAAGTAACAATTAACACTTTACTTGCTATAGTACAGCTGACTGCAAATGGAGAGAAGAAACATACATTGCCACTCCATTTCATGCCTGATCCAGTGCCAACTATCTGGATAACATTTCAGTTAAAAATCTCAACACCTTTTTACCACTCTAGAAAATCTTGTTTCTCCACACTGGATTACGGAATCAGTCTTAATTATGGATTTGGATTAATTTGCTAGGATTTTTTTTATTAAAAAGACACAAGGCAGTCAAATCTAATGTTATGTTTAACAGAGATTTAAAGCTTGTGCCCAAAACAACAACAACACATTTTTACACGAATTTTAAATTTATTTATTTATTTCAAAAGCACATAATCTATGACATCACACTGTGATTCAAAGCATTTTGTTTAATTTTGTTTAATTATTGTTAACCTCAGAACCCTTTTTTTTTCTTTTTACATGCACACAAACATGAGGTCAGAATATAATATGAGCCATAATCTTTTGCAGTTAGTCTGCATAACATATGCAGAGCCTGACAGACTAACTTTAATACATTTTTAGAGTAACCTTAAAATAAAATTAATAAAAACTTAAAGGAACCATATGAAGAAATGTACTCAATTAATCATAAAATTGCCCTGATATGTCACTAGACATTAAGAAATCATGTTCATTTCAAATACTTATATCACTGACAACAGTAGTCCGGCCAGGATATTGTCATTTAAAAGTGAAGTTGCAGCCCTCAACTGATTTTGATGTTGTCATGTTGTGTTTTGGCCTGATGCGCCACCCTCCACCTATCTACTAATCAAGAAGTCAGTAGTGTTTCGGCATCCGGGTTGCCAGCTCTACTCTAGTTACCACAGCTGCAGCTACAAACGTGTCGGATAAAAAATGTCTAACGTTACGAAACCTAAAAGACCTCAAATTTTTGCGATACATAATTACTTCGCAAAACATCTCTCATGAAGCATATACAGCGGGGGAAATAAGTATTGAACACGTCATCATTTTTCTCAGTAAATATATTTCCAAAGGTGCTATTGACATGAAATTTTCACCAGATGTTGGTAACAACCCAAGTAAGCCATACATACAAAGAAACAAACAAAAATAAGTTCAGAAATTAAGTTATGTGTAATAATGTGAAATGACACAGGGAAAAAGTATTGAACACATGAAGAAAGGGAGGCCCAAAAAGGCATGGACAGCCAAGACAACTGCTGAAAACTTCCAGTAATTAAAAAGCACTCCAGCCCCCTGTCAGTG
>FLSR01004872.1:14817609-14834633 GCA_900092035.1 Leuciscus waleckii | reverse complement strand
CCCTTATTCCACATATTTTCGAACCAGGCAACAGGACATCTGGGTTGAGCGAGCGACCCTGCGGAATGAACGAGCGGAGCGGAATATTCAGAAATGCGCTCTCCACTCACGAGCTCTGATCGGAACAAACCCGAACCTCACTGTCTGTTGAACTTGTGCAGAAACATCAAAATATAACCAGTTTTTTAAAATGGTTTTTAAAACTACACTATTTTAGCACAAATTATGAGCTTATTGGCGATTTTTTAAAAATAATTATTGGCAAAATTAGAATATAGTAAAAGTGTTTGTTTTGTTTTTTGTGAAAGTTTTGGGTGGGCCTGTTGAAAAGTGGAGCCGTGCCTGAGCTACAGGACATCGTCTTTCAAAACATAACCTGCGCGAAAGAGAGAAAAAAAATGAATGCGTCATTGTACCCAGCACTTCTGAAAATGCACTTCCGAATGCGTCTCTGTCCCCAGCACATTTCAAACCAAACTGACGCCCATGGGTTTGACACATATGTATATAAAACATATAGAAATTACTGTAAGCTACACTGTACCTGTCCATGACAACCTAAAATGAGAAAACCATTTTTTTTTTTTTTAAACCATGTTTTTATAAATTACTGGCCATTTTATTACGTAGGTACACCTGTTGAACTGCTCGTTAACACAAATACAATATCTAATCAGGCAATAACATGGCACCAACTCATTGCATTTAGGCATGTAAACATGGCCAATACAATCAGCTAAAGTTAAAACTGAGCATCAGATTGGGGAAGAAAGGTGATTTATGTGACTTTGAGCATGTCATGGTTCTTGGTGCCAGACGGCTGGTCTGAGTGTTTCAGACCCTGCTGATCTAAAATATCCAGTGAGCGGCAGTTCAGAGTGGAAATGCCTTGCTGATGCCAGAGTTCAGAGAAAAAGGCCAGATAAGTTTTAGCTAATAGAAAGGCAACAGTAACTCAAATAACCACTTATTACAACCGAGGTTTGCAGAAGAGCATCTCTGAATGCACAACACCTCAAACCTTGAAGCAGATGAGCTACAGCAGCAGAAGACCACACCCAGTGTCACTCCTGTCAGTTAAGACCAGGAAACTGGGGGCACTACTCTGGGGCGCAGTGCGTAATCACCTTGCCCTGCCCCCGTGCCTGCCCGGATGTGTGTGAAAAACCTTGCAGAGGTGCGAGACATTGCCAAAGTTCGCTTTTTCGATGCTCCCATCTCACAAGGTGGCCTTTTTCGGCGACACTGTTGGAGACCGTGCCACAGTTCAGAAGTAGGCTGAGGCAACCAAGTGCTTCCCCCAGTGTGCTACCTGAGTCACTCGGAGGCTGCCCCTCGGTCTGTCTGTCACCAAGGGTGTCAGTCCCCTGTAAAAAACAAACAAAAAAACTCTGCCACAGCCAGCTCTACTGTGACGTTGAGCCTTCGCAGGAAGGCGGCGCCATGGGCGACCCAGAGCCAGACCCAGAATATTTTGTTGTCTGTTCCATCACTGGCGTCTCAGCCAGTGGTACCCAAATTCTAAGAAAGGGCAGCTTCACTATATCTGGGTCCCAAGAGGGGCAGACTGGCAGTGTGCGACCCTGCAAAGCCTTGCCACCCTCAGCCCCCTCTTGTATCGCCAGCCGGCAGCCAGGTGCGCTTCGAGGACCCAATTATGCCTTCTCACGCACCCCCTGCCGACCTGTGGAGACCGGAAGTGTTACATCGCACACTTAGACCCCTCTTCGGGCCGCCGCCGGGCCTTCCGAGTCGGGTCCCTGTCATCCACCTCTGCCCCACCGATTCAGTTCGGCCGGTGTCCCCCCAAGTTCAGCGGTGTTCGGTACACTTCGGTGTTGAGCGAACGTGCCCGTCATGCGTGCGGAGATCGCAGTCCTACTGGCGAAGGATGCGATAGAGCCTGTCCATCAAGCCGATTTGAAGTCCAGTTTCTACAGCCCATACTTCTTTGTACCCAAGAAAGGCAGTGGGTTTCGGCCAATCTTGGACCTGCGAGTCTTGAATCGAGTCCTTTAGAAACGCATTTTCGAGTGCACCCATCCCCGAGATTGGTTTGCAGCGATCGACCTGAAGGACGTTTATGTCTCCATCCTCCTGCGACACAGGCCATTCCTGCGCTTTGTGTTCGAGGGTCGAGCATATCAGTACAAAGTCCGACCCTTCGGGCTGGCCCTGTCTCACCGCGTCTTTACGAAGGTCGCGGACCACTTTACCATTGCTCCCATGAGAGAGCGTGGTGTTCGTGTCCTCAACTATCTCGACGATTGGCTGATACTAGCTGAGTCTCGGGAACAGTTGTGCGAACACAGGGACTTGTTGCTCCAACATGTCAGCCAGTTGGGTCTTCAGGGTCAACTGGGAAAAGATCAAACTTTCCCCCGGGCAGACTAGGTATGGAGCTGAACTCGGTCCAACAGACAGCACGCCTCACAGAGGAACGTGTCCAGTCGATGCTGAAGTGCCTAAATTTGTTCAAGAGCAGGACAGTGGTCCCACTGAAATTTTTTCAGAGGCTCCTGGGGCATATGGCATCCGCAGCCACAGTAACGCCGCTCGGCTTGCTTCATATGAGACCACTTCAGCCCTGGCTTCATGGCCGAGTCCCGAGGTGGGCGTGTTAGAGCTGCACGTTCCGTGTGACAATAACTCAAACCTTCGCAAATATGCGTTTCCCCCAGTGAGCCTTCTTGCACAGACACTGTGCAAGGTCAGGGAGGAAGAGGAGCAGGTCTTGCCCCTTATTGGCCCAGCCGGACCTGGTTCTCCGAACTTGTTCTCCTCTCGTCAGCCCCTCCCTGGCCCATTCCTCTGAGGGAGGACCTTCTCTCTCAGGGACGGGGCATCATAAGGCATCCGCACCTAGGGCTGTAGTACTCGAGTCCGGACTCGAGACTGTTTTTCTATGGTCTCGGACTCGCTGGTATTCGGACTCGGACTTGTCTCGGTCTCGGCCACTGGTCTTGCCAAATATGGCTTTTGGTCTCAACCGAGTCCAGGTGTCTTTATTATGTTCCCAGTAAGCACACATACGTCGCCGCGATATTAAAACAAAATATTATTGGAGGGAAAGTGAAACACTGGCCACCTAATAACTACGGGCATTTCGGCTCGTGAGCCTTTTAACTGTCTCTGTGTTTGAAAACCCACCTTATAAGTCAATGAAATCAAAGATCTAAGCTACAAGCTCGATATTATAGACTACCTTGAGTAGTTTTCAATTCATAAACTCAGAAAGTTTGATGTTCGTGGCCAGAAGATAAAACTTTCTTGGAGTTTGTAAACAGGGATACTCCTTCTTAACTGATAATCTTACATTTATTCGCTGGACGAATGACTGATGACGAGACCAGTTACAGAACGAGGTATTTCCGAAAATTGATAAAGTAATGTATATGCGATTTATGAATTATGACCATGAGTTATGATTAGTAATATTTCCCAAATTCCCTATATTCTTGAGCTAATTCGCATTGACCCAGAGTCATTTACGTTACAACACTTTGCTCTAAGACGCCTCAAAACGCCTCAATACGGACAACACTGCGACCGTTGAGTACATCAACCATCAGGGTGGTGACGCTCCCTTCGCATGTCGCAACTCGGCCGCCATCTCCTCCTATGGAGTCAGAAGCATCTGAGGTTGCTTCGTGCCACTTATATCCCCGGCCTGCTCAATCCTGCCGCAGCCGAGCTCTCACGACAGCTTGTGGCCCAGGGAGAGTGGAGACTCCATCCCCAGCTGGTCCAGCTGATTTGGGATCACTTTGGGGCCGCACAAATAGATCTGTTTACCTCTCCGGGACCCTCGGCACGGATGCACTAGCATACAGCTGGCCCCGGGCCACCGCAAGTGTGCATTTCCCCCAGTGAACCTTCTCGCACAGACACTGTGCAAAGTCAGGGAGGAAGAGGAGCAGGTCTTGCTAGTTGCCCCTTATTGGCCCAACCGGACCTGGGTCCCCAAACTGATGCTTCTCTAGACAGCCCCTCCCTGGCCCATTCCTCTCAGGGGGGACCTCCTCTCTCGAGATGGAGCACTGTAGGGTACCTGTGTCCAGACCTCTGGAAACTCCATGTCTGGTCCCTGGTTGGGACGCGGAAGTTCTAGGTGATCTACCACAAGCTGTCGTAGACACCATCACTTCTGTGAGAGCACCCTCTACGAGGCATGCTTACGCCCTGAAGTGGAACCTGTTTGTTGAGTGGTGTGCTTCTCATTAGCCTTAGTTCCTCATTAGCCTAACCCTGTTGAGTTCCTCCACACCCCTCGGCAAAGGACGTGGCAGAGCATCTGATGCCAGGCCTAACACTTGTATGCACTGGTGGAACCTATGCTAGGTTGGGTCCCATATGTTGTGGGACCCTACAGTGATCCATCTCTGAGAGAGGAGGTCCCCCCTGACATATCCCCCAGCTATAGGCCGGAGCCACCTCAGTGACATTCCATATGTTGTACTGCCCGAAACGCCCAGTCCATATGTGTAACCTCCACATGATACCTCCCTACAGGCAGGATGTGGCATTCACAGCGTCTCCCTTTACACTGAAAGGGCACGCTATCCCAGTGTTATTCAAGTCTGTCTGAGTGGGTCATGTGGAACAGCAGTGGACTTCCCTGGCCTAAGCCCTGTCCCATCTCCGCCTCAATTAATGCGGGGGGATCAGGAGGCTTTCGCTAGACACTGGAAGGTGGCAGCACTAGGTGGCGTGTTAATTGGGATCCCAATCAGTACGGTATGTCCGACTACATTGAACCGAACTGAAAGGGAACCTCCCGGTTACGTATGTAACCCTCGTTCCCTGAAGGAGGGAGCGGAGACATAGTCCCGTCTCCACTATTGCTCAACCACCGCTGACTCTGGGCTCCGCTCGGCTCCTCAGCGGAAAAACAAAGATGCGACGCACCTGCTGCTCATTATGCAATTATTTGGTTGCCAAAGTGCATTGGCTCGTTTTATTACACTCGTAGTAGAATGGTCTCTTAAAGCGATCCCAATCAGTACGGTACGTCCGACTACGTCTTCTTTCTCTCCTTCAGGGAACGAGGTTACATGCGTAACCGAGACGTTCTCTTGACATTGTTGCTATATCTTGTCTGTCTTGTCTTGAGTCTCGTCTTGTATGTTCTTCTGTGTGTTCCTGCCCTGTATCCCGAGTTCCCTGGCCACTGACTGACTTAACTGCCTGACTGGTGTAGCTATCCCTGTGTCAAGCCTCTGGTTATGTGAGCCTCTACCTGGTGGCAAGACTGGTGCTACATCTGAGATCTACATTAAGCTACGAGTTCCTTGTGTTCCTGCCTGGTTTTTGCTTCGGAGCTGCCTCTATTGCACTCACGTCATCGCCATCTTACTGACGGTCTCAGTGGCAATGCATCCTGCCTGTTGTTGTGTCGTCTGCCCTGCCCTACTGTTTGAAATGTGGTTCATGCTTCACTCTCCCTGCTGTCTCAAGTCTTCTGTATTGTAAATAAAAAAACCTTGTTGCTCATTTGCATCTGGTTCCTATCTCTTGCAGAACTGTGAAAAATCAATAAACAGTTTTACGGTTTTAGTTGAAAACGTTGTTGCGTAAACAGCCCCTGAAATATAAAACATATTCTGGCGGTTTAACACTTTGTTTACTACATAATTCCATACGTGTTTTCATAGTTTGGATATCTTCAGTTTTTATGTACAATGTTGAAAATAAAATTAAAAATAAAGAAAAACCACTGACATGGGTGTGTCCAAACTTTTGAATGGTATATTACACATTAGAAAAGCTTGACATTTTCAATAGCATTTTAATTAGTTTTTTTAATTAGTTTTTTCTTCATGTAATGATTTATTTTCACACTAAACTTTATTTCGTACTTGTCAGCATCTCCATCTGTGGTTCTGGCTCAGCCAGGAGATGCATCATTTTCTTTTTTCTCCCCCATATAACTATTTTGGAACATGTTCAGGGTAGCTGATTCTCTCCTCCTCATCATCACTCATTTCACTTGTTTTTTTTATTTATTAAAAAAAAAAATTATATTAGAGATGACAAAGGAATTGTATATGTCCCATAAAATGAAACCGCAGCAGTGACAGATATTGTATGTGATAATAAGAGATGATAACATATGATGGACAATGTTTAATGGCAGTGGTACTCCAGTAGTTAAAGATCTGGCTTAATGCAAAGGCTACAAGTTCAAATCAGAGTAGGGGTGAACCAGGAACTAAAAAGGTAATGAGACTGTTATGATGTGTTTTTTTTTTCTTTTTCTTTTTTCACTGTTCTCTTGATCAAGGCATCCAACCCCAAATGGCTCGAGGGGATTCCTGCAATTAAGCAAAAATTCTTGAATTTAAAGTGCCTGAATTTAAAGCGTCCGTTAAATGGCAAATAATACTCACTATATTTGAGAATTTGAGTTATGTGGGCAGTGGGTACAAGTCAAATTTGACAAAAAAATATTAACATTTTATAAACAATTATTCTCTGTGATCTTAAGTATTTAAACTTACTTAAGATCAAGTCATCCATTCAAATAATTCAGAAAAAAAAGCTGAATAAAATGTATTGTGATTCAATCATACTTTCTTGCAGTGCTCTATATTAAGTGTACTTTAGATGCCCACAATCCACACACTTGCTACAGTTAGATGGTGAGTCTCACTGTTCTATTCACTAAATTTGGAAGCTGAGGCATGAGACATTAACCAGTTGTCATTGCTGACTTCCATCCTTGTTCCTGCTGAATTTACTGACATGTGATTTAGATATTTTAGATTGATTTTTAAGATTTAGATTTACAATCTGCATCGTGTCCATATATAACATAACATAACATGACATGGTTGTCATTCAAGTACTGTGGGGCAAGTTTTCAACCACCAAACTGTTTTATCCCCTGGTTTCACAGACAAGGCTTTTCAGCCTAGTCCCAGAAAATGCATGTTTGATCTGTTTTAACAAGAAAGCAACTTTTTTCTAGGACACATTCAAAAGCTACTTAAATGTGCTAATTTAACTATTAATCTAAGCCCTGTCTGTGAAACCAGACCTATAAGCATTAAACAATAAGGTACGAGAGGTCCTCGTACCTTATTGTTTAATAAGTTACTTTTTTGAAGTAAATCATTAAATTCCATTCTTCCATTAGAAAAAATTGTCAGACAGTAACTGTAAACGGGAAGAGAATGTTTCTAGATATAATGCCTAATTTATTTGTGTGCGCAGAAAATCTGGTGCTCATCTGGTCCTTCCTTGAGAGAAGTTTCCTCTCTGAGAAACATTTTTCAGTCAAGCTGCTGGCACACCAGGTGGTTCTCTCACTCCCCAGGCGATGCATATGATAAACAGTATTGAAAAGCATTTTCCTGCCCTAAAACATCACAGAGTATGTCCTATATGCCTCTACTAAAGCCTAATTAATAAATAAAAAAAGGTAAGAAATTGACTGATCCTTCATATTATAACAGTAACAGAAATAGTCGTCCAACAATAACATACAGTATGAACAGCGCAGATAATTTCCAGTTATGTTCTGTCAGTGTGCCAGAGAAAAAAAAGGAAGGAGAGAGAGGATAAGGAGTGGCAGATATCATTAATTACAGTGATCATTTTTCATTATTAACAACTTTGGAAACAGTGTTAATTATTTTCCGTGCTCAGAAGCGAAACAGATGTAAGCACTTCTATGACAGGTGTCAAGTTGCAAAGAGTGGCTTGCTCCAAGGAAGGCTGCAACATGCACAGCTTGTCTGTTCAATGTCTAACACTGGCACCAAGACTTTATTTGCCTCGTATGATCGACGTGACCAGGGCATATTACCCATCTCACTGAGCAGCTGGCAAAGCATTTGGAGGAGGAATAAAGATGAAATATCCATGAGCTGATGAAAAAGTAATAATTCTCCTCCAGAGCGCGAGGAGCCAAACAGTACAAGATTTTCAGACCAACAGACAGAAATCAATAAGGCAGATTTGATGTAGAACAATTTACAGATGACACTTCACTCATCACACCATATTGGAAAACATATTGTAAGTTCCCCCTCTGTGTGGAGGCCTGCTCCTCTGACAAGAGTAATGTAAATTAACGTTTTATGGATTGAATGGTGGCCTAAACTTTGAGGTGTAATCAGGGCACATCAATAGCCAGCTTTTAATGTAAGCCCCATTAAATCTTTTTCAAAAGGGATGGTAAAAACACCTTTATTTCCTCAAACATTGTCGGTAATGATTTGTCATTTTCTTTCATCCAGCACATTCTCTCATTCCATTAAATTTGGGCCCCTCCATTTGACGTGTTTATTTAATATGGGATCCTCGAAAAATTTCATCTTTCATTCTGAGACAACCTGAAAGGTCAAATTAAAACTACCAAGGAAACTCATTTTACAAGGTTTTAAATGGGAAAAGCATTTGTTAAATGGTTATTTTGGCTGTGCTGTTGTCTGTGAACAAAGCTTCCATGTGATTGGAGGAGTGTGAAAAATGCTTTAGTTTTGGTCCATGTACCTTCATTGATCATTCCATGATTGTTCATTCGTTTTCTGGTTTTTTTTTACGAAAAACAAGTATTCAGCTTGATTTTTCGTTTTTCGTTCTCAGGTAGAAAAAATTCCGTCATCAGTTCTTCCTCAGTTCCGCACAGCAGAATAAAAGTCCTCCGATTCTTAACGCGTTTATTGCAACTACTACATTTCATCTTTTGAAACTGTTTTCTCGTTTTTTTTACTTTCAATATTAAATAAAAAAACAAATGAATGCAACGTACACGGACCAGTTTTGAAGGCACATTTTTATTTTTTGTCTCCCTTCAGTACACCTCATATTGTATCCTTCAAAGCTCTCGGTCCATCACAAAATTAAACTCTAACAGAAATGTACATACACTAGATTAACGACTGAACAAAAAGAAAGCTCTGTTTTGCACAGAGACAATGCCATGCAATATTTTACACTCAACATCAAGAAAAGTTCAAAGGGGTAGTTCATCCAAAAGTGAGAAATATGTTGTAAGCTGTTGTTAATGTTGTTGTTCCAAACCTTTACAACTTTTTCTTTCAAATGGAACACAAAAGTAAAATTTCTCAGAACAACAAATGTAGCAGAATGTCCACACTCTTCAGCTATATTTCAACTGAAGCTTCATTTTGAATTATGGCCAATGCTTCAAAGAAGTCTGCTTATATTTTATATATGGTAAATATAAATATGGACCAGTTCCATTGTAATTAGTAGGACCGCACATATAAAAAAACTATAAAAAAAAAACTAATCTATAAAAATTAACATGTTTTATTTTAAATGTGATTTAAAATAAATGCTTGTTTGTAGGGGTGCCAAAATTCGGCCAGAATAAAAAATGCAAAATAAGAAATATTACTATCGTGAAGCTGCATTTATTGTGAATTGAGCCGCTCTAATATGCAGCAAATACCCGCAGATAATGAGTTTACACAACACAGTGACGCTATTCACTCTGAAACACGCAGCGCATATGTTTATTTGATAAAATCACAGCCTTTGCAAGGGAAGGGAAGTGGATATTTTTACAGTATTAATATGAGAAAACTAACAGCTCACAGGAAAAAGCATAAATTGACTACAAAATAATCAGTTATTAATATTTTTTATTTTTTATCTTATTTTTGCATGGGTTCATAATTCCTTGTATGATAGCCTGGCCAAAAAATATGTCCTCACAGTTTAGCATGTTTCATTGCAATGTCACAAATAATAAAATAAAAAAATTACTCAAATCACAACTCCGCTTACAAAATCTTAAACAATTTTTTGATTATATTTGCATAAAGGGTGAAGATTTACATTTTCCTAGGCTGGACATCACTTTTAGCCATGTACGGTATGTACTTTCCGGTGGTCCTGCACCAACTGCTAGTGAGAATGTGAAAGGAAATGCTAACAGATATAATTCTCCAGTATTATGGTCTGCAGTATCAGTATGCCCCATGGCCTTTTTCTTCTTTTCTTTTTTTGAAAGCTGTGACAAGAGTGACAACTGAAAAAATAAGAAGACAAAAGAGGCAATTTCAGAAGTCACTGTAAAGCTTCATTTAAGCTCCCCCATAGCCAGGAATTTCCATTTACAAACTGTCTTGAAGCCGGAAAAGAATGCTACATAGCTACACTCCTATAGATTATTCATGCCGTTACTAATATGAAAGAACATTTATATCAATACGGACTGCTTCTATGATTAAACTCATGGCTCTTAAGATAACATTGGAAAATAGTTACTCAGTTTTAATGTTGCTGCAGTATTGAATGAGATGTGCTTAAAGAAATGCATGTCAGTGCTGAATCTCCATCAACTGCAGCTCCAGGGACTTCAGCCACCTGTGTTAAACAACTCCTTTAAACATCTGCGATATAGCTACGATGTAACCAGCTCATGGTTGTCCTGGCAAATGAACAATTTCCAGCCGTAGTACTCAGCCAGTGTTTTGCAACAGACCTTTCATCTGCCTTGCAAATAACCAAAAGCAGGGCAAAGACTGGTAAGCAGGGCTGACAGGAACTCCTCTGTGGCCAGTCACGGAATGGGCAGGTTGCCTGTAGCACCGCTAGTATTATGTGACGTCAAGCTTGTGTGTCACCTACAATAACACTCCCCCTCTTAAAAATAAAAAGCTAGAGGCTAATGGGAAACAAACCGCCTATAGAACTCCAAGTAAAAACTATTTTCTCAGACTTAGCATTTTTCACAAACCTCACTTTTTTCAAGATTTCAACAACAACAACAAAAACCAGCTGAGGTGCTTCTTCATGAACAGAATTTTCAATATAACCAGTAAATACCAAACAGATTGGTTTCAGTTGCACAATGCCTACTATGTAACCTTATACAATAGAGAGCAGATGCTATTTTAGATGTTATCTAAAAATAAAAAAAGGAAACCTAGCTGCAAATATGGCTTGTATTTCTACATCTTTCTGACATCAGACAAATAAATCCATTAATGCATAACTGCATCAGTCTGACCTTGGCCGGGTTTTTCAAAGCATTAAGAAGAAAGTAAGTCACATTTAAGTAGTACTTAATCTCTTCAGCCATTTTCCCGAAAATCATTGTTATATAGGCTAAGTAGCACTTCAAAACATTTGTAAGTTTATGAAATTTTTGTAAGTCAATTCAAGTTTGCTTTAACTGATCTTTATATGCTTTTATAGTATCATCAAATACAAATTAATAAATAAAGTAATATAAAAAGGGGCGTAGGGTCTGTCACTTTGGGCCATCAATGTAAAGCTTTACAGCAACAAAAGTAGAAAGGTTTAGGCAGGCATTCCCAAGTTAGTCACCATAACATCCAAAAGATCAGTGCTTTGGATATTGTATGGACCCTTTTCACATTTCTTGAGTACTTAGAAGCGGAGGTCATCATAGTTGGGAAAAATTCTATACTGGTGAATAGAAACTACAACAAATACAATTTGTGTCTTCACATTTGCCCCAATTTACCCAATAATTGAGTAGACAAAGGGGAACTGGAGCGCTGCTGGTATCCCTTGTATCCTCTGGTGCTCTTGGAAGGGTTAAATGTTAAAAAAAAATTGGAAAAAATCCAAGTCCAGGCACTCAGTGGTTACGAAAAAGTAAAAAAGCCTTTATTAATTAGTAGAGGGCTAAAACATTGAAGATAAAAACACCAACGCGTATCGACCCACTGGCCTTCATCAGGGTGTTGGTAACAAACAGACAAACACAAGCAGTACTTATAATTGCATTGGTTTCAGGTGTGCCACTCTGGCACTTGCAACAATATTTTTTGGCCACTAGAGGCCAAAGTTAAAGTCATGCCTGATGTCAGAGGTTACGTCATACAAGTACAAGGCAAAATAAGAGATCTCCAAGTGGAAAAACATCACTTCAAACAACTAGTGTACTCCACACAATATGTGAAGTCAATAAGTATAAATAGGCTAATGTTATCCCTCATAATTCTAATTTCATAGACAAGATGGTTCAAAACAAAATTAACAAGAAATGAGCATTACATTCACAAACAGCAATACACTGTACCTATTGGGACACAACAATTACAGAAAAGGTGAGAGGTCAAAATCCTCATTGAGACCTGGATGCCTGGTGGCCCTCAAGGAATAGATCCAGTATGTCTCCCTTTGTTTAAGGCGTTTGATTATATCCCCACCCCTGGCATCAAGGCGAATAGCCTCAATGCCCACTACTCGTAAGGTCGAATCCCTCCCATGTTTAGCGTCTATATAATGTTTGGCCATTGGATAATTAATATTTCCAGTCCGGATGGCATACCTATGCTCAGCTACCCTGTCTCTTAGTCTCCTTTTAGTGAGGCCTACGTAAAAACAACCACAAGTACATTCTAAACGATAGACAACATGGGTAAAACATATCAGTTTTAGTCATATTTTCACAATAATTACAATTGCCACAAGGAAAGTTTCCCTTGGGTTGACGAAGCCAGATTTCACGTTTAGGAGCAGGGAGGTAACTTTTTTAAATAGTTTCTAATTGATTTATCAATGATTGATCACATTGATCAGAAGAGGGAAATATAT
The DNA here is from genome assembly GCA_900092035.1 of Leuciscus waleckii. NCBI lineage: Eukaryota > Metazoa > Chordata > Actinopteri > Cypriniformes > Leuciscidae > Leuciscus > Leuciscus waleckii. The sequence continues at coordinate 14,822,084 of FLSR01004872.1, read as the reverse complement.
ATATTAGATTTGCGATGTTAATAGCTATGAAACAGCTGGTGAAAAGAGTCCATTGAGTCAGTTATGTGAGAGTCAGTGAGATAAACCACATGATAGGTAGGCCCTATGGAAATGTTACTCTCTGGATTGTTTATGCCAAGTTGGTTAATATTGATGTCTTAAAGTAAGGTAACCCACTACAACTGAATTATAAAGTAGCCAAACCACCTGAGCTTTTAAGGGAGGGGAGTCTCATTCCCACAGCTGGGCAGAGAGAGTGTGGAGTTGAGTGCCCTCCGGCCTTCTGTTAGAAGTACAAGTAAGAAGTGATGTAGAAGCACCCAACAATTCCCAATTTTTTGTTGAGAGTCTTCCTGTTTTGAGACCATGAACATGTGATGAAGAATCTCAATGACAAAATCACCATGCATCAAACAGCATGCAAGGCTTTTCTGCTGTCATTCTTGGAGTGTGCAGAGTCTGCACAGAGTTTGAAACACAATGGCTCTGTTCCAAAACCTAGTGAGCTGGCTACTGCCTACATACAGATGTCTCCCTTGTGCAGGCAGCAAACACACAAGACTCACTTAAATTTCAATAATGTTAACGTGTTGCTAAGCTTGCAATGCAATGTGAGTCTTATATTAAAAAAAAAAAAAGTGGTGATTGGCAGAAAATGTAATGTTTTTGAAAGTATCTTATGCTCAGCAGTATAGTATAGCTACATTTATTTGAACAAAAATACTGTAAAAACAGTAATATTGTGAAATCTGACAATTAAAAAAAAATTGTAGTTCAATATATTTTACAATTACATTTATTCCTGTGAATTTTCAGCAGCCATTTCTCCAGTCTTCAGTGTCACATCATCTTTCAAAAATCATTCTAATATGCTGATTTGAAACTCAAGAAATGTTTGTTCTTATTATTAATTTTGAAAACAGTTGTGCTGCTTAATATTTTTGTGGGAACCTTAATACATTTTCTATTCATAAAAGAATCCTGAAAAAAAGTTTAAAAGCATTTATTTGAAATGTAACTTTTTGTAACATTGTAAAATGTTACTTTGCACCCATAAAATAAATGAAGTGCCTAAATGTAAGATAGGGAGGAGCGAGCCCATCTAATCTTTCAATCAACAGCCAGAGTATAAGCAGTCGCTTACCTCTCTCAAGCATCAGCTGTTCCAGCATCCCTCCACCTCCCCAAACTCCACCTTCATCTAGGTCCCTTGCCCTTCGTAATCATATCCTACATTTAGCCACTGTGGGGGGGTATATCAGAGCTCGAGTTGAAGCTGCTTCATCGAGCCCCTCATCAGTGGACAGCAAGCCAAATAAGGTAAACCTTATTGGAAAACCAATTTCTAACCTATACAGGGCACAAATAATTAGTAAATTATATGGGAAAACTTTAAGACACTGAAAGCATTCCAAAACACCTGTATATATTTAAGAAGAGCCCAAGTCTACAAGGGCCACAAGGTAGCTCTAGTCCACCTTGCAGCTGTATAATTACATGTAGCCTACTGTATCTGTCATTGAGATGTTTCTGACCATAGGACTGCTGTTGGCCAAATACATTTGGTTCGGTTAATAGACTTTCCATCTGGCTATTAAATGCCACCTCCATGTCAGTATTGTGTGTTCCATTTATACAAGGTGTAGAGATCTCATCATCATCAGCCATTTCAATTAATACATTCAACAGGCGCTAACAAACATGCTGGTGCTGAAATACATGGAAGACGATATCACTTATTGTGAAACTGCTTTTCACAGCATACTGTGACTAATAGCATGCATCACATTGTGAATCATGTTTTATCTTCATGTTTTATCTTATTTATTTTTTTTTATCTTCCATACAAAAATCTACAAAGCAAATAAATGGCCACCCAGATTTCCAGATGAAACATGCATTTGCTCCCTCTTATTCAACATGACTCCATGGTGCATGAAAGGCAAAGAACTTTAAGAATGTAACTACAGAGAGTTATTCGAAAAAAAAAAAAAAACCCCAAAAGAATCAGGGTTCCCACAAAAAGAAAAGAAAAACTCACAACAAAAAAAACAAAAAAAAAAACAGCAGAGGTGTACTTTTTATCGGTTGATGAACTTCTAGTTGATTATGTGTTTCAGACATTATTCCTTTGTGTAGAGTTTTCTCCATTTAAAAGTTTCTCTCTCTCGAGTAATTGCATCACATCTCTCCTTAATGCAAGTTACAAGGAAAACCGGGTCATGAAAAGGTTACAATGGTTTTAATTTCCACAGGCAAGGCTGGCAATTCTACCACACCAGTTTTCTGATAACATGGGCAAACTTTCCAAACAATTTTAGATCCATTGAATGTGTATTAATCAATAAAATAAAAAAAATAAAAATAACAAATCAAAATCATTTATATGGAATTTGTGAGCTCAAGCTTTATTTAACCTAGAAAAGAGCTGGCAAATAGATTAAATTGTCATTAAGATCTAGAGGATTTAAGAAATTAAATTAAAGTGTCCAATTAAATCTTAGTCCATAAATTCTCTCAGGAATTCAGTAAAATAGTGATAATAGTAAAATAGTCTTAAACTCTTTAAGAATAGTATTTTATACATTTTCTTTTGTGCACTTAAAAACACATTTGAAAATGGTTGTATGCTTGCTTATGCTTGCTTGATCTTCTGAATCTGAATTTAATTCATGAAGTACAGCATGCATTTCTCATTATCAGTTCTTCTTATGTTTAATGCAAAAATACAATAATAAAATAATAATAAAATAAAATAAATTTTCAACGAGCAGCAACAGCCATTTAAATGATTAGCAATAGGTCACTCTGGCATAATAGTATTTTGCAGTAATTTTTCTAGCTGAAATATTTACTGAGGCTTACACGACCTGGCCAGGATTCAATATGGTGCGCTAAATTTGTAATAATCTCTGATTGAATAACTTTGAAACTGGCTTGCTCAGCATATGGTGCCTCTAAACCGTTTCTAAAAGTCTATCACAAGCACTCACAGAGTATCTCTTCAGATATGCGGTTTTCCTAACGGGCCACGCGTTTCCTTCAACCTGATAGAATTCAAGTCATTTATAAAATCAGCTAATTTCCACTGGGATAATGTGTACAGAGGCTTTGCAAGAGATGTCATTACTTAGGCTGCTTTGGCTTTCAGAGCTCCAGTTGTGCTATCAAATGGAACAGTTTATGTGTCATCTACAGCTAGTAGCAGGTGTTGGAAGACGGTTTGCAGAAAGTGAGGCAAGTGATGTGAATGAATGCTGCACCTCTCTCTCTCTCTCTCTCTCTCTCTCTCTCTCTCTCTCTCTCTCTCTCTCTCTCTCTCTCTCTCTCTCTCTCTCTCTCTCTCTCTCTCCTTTTCATTTGCATTTTAAACTCCTTTTGCTTTCTACAGAAGCCTCTCAAACATAATCCTGTTAACACCATCAGAGTGGTCAAAATTTTGCAGTAGTTTGAGGAGAGATTACTTTTCAGGTGTAGTTACTTTGTTATAATTCCCTAGGATAAGAGAACTTGGGCAACATAAAACAAGCTGAAATGTAAAATGAAAATGTAAACTCCATGCTGAGGGACAACATAAGGTCTTTGGAGAATACAAAACATCACCACACTTTCTACTTTTCACTCTTGACACCACAACATCCATTATATTCACTATTATTTTTGAATTCCAAAGGCAACTGTATAACTATACTCTGGCTTGTTTTTAATGATGTTGCAGCATATGTTTTATGATGTTGCACCATTCAATCAATGTTCACAGTTTCTAATGAAGTGAGAAACATCTAATCTAGCAGTCCAAATGTATAATCAACACAGTGTTATCTCAACCTAATTAAGGAAAGAAGGATGATAAAATATGGATTAATAAAGTAAAGATGGTTCTTAAAGGTTCTTTACACATAGTAACAGTTCTATTTAGTACCGTATCATCATGAAGAACCCTTTATATGCTGAAATGGTTCTTTGTGTTAGAGTTTAGGGTTCTTTATTCACGCCTTTTTGTTTTTCAAATCTGTAACTGTCAAAGCCTCCTCATTACTGATTTTCTGGAGCTCAGCTATAACTACAGTTATTATGCCTAAACATACCCAGTCAAAAAAAAACAAAAAAAACACAAAAATAAACATTAAAGCCATACCATGACTTTATATCACTTTTTCCTTTTAACATGGTAAAGGGCTCATTCTGTCCATTTTTGCTAATTTTGGCCTTCATGAATTTTTTTTTTTACATAATCAAATGGAAGAGACACAATGTAACTCTAAACTCAATTGTGTATTTCAGATGCTGTCACGTATCATTACCTCATCATCTGCTGAGAGAAACTGCCACTGAGAATACACACATAATGAAGGACTTAAAGACATCATAGAGGATTGTGAAGATATATTTCACTGGAGCTTGGTCTTCATTGCATCTATATCGTGATCAATGTCAATTGTTATTTATTAATGTATTTAACTGTTATTAGAGCA
>FLSR01004872.1:14790812-14815138 GCA_900092035.1 Leuciscus waleckii | reverse complement strand
CACAAAATCACTTTCCAGAACATTCTCATTCACGGTCCCATGCTGGTGGAATGCTCTCCCCACCCTCATCCGGAATGCAGAATCCCTGACAACATTCAAAAGACAACTGAAAACTCATCTCTTCCATGAGCACTTAAAGTCCTGAATCGTGAATTTTTTCTTGATCCCATACTGTCCTATCATAATAAAAGGCAAAAACTTTCAAAAAATATTCTTTAAACTGATGCCAGTTATGCTCCATCCAAACAAAAAAATTTGATCAGCCTTTTTTTAAGCCACTACATCAACACCTCTCATAATGGGAGTGGGGGAACTGATTCCGACAGCTGGTTTGGTTGCCGTCGGATTCTGTTCCCCCCATGTTTCTTATCAGTGATTTTCAAATATTCATCAAACTTTTGTTGAATATTTGTCCTTGATAGCCAATTAGCCAGTGCATTGACATTTAGCACTTTTGGGCTTTGGGCGACCGGAGTGCAAGTCCCGATTCGTAGATTTTTCTTGATCCCATACTGTCCTATCATAATTAAAGGCAAAAACTCCCCAAATTATTCTTTAAACTGATGGCAGTTAAGCTGCATCCACATAAAAAAATTGAATCAGCCTTTTTTTAAGCCACTACATCAACACCTCTCATAATGAAAATGGCGGAACGGATTCCGACAGCTGGTTTGTTTGCCGTCGGATTCTGTTCCCCCCATGTTTCTTTGCAGTGTGGTTCAAATATCCATCAAACTGCTGCTAATTAATTGTCCCAGATAGCCCTAGGACAGATAGCCCAATTGGTCAGTACACCGACATTTAGCACTTTTGTGCTTTGGCCGACCCGAGTTCAAGTCTGACTTGTGGATTTTCTTGATCCCATACTGTCCTATCATAATTAAAGGCAAAAACTCCCCAAATTATTCTTTAAACTGATGGCAGTTAAGATTCATCCACACAAAAAATTAAATCAGCCTTTTTTTAACCACTACATCAACACCTCTCATAGTGGGAGTGGGGGAATGGATTCCGAAAGGCTGTTTTGTTTGCCGTCGGATTCTGGACCCCCATTTTTCTTAGCAGTGAGTATCCATCAAACTGCTGCTGATTCATTTTCCCAGATAGCCAAGTGGTCTGTGTAGAGACATTTAGCACTTTTGGGCTTTGGACAACCCGAGTTAAAGTCCTGATTCGTGATTTTTTTCTTGATCCCATACTGTCCTATCATAATAAAAGGCAAAAACTTGCAAAAACTATTCTTTAAACTGATGGCAATTATGTTCCATCCTCACAAAAAAATGTATCAGCATTTTTTTAAGCCACTACATCAACAGCTCTCATAATGGGAGTGGGGGAACGGATTCCGACAGCTGGTTTGTTTGCCATCGGATTCTGTTCCCCCCATGTTTCTTATCAGTGAGGTTCAAATATTCATCAAAATGCTGTCAAATAATTGTCCCAGATAGCCAAGTGGTATATGTACAGACATTTAGCACTTTTGGGCTTTGGCCGACCCGAGTTCAAGTCCCGATTCGTGGATTTTTCTTGATCCCATACTGTCCTATCATAATAAAAGGCAAAAACTCCCAAAATTATTCTTTAACCTCATAAAATAAAATAAAATATTAAAAAAAAGTCTTTCCTTTTCCTTTAATCCTCCCTTATCGGGCTTATGCTACTCTGACCAATGCCTGAACTTCGTATTTTGAGCACTTCTTGCTTTGTATTTGCCTCTTCACGATGACTTGCTTAATTTAGTCCTAAATTGTAAGTCGCTTTGGACAAAAGCGTCTGCTAAATGACTGAATGTACATGTAAATGTAACTACAGCTATTACACAGCCTGTCAACACACTCTCAACAGGTAAATGATTTCTTTCTTAAAATGTCTATAAATTATAAAATTGTAACAATTATTTACTAACAATTATTTTTTTTTCTCTGTTTAGTTTAACAGAACATGTAAGTGTGAGAATCTCTGTTCAGTTAAGGATCCTCATCTTCTCTTCTCCGGAAAAAGTAAGTAACAGAGATGGAATTTATGATCCATGTTGTTTGATTTTTTAAATTGACTTTATAATAATAGTAATATTAATAATATGAAGATACTAATATTAATGAAAATAAATATCATTGAAGGGGTTATTTATAACACCATTAAGGTCCTATATAGCACTTTCAAAGCATGGTTCTTTTTTGGAACCTTATAAAAAGGGTTCCCTTTCAGTCGGTCACGTTCGAAGTAGTCGATGTGTCGACTGATTGGGATCACGCTAGGGAGCCTGTTATCTTCGAGTATTGTAAAAACGAGCCAATGGACATCACACGCCCCGCCCCGCAGCGTGGGTATAAATACGGAAGTGGATGCACGCACCAATTGTCTTTCCTGTGGGCCCCTCACTCCTCTATCACATCGCAGCTGGTGGAGCCCCCCGTTGAGCACGCTGGTCCGTCTGTAACGAGCCAACCGACCAGCTGTTTTATTCGGGGCCCCTCCAGGGGACAGGATGTCGGTGTCAGCATGAGAGGGTGAGCTGACCTCTGGAAATGATGACTTGGCTGCGTTATCTCCCTCTGGGAGTGTAACGTTGCCCGAGTCAGATCCAGAAACGTCCGCTATGCTGAAACAGGCCGCCGAGGAATCCTCCACCGTGTCCTGAACAGTCTTGGTTGGTTGATTGGTGTCTCGGGAAGGACCGCGCTGGTTCTCAGCTCCCAGAATTGCGAGGCTATCCCTCCAATGGAGCGGTCTGTCATGACACAGGTGCACCTCTGTCCGGTGGTATGCCGCTGCCCTTCGGACGGGGGCCCCTCGTTTCCCCCTTAAGGCCTGTGAGTTCTCGTCCGTTCTGACGGGCAGAGCTTACAAAGCCTGTGGGCAAACCGCCTCCTCTTGCATGCCATGGCTCTGCTACAGGTCTATCAGGCCAGGGCACTAATGGACGTGCAAGAGGGTAGCCCAGACCGTGCGCTCACAGGAGAGCTCCGCACCGCATCCGAGCTGGGCGGGTGGAGGCTTTGTTGTATGTGTGTGACTGTTCCACCACTGGCGCCCAAAAACAGCGGAGCCGGCGGTACCCACACTTCAAAGAAAGAGCAGTTTCCTCTGTTCCTGGGTTCAAGAGGGCCAGACTGGTGGTGTGCCAGACCCCTCAGCTACCTCTTGTATCGCCAGCCAGCAGTTGGGTGCGGTTCGAGGACCCTTCTCAAGCACTCTCTGCCTCCATGAACAGACAGGTAAGAGTATCCATGGTTCCCCTGCATCACTCAGTTGTAGCACTACACGGTGCTCCTGGCTGATCCAGCGGTTCCCCCGTACCAAAAGACTTGACTTCATTAGCTGGCATTGAGTGCGTTCGAGGACCCGGTCACGCCTTCTCACGCACTCTCTGCCACTACAAAAACTAGAGACAAGTGTTAATCACTCAGACCCTGCTTCGGGCCGCCTTCGGGCCTTCCGAGCTGGGTCCCTGTTCTCTAGCCCGCTGCCTCACTCACTCTCTGATACTTTGGGCCCCCTGTGTTGGTCCGTTGGAGTGTGCTCCTGACTGACTTCTTGTAAAAAGATTTGCTATTTGCTACACATCTGTGTTCTGAATTGTGTCTGTCGTGTGTGCCGTCATCGCTTTGTGATCGAGTCGTTCCTCCAGCCGATATGAAGATAGGCTTGTGAGGCCTGTTCTTCATTGTACTCAAACTATAGTGAGTTAGACCATCAGGGATCTGTGTGCATGATTTGGGCCCTTTTTCAAGCCTCCATTCAAGTTACAACACAGTATGCATTACTAATGCTCATCCCTGTGAATGGTCTGCAGCGTGGGACCTGAAGGACGCGTATTTCAGATATCCAATCCTCCGCAAACACGGGCCATCCTGTGTCTTGTGTTGAGGGGTCGAATTTTCAGTACAAGTCCCTCCCTTCGAGTGCTACATAGCCAGTTGGGTCTTCAGGTCAACTGGAGAAGAGTAACTCTTCCACGGAGTGAGGACGTTTCTCAGCTGGAACGTGTCCGGTCGGTGCTTAAAAGTGAAAAGGGTCCCACTGAATAACCTTCAGAGGCTCCTGGGGCATATGGTAGATGCAGCCGCATATAACCGGTTTCCTCCATATGATGACCGCTTCAGCACTGACTTCATGACCAAGTCCCTAGGTGGCCGTGGCAGAGTAGCATGCTCCGTGTGTTAACAATACCTGGTATGCTGCCAAACTCTAAGCAGTGTCCAGACCTTTTGTTTTTCCAGGCTAATCTCTCCTAGAACAAGTGTCTACTAAACACTAGTTCAGGGGCCACGTATAATGGGCATGCAGTAAGGAGGGCTTGGGCATACCTCACACAGGGGGAAAGGGAAAGCCTTTTTTTTTTTTTTAATAAAGGTTGAACTTTTTTTTTTTTTTGTTTTAAAGTTTTTCAAAAAAAAAAATAAAAAAATTTGGAAAAAAAAAAAAAAACCAAGAAAAAAAAAAAAAAAAAAAAAAAAAAAGTGCATAATATATGCCCAAACCATCCTCATTCGCTTAATCACTCCTATACAGCCATTCATCACCATCTGCCAACGTGAACGTATATCTTTACTCTCTAAAGATGCACTCAAGTTTATAATAATTAATAATTTGTTACATTTATATAGCGCTTTTCTGTGTACTCAAAGCGCTTTACATGGAAGGGGGAATCTCCTCAACCACCACCAATGTGCAGCATCCACCTGGATGATGCGACGGCAGCCATATTGCACCAGAACGCCCACCACACACCAGCTAACAGTAGTTTGATTTGGTTCTAAATGTGACTGTAAATTAATTAAACTCAGTACGAATTCTTAGTAATGGCTGAATTTTAGATTAATAATCCATTTGAATACAGAGAACAGACAAACGCATATATAAAGACAATGTACAGCTATCAATGGCAGAAAGATGTCCGTGAACTGTTCTTTGTGTCTCTGAATATAAAAGTTACATCAAAAGCAAATTTCCACAATGGATTATGAACTGCGCTGTTACATACCTACCCAGTAGTCACTGTCAAGTCTCTGCCAACAGTCACTGTCAAGACTCTGCCAACACATCATAATGTAATAGTTTGACAACAGGGTGTGGTGCTGTTCTATTTCCAGCTAATTGGCATTTGGGTTATATAAAGGGATTTGAATTGCAGCTGGCGGTGGTGTTGATTCAGTGCTAGGTCTGATTAAATATCGCAGCCTCCTGTCAGACGCAGTTGGGCTGGCATCAGTTATCTATGTGATATTGTCTCCTGGGCGGCACTCCTTACTTCCATCTGCCATTTCCATTCATGCCAGTAGGCTTATTTCACTCATGCTCCTGTTGTTGTTGCAGCTCTGTAATGTTTAATTCGTTATTGCTGTAAACATACATTGTCTAGATATGGTCACATATTTGGTCGGTGGCCTGAAGGAAATGAGGCAGACAAACGTGTGGTTGCAGAGAGAGAGGAATCGTACAGAGAAAGTAAGAGACAGTTATTTGAAGAACATGAAATGAGAAGAATAAAATCCCTGAATTCTGAGAAAAATCCTTCAAATGAAACATATGGACCAAAATGATTTATATATTAATTGCTACAGCAATATTTACAAAGACCTACGGAACAAAACAAATCTACTCCAAGGGGAATTATTCTCTATATCAGTAAGCACTGTTTCTGAAATCCCTGAAATGATTTAAAAAATAAAAGACTGAAAACAAGTTTTCTTTAGGGAATGTACACGTCACAATATTTCTCAGCAAAAAAAATAAAGGAGACGAGGCCTGGCTGAGTTGTGTTTGTAGTGTGTTGTCAATATGTCCAGAGATGCTGTTTTTTTTTTCACCCTGGATCTAACAGGGTTATGGTAAGGGGTGTGACATTTCTGAAACATGCTCGAAGTGGTTGACCGATCACAACACACTGATCCAGCTGACCAAGAGAGACCAGAACTAAATAGAGCATTACTGACAGACTAGGAAAAGAGGTGATGCAACATTGTAAAATATGTGAAAAATAGGGTGTTGATACCCTATTCTAGTAGTAGACAAAAAAAATAACAAAAATACGACTTTGTAAAAGGGCATAATAGGTCCTCTTTAAACCATTAAGTATTAAAGAATAGCTAGGAAGGGCAGAGTTGGGGGGGCATTGGAGACTGTCCTAAAACTCTGAAATCTTGCTCATTTTCGCATATTCAATCCAGATGTGTTGACAATACATGCTAGATCTGATGAAGTTTCTGAGCAGTTTCTTACTGAGTGTGTCACATGTTTTTGCGCAGATCATATGCATCAGATCTGAACAGCAAAACACAGAGTTTTGGTGACTAAAGACCAATTTCTTATATAAAACGAAATAGTTGTCGCAAAAAAAATGTACAAGTCACTTTTACTTTACTTTCATTATTCAACAAAACATATGTAGTTTATTGTCAAGGTGTTTTGGAAAATTCCATTTTAAAAATGCAATTAAAAAAAAAAAATTATAGCATTGTTCATTTCTTTAGGTTACTGTGAGTGTTTTCCAGCCCTTATAAGTCCATTTAGTTGCCGTGGATAGTGACGATGTCAATGGGTGATTGCCTAAAGCCTGATCTGGGTGCAGCTAGTTTTCCCTGAGGAGGTTAGGTAAATTTGTTTTTCCTCACACTACCACGGTAAAAATTACAGAGCAAATTACCTACTGTTTTTTCCGCTAACTCATTGGTCCCCAGAGAAATCTAATCCCACCCGAATGGGAATGTATGTGTTTGCGGTATATTATATTTTCACAACACTTCTCTATTTTGACCTTCACCGAAACCATAAATTGAGTTAATTTTCTCGTTGCGCTGTCTAGTGCACCTTGATTATGGATTTAGACCTTTTTGCCAACTTTCTGGGTAAAATAACAGTTGGTGGCTCAAGTACTGTTGGCATCACATCAAAATTTGTAAAAAAAAAAAATTAAACAAATAAGCAGAATTTAATCAAGGACGAGCTAAACAAGTAAAGAAAAAAAGTGATCACAGACTGCTCAGAACTTTTATTTATTTATTGGTTTATTTGATAGGGACTATGCATATTCATGAACATTGTTGTAAAAAAAGACACAAGTTATAATGAAACTAACTCACCGTTCCATGTATTATTTGTGGCTTTGATCATTTCTGTTTATCTGTGCCAATTCTGGTACAGTAAAAAAAAAAGTACTGCCATATTTCTGTAAATATGTTAGGTTTGATATGTGAAAATTCATTTAATACATTTTCTCCTGCCAAGCATATGCTGCTATGCCCATTCACTCAAACTAAAATTTGAGTGACAAGGTCTTGCATGTAAACCATGCTGAGCAGGTTTCAATAAACAGATGGAGCATTTTAATATCCTAGAGGGCTGAGAGAGAAACTAAATGCTCAAAGATTAGACTAACCAGTCCTTTGAGTCTGGTGATCTCCCAGATCAGCTTGTCAGATAAGAGCAGCACTCGTCAGGTTAAAGGTTCACAAAATTGAGAACAGACAAATCCTTACAGAAAGAAAAATGTACAGGTATCAACAGCAAAAGATTTCTGTGAAACAAGGCCAGCCATGCTGGATAAAGAGGGATTTTCTCTTCTCCAAACCTCAGAATTTCCTAGATAGAATATATCTGAGGCAGCTGTGGCAACTTTTCAGTGTCAGGGCTGTGGTATAAGAGAAAAAATATAAACACTTTTATCCTGAAAATATTTGGACCCATTTATCATTCCATTGAATCGACCACCATATTGCTGCTGAGAATGTGACAATAACCATGACTCCCGCCCGCCCCTCAATAAAAGACACATTTTAAGATATGAAACTCTTCTGTTCCAGTCCTGCTCTTTTTTTTCTGTGTCACCTGAATGGCTATAGTGGGAAGTCCCAAAAATCCAAATATAGTTTAAGATCTTTAAAAAGATGGATGTGCATCATGAGTGCATAACACATTCATTACATCCATACAATGAAAACAGCACACTGTTGGCAAAGAAGTGGCATAATCTATGACTGAAAATATAGAACACATGTCTGAAAGCACTATTCGAGGGATGCTCAATTAAGAAATGAAAACCGTCACATCCTTATGACCAAAATCAATCATTCGATAACATCAGCACTTTTTCTGATTTTATAGCAATATCCACCCACAGTGGAAGCTGTCGATGGCTTCTGATAACATCCTGCCAGGTCCAGCAAGCACTGATTTAATGTGTCCATCTGGCAAATAGAAGTATGTGCCTGTAAGTGTGCGTGTGTGTGCGTGTGTGTGTGTGTGTCTGTGTGTGTGTGTGTCAACCTGACCTTAACAGTTTGTGCTGGACATTTCAGCACAGATTGGTGAAGGGCCAACTAACTGGATACCAGCAAACTCACAAGTCTTAAGCATTCATGTAATACTCATAGATGGCATTTACATGGACTTTATTTTTTTAAATTATGATTAATTTATCACATAAATGCATCTCAGGGGAAATACATTATAAACAACTAAATAAAAAAGGTATAATAAATAAATAAGTAAAAAAAATATATATATATAAAAGGTAAAGGTAAAGGGGTTTCCAGACAAGCATATGTACTGCAGTGATCATATATACCTTCAAAGTTATTTAAACTCTCAATTTACTCAACCGCTCAGAGGGTGTTCAGTAGGGCCTACGTGTTGAATCTGTAACATCTTCAGCAAACACACCTCACCACAATATCTCACAGTACGACCGTGGGACTAACTGACAACAAAAATACACACTCAATGTAGGCTAACTTATCCATACATGTGCTCCCTACAACTGAATATTTCCTAGACCAGTATTTTTCCACTGGTGGGTCGCAGAGTGTGCAGTCAAAGAAACAACATCAACAACAACAACAATTTCATTCTAAATGTTTTTCTGATGTGAGACTTTTATTTTGAAAGATGTGCGCAAAAGCTGTTGATTATTTTGTCAGACTCTGTTAAACCATAGTAAAGAGTGCCTGAAAAAAACGTATTGTCCTGATTCAGTATCTGCTCTGTCAGATGAGATGTTGATAGGCTATATGTCAGTGTCACTATTGTCATAATTTTGTGAATATAAACTTGTGAAATATAAAAGTCTCTCACCTCAGAAAAACAAACTTTCCTGTGCTGTCCTGCCTTTATAGAGCAGCCCCTAATATTTTTTTAATTAAATATTTGTCAAATCAGTATCTTCCATAAAATAAAAACTAAATTTATGCATTTCTTTTGTGATATTTTGGTATTTGTGAATTTATTTAGCTACGTCTAAAATGACCTTATTTTTCATGTAAAGTATGCTTATTTGTATGTTATATATACTGTTATATATACTGTATATATTTTACTTCAGTAAAAATATACTGTAGTGGATTTTTCCCCTAAACCTGACTATCTAGCGTCTGCAAATCGACACTTAATAAATAAATCTGGCGTCTTCAAATGGACACCCATAGCGTCTTCCAATCGACACTTAATAACCTTTATACTCTAGCTCTCTGTGTCTTCCGTCGACAACTGGCCGAGTCTCTTACTCTAACTTACTTGCTTCCCTAAACTGACCTGCTGCGCAGCAGAAATGAACAGACAGACATCAGCAAATGTCCTCTAAATGCTTTAATAACGACCGGGAGAGTCTTCGAGCAGTTCTCAGAGAAACTCTCCCAAGAAGAATAAAGGCCGGAGGATCTCAGACAAATTCCATTGAGAATCCCACCGTAAAACACAGATACAACAGTTTTTATAGAATCGAGAAAACAAATAAGACTAACATATCACCTTCAATATGATTGGTTCAATTGGTTCAAAAGCCCCAACCTTTTTCCTCTGCCACTGGCACAAGCAAACTCTGTTTTAATGATGACTTAATTTGTTAATCACAAGATTCTAACAGACTGTCTAGTTTCATTTCCCAAACTATGTTATTTATACATACAAACACGCACAAAGTTTTCCATTGGTTTTGTACAGTACATCCTGTTCAAAGGATAGTTAAATAAGGTTAGATGTTAGAAACATGGTTAGTTTAATATACAGTTTAAAATTTCTATGACAATACATTCTTCAAAATGTTGCATACTTTGATGACATATGTGGTATAAAAATAGCAATTACATGAAATATCAATGGCCACTATATGTCTGTATTACTGTAGTACTGTAGCAATAGCAATAATACAAATAGCAATATAGGTTGAAATCTATAAACCAATGTTGTAACAAACTTAACCTCTTAAGTTTTAGATTTTATCAAGCTAAAATTGTAGAATAAAAAAAACAAAAACAAAAACAATTTAAATTTATATTTGTGTTGGGTGAGGCTATACAAAGATGTCAAAATATGCTTACAGACAAATCTGACCATGCTATAAGGAAAAGACAAAATAGGAGAGTGAGCAATGATTTATTTCTAACAAAAAAAAAAAAAAAATTCAATACCTCAAAAAAAGAAACAATAATCGGTATCTCGGAAAGATATCAATAAAACAGCTTGAGATTAATATCTCACATAGCATTACATTTACCTCAGGCATTTTTTGTTTATGTATTACATATCGGCCTATTCATTATATTTTCTTAACCTGTTAGTAATGTCTTAAACATTTAATATGTTCAAATAAATTTGTCATAAAACAAGTTATGGCAACCACTGTGTAAATGATTATATTTCAAAAATGAATTTCGAGTAGAAAATTAAACTGACTTTAATAATTTGGGCTCTTTAATATTAATATCACATAATTAATGTAACAGTAATTAAGGGCTCCATATAGTTTACATCATTAGCTAAGATAGATTTTTTTATCTTTAAGAAAATTAATTATAATATCATTTATTTAAACACATACACATTTGTTTAAAAAAAGAAAAAAGAAGCAATTTTGTGTTTAGTTTCCTCCCCCCTGCTGTACCGAACCCGTACCGAACCGTGACTTCAATACCAAGGTACGTACCGAACAATCATGTTTGTGTACGGTTGCACCCCTAATATATATATATATATATATACACTTAATGGCCATGGGAAAATGTGGGTCCCATGGCCAAACCAGTTGAGAACCACTACCTAGACGAGCCTTGTCAACCATAGGCATTTCCAAGGTCAAAACAAATGCCCCATGCTCAAGCATATCAGCACAACTGACACTCAGCAGTTCTAGCTTTGAGTATCGCCTTAAATATAAAGGTTGTACTTACACCTAGTCATTTCTCAATGCACACTGAACCCTGCAAGACACATCAGGAGAGCTTTTTGGGAGGCTTCTATTATTAAGCAGAAACATGCAATTTGATTTGGGGTGATAAATGAAAGGGCATTGGAACAACGTTTGCCTAGGAGAGTGCCTCTCTATAGCAGAGATGCTTGAGAGGGGTAGAAGAACTGCACGGTTCAATGGCTTGAAATGATTAATGAGTTCCCCCCTACAGTGGGCTCTCCTCGACAACACTATTTCCCCTGTGAAGACAAATTCCTGGATGTTCTTGCTGTGTCTGGTGGCTAAAATATTCAATGCGTTAACCCATCATTTAGATTCATTGTGAACCACATCACATAGTCACTGTTGGACCCACAGCTGTACAAGCGAGAGACTAATGTTTCTTTTTTGACTCTGTATGAAGGTTTTACTGTGTCTAACCCACCTAACGTCACCCCTTACTCCCACAGTACTCCCACAGGGAATGCTGAACCCTTCAGAGAGCCCATTAGATGGATTCAATGGTTCATTGAAACTTGGGAAGGTGTTTGGTTTCATACCTGCAAAATGGTTACTAGGATGGAGTCCCCTCTGTAACCTCAGAAAGCTGTCATCGGATGACAGAATATGGGTCATTGCTGCCTCTGGGAGGGTCAAAGACGATTTTACTGGTATCTTTTTGTGGTTTGGGTATGACTTTATAAAAGTCACTAGGGACGTGACTGAAAGGTGTCAATAAATGACAGCGGAGCACAGTAGTTTTGTATCTGAAAGTCTATAATTTGAGTTTGAGCTAGTGCAAAACAAAAGTTTTGCAAGACACACCTGTTTTAGAAATTCGATTAATTAATAAATGTGGTAAAGGAAATCCATCAAAACAGATGTGCCCTATGAATAAAAACATGCATAAGCTTAAAGGATAAAGTTTCTTACGGCAATCACCAGACTTTAATTACGCCTATTATCTACTAGAACAAATGTCGACCATTCAATGGCCAGTGGAACAGTAAACGTAATAGTAGCTCTGTGTTTATTTCCTTTAATTAAAACAGGGCATTTGGACAGTAAAGGAGATATTTTAATGAAGGCATGTGAACTCTCTTTGGCATGTAATATATCCCCATTAGGACCCCTCGCCCTAAGGCTGACCATCATGCTTTTGCAGCCACCACAATCAACCTCGGCTGACTCTTAAACCTGCTCATTATTAAAATACATTAGTTATGATAATCCTTGCCATGGCTCCAAATTCAGTGAACACTCAGCATTAAATTTTTAAGCTATGATTAAAAAAATAAATTGCAAAATTGTCCCTATGGAAAGATCTGTCTACAATCCCATTGTAAATTGAGCACACCTACTAGCTTGATTTGGTATAATGAGGAATTATAGGATGAATGCAGCAACTGTGAACACTGATATGGTCACAGGGACTGGTATTGTGCTTGCATTCAGGACTGAATCAGTACAAACGGCCAACTAAACGTGGGATTTAGACACGTCAAAGAAACATGTTAAAGACCCATCATCACTAGAGTGCAGTTTTATGTTCTGTATCCAAGTTATTTTTAACACAAGAGCAGGCGCAACCATTTGTAACTTGAATGTGCAAGGTTTTCTGTGTCATTCACTTCCAGTTATTTTACCTGAACAAAAACTGTCAGTGATGTCGCTTTATATTGCAACATATAAAGGTATTTGTTATCATATTATTTTAAATTATTATCATAATCATAAACCCACTGGTTTGGAGTTTTACAGTTTACAGCAGTGTTTTATTTTATTGTATTATTCTTCTAGTTATTTACCTATAGCAGCTAATGAATCGGAAGTCTCACATATTCAAAGAAAATAGTTTGATAGAAAATAAGGTGGATAGACTTTGGAAACTGGAAGTATGAATGAGACTCTTGGTGCGTTCAACATGGCAAACACAATGGATTCAGCATCTGTAATTGGAGTAAATGTGTTAAAATGCATGAAATTACTATACTTTTCATGAGTTGCATGTACAAAATATGATAGTATTGTACAATAATGGTAGAATCATGTATAACAATTCCGTTTCAGTACCTTTATAAATTGAATAAAAACATATAAGAGCAAAAACACACCTGTTTTTATTCATCATGTGGTAGAATTTTTTTAGTTTTTTGTAGAAAAGGTACATTGCCATCTAATTATGACTTCTCAACTCATAAATACAAATAGGAGGATTGAGAACGCCATATATCAATAAAAACCTACATGCGGGAGGGATAGGTGATATTAGTATGGGAGATTTTCTTATTCTAGAGAATATTTGTGACACTCTATCATTTTGAGTCAAAAGCTGCAATAAGCAATATGTGGGAGAAAGCAAATGCATATATGTGCCATTCTACAGAATTGGTTCAAAGTCAGAATTGGAAACATCTTGAAAAATACGTGTCATTTTCCACAAATGTTCTATGTATGCAAATTGTATAATATACAAACATTTCTTGTAATTGTGCAGTTAATTCTCATATTGTATTTTCAGAAAGTTTGGGAATATTTTTGCTCTCCCCAAATTTGTCACAACCGAAACACAATAATATATAATTTAATAAGGGTTAGATATTGATCTATTAAGATTTTGTTTACATCTACCTTGTAAATATATTTTTTGCTATTTTATCAAAAAGTTTTCACTGGGGTAAATCAATAACAATTACAATTTAAAAAATATTTCAAGTGTCATTTATAAGATTTTTTCTATTTTTAAACCAATCTTTCTTTGTAAAAGGCATAAAGTCAATCATACTGATTTCAAAGTAAATGATTCATTAGTTTGAATATAATATTGAATATTGAATATAACACTATCATAACATCTTAGTTAATAATTCAATATACTTTTTTTTGACAAAACATCCCATGTTTCGGTCATGACTGCACATTTTCGGTAGTTACAGTAATATTTTGGTAGAGACCACATCATTACAGAATTTTAACTCGCTACTAAAACATACTAAAATACTAATGATTTGCATAACTGTAAAAAAAATAAAAAAAATAAAAAAATAATTCCCCCAAAATAAAGGATTAGGCCTATGTGTTCTCTTTTGTCACTATCAAATCAATGCTTTCACAACTGAAACGTTATACTATTTAGATACTTTTGAGCCTAACTTTCTTACACAGAAAACTTTCCCTGTAAAATTTTAAGAATTTAGCTCAGTAATTAACTCTATTCCCAGTGGAATATTAGAATTAATGAAAAGCTATGTAGACCAAAATGTACAACGCACTACTCCTAACATTCTTTACATAAACGGTATTGACATTCTAAGCAAAAAATTTACTAATAAACATATCAGAGAATGTTTCTAATGCCAAAAAAATAATACCTAGAGGGACATTTTTCTGGAATGCTATTTTTATGAATATTAATTGGCAGAAGGCATGGCTTGTCCCTTTTAAATTTTGTGTCACAAATAAAATTTGAGAACTACATCTAAAAATACTACATAACATATACCCATCTAAGATGTACATTTCAAAATTTCTTGATATTGATAACAAATGTACTTTTTGTAAAAATGAACTTGAAAATGTAACCCATTTGTTTTATGGTTGTTCATACAGTAATGCATTTTGGAAAGAACTTGAGAATGATATATTATGTAAAACAAAACACAAAATCAACATTGAGGGGAAGAACATTATCACTTATTTTGATTTCAAAGAAAAGAAACTATGTACTATAGTAAACCTCTACATTTTGTTAGGCAAGTTTCATATCCATAAATGTAAATTCCAGAATTCTTCACCATCATTTAAGTTGTTTTTGATAGAGGTGGATTTTTACTTTAAGTCTCTTAAATTAATTACAAACAAGAAATGCATATCAGTAATGAACATTAATTTAGAAATGTTTATGGATAATATGTCACTAGAACTATTTTTGTCATGGGATACAAATCTGTCACAAATTTATTTTCTTTATTGGTAACTTGATGTTTTTTTTTTTGTTTTTTTTTTACCTTTAAGTTTTTTTTTTTTTTTTTTTTTTTTTTTTTTTTTTTTTTGTTTTTTTTTTTACCTTTAACGTATTGTATTGTTACTATTATAACGAATGTGAACTGGAAAAACTGAAATGTTGTTGTTACAATTTTAAATTAAAAAAATTAAAAAAATTAAAAAAGATACTTTTGAGCCTAGCTCAAAGATGCTAATCAGCACATAGTTAGCTAGCACAGTTCTGAACAGTTGTACACACATAAAAACACAATTGTATGGAATAACACCCAAAAACAATGATGTCACAACCGAAACTTCACCACGTTTTGATTGCGACAGTTTCAACGTACACTATGGAATTTTTTCTCCACTAGGGGTCGCTAACATATTTACAATAACAAAGGCGTAGTTTGATGACGCAACATTTGCTAAGAATTATGGATCTTGTCGTCAACGTCAAGCCGACCGATCTAATAATGTTTATGGAATACTGAATACATCGATGCTTTTATCATGACTGTGATATTAAGCAGTTCGGGGTTGCTAAGAGACAGCTATCAGCTCCACACGCGACGCGAGGTCCCGCGGATATAAAAGGAATGGAATCTCATTCTACCGAACTACACGCAAGTGCAGAATTACAACTCACAGGTCAGTTTATTAGACAAATTAAACTTGTGAGGTAACGCAGCACTGTTTCACCTGGTCTACCATTACACTATCACACTAAACTGCATTTGAATGTGTTGAAATGTATGTGTTAGTTTGTCTGTATGAGACTAGCAGTAAGCTAGATCAACATTAGAATAACATACAGATCATATTCTAACATTTCATCATGTTGAGCTATATAACATTGATTAGTTTTATGTAAATGTGCTCACCTGTTTAATAAAGTACATGTAGAAGCGGTCGAAGTCTCGGACGTGGAGCTCTCGTTTATATACTGTCTATGGGAGCTCTAGGCATCTCGAAAACACCGCGCTGATATTGATTCTCAGTTTAGTTCTCCTTTTTTATCCAAAGTCTGCTTACCATGGTCCGTAATGTTTGAACGAAACAACAACAGCGTGCAAATAG
Source organism: Leuciscus waleckii (assembly GCA_900092035.1). Lineage (NCBI taxonomy): Eukaryota > Metazoa > Chordata > Actinopteri > Cypriniformes > Leuciscidae > Leuciscus > Leuciscus waleckii. The sequence continues at coordinate 14,798,910 of FLSR01004872.1, read as the reverse complement.
ACATTGCGAACTACCGTCAGTCGCTTTGGTTACTATCAGAGGGCTCTGGTTCATAGCTCTGGTTGCCATGGCAGCACGAGCGGAAACCAGAGACAACACGGATATGACGGCAGTGACGGCGACAAAACGGAAATAAATGCCCTATTTGCAGCCATTAAAATATGTCCGTTTTGTTCGTTATGTTTCTTTTCTTTTCATTTCTTTATTAAGTTAATTTAGACAAATGTTTGGAGCATTAAAAACATTAAATAAATGACGACCAAGCAAGCCGAGCCAACAGCGAGTAAAACATGTTTGATCAATTTAGCCTCTCATATCAACGCTAATACTTTACTTGGCTACAATAAAATCCATAGATATAAAACACTTCAAGCATATCACACAGACAGTTAGTTTAATGTTTATTTATTAAACCACAGTGAGTAATTTTTTTTTGAAATACTGAGGCAGGCTCAGGCTGCTCGCAACAGCGCTTGTAAACGAAATGAGCAATAGCCAATCTAAACAAATTATATTAAATAAATCAAAAACAAACTTGCAGGTTATCTTACCTAAAAAATGCACCACAGAACATGGCCATTCTTTTTTCCAGTAGTTTCCAACAGTTAAACGGAAATAAAGTCCAATCAAATGAAAAGTAGAACAGTCTCTACAGAGCATCGTGGAGAAAAAGAGCATCCACAGTGGAAGATTTTAACCCAGTCCTCTCTTCTATCACTCTGCGATTTTTCTCTTATATTCTCCATTATTTGCACATGAGGTGAATCGTTGGTTGCGCTGACGGGAAACCTTTCGTGTGTGTGTGCGTGCGTGCGTGCGTGCGTGAGACTGTCATCAATCATATGTCACGATTATGAAAGTTTTGAGGTTATTAAATGTCTTTCTATGTTTGTTTTTCTATCGTCGACGTCAACTTCTCATATTTTTTTAATTAATGTCTAAAAATATAAAAAGAATGATAACCCAAAAAAGGCCCGAGGCCCGGCCCACATGTGAACTATGACGTGAAAATTGGCCCGAAGCCCGGCCCTAGGGGTGTAAAAAAGTCGGGGCCCGTCGGGCTCGGGCTGAAATGCAGGGCTCTAGCTCAAAGATCCTAATCAGCACATGGTTATCTACCACAGTTCTGTGCCGGGTTTCCGATAACGATGTATCTTAGCTCTTAGCTCTACGTGCAAGGTTACGAACGCTCGCAGCAATTCCACGAGCGTTTCCCAAAAATGCACTTAACATGAACGCGCGAGAACGCGTTTTACGTGCTACTTAAGAGTCGCTGTCCATTCGCGAAGTGCTGAAATATAACCTTATATGGAATCGTATTCTGAACGTTTAGCCTTAATTATTAGGTTTAACCTAATAATCGTCATCTGTGGATTAGCAATCAAAACAAGTCTAAAGTCTACATTCAGGCAGAGATAGCCTACTGACAAAATGTATGGGAAAACAAAAATGCAAGAAAAGATACCTTTCAAAAAAGATTAAATTAATGTAGGCCTAATTTTGATACCTTTCAAAAAAGATGAAATTAATGAAGGCCTAATGTTAGAGGAGATAGAGTGAAACAAATATGTTATTTTTAACAGATTTAAAGGACACCATACAAATAAGGAAAAACAAAACATCTGGGTAGACATTGCAAACTAACTGCGTGTGTTCAAAGATCAGGGAAGGTGGTCTGCAAGAAATGCCCAATACATGGCGGTTTTCGTGCACGTCAGCAAGTCATTGACAGATTATTTATTTCATTCATCCATATTTTGCCCAGTCTTTGAAGCATATTTCCCACATTACTTCATCTTTTACGACTTTGAAGCATATTTCCCACATTACTTCATTCTTTTACGATTTTTTTTTTCATTCATTTAATTTAGATGTGTATTTTTCCCCTTTTTTATTATTTAATTTATACATTCATTTAAACAAAAAACAAGTACAATAAAGTGTACAATAAAAAAGTACAATCAAAACCTTATATTTGTACTCAGTTTGCAATGTAATCTTTTAAATCTAGATAAAAGTGTAATCTGCCGGTTGTCCTGCAGGTGACCTCATAAATCTGTCTTCTTACAATGCACTTGGGGATTTACGATTACTCCAGAGCACTCGTAGATCTACAATGATTTTTAAGTGCTACTTAAGTTACGATGCTTTTGGGAAACGCACCCCTGGTCGTGTGCACACATAACAACTACATTTTATGGAATAACAGTAAAAAAAAAAAAAAAGTGTGCTTAATTGTATAAAAGGGGTTTTGGTAGTGACGTTCCTTAAAGTTACACACAGATTTTCAGACTTTTGAACATTTACCTCAAAATGATGGGACCCATACTCACCATGTAGCTATGAGAAATTTAGGGGTTAGGGTACGTGACAGCCACCTCCCAATTGAAAGAACCCAATAAATTATGACTTTATATATATTAAGCTTACTGATATTTTAAATATTATTGTGGGTTTCAATAGATAATAGAATGATCTTAGTAAACATCTGAATACTTAAATGATTTTTAAATGTGGTTGTTTTTTTTTGTTTTTGATTTGGTTGTGGGACAGCAGTTTGCACCAAATCTGTAAAATGGACAAAAAATAAAAAACAAAAAAAACAATGGCAAAAAAACCCTGAATTGATCATTAACAAAATCTTAGCTTTCCAATTATATCAAATTTCATTACAAAATTCAACCAATACATTTTATTTTGACCCACATGCTAGCGCAAATGAACCGATCCTCTCTTTCACTACTTGTAATAGCATACAAAAAACAAAACAAAAATCAATGAATATCAGAGGGTATAAATTAGGGCTGTCACTTTACGTACGAAAATCGATTGCGCAATCGATCGGACCAACCAACACAGTTTCGAAAAAGAAAATAGTGAATCGATTTTAACTGTCTTTTCTCGGAGCGCGTCCAGCTCGTCACGATACGCCCACGGCGAACGCGCGTCACACAGCAACTGCAGGCTCTGACAAACAGACATATAAATACATAATTCTATAATTAGAAAGCGGACACTTTACTTTTTCATTCAGACCATAAAACTCAACATGAGTTTCTGGGTCAAAACCACTAAAAATTAAGGAGCAGATCCAAATTTTCTAGATTAAAAAAGCTGTATAGTGCAAAATAGATCCTCAATAAATTTGGTCCATTTTCCCGGAAGAAAAAAATAAATGAACGCATGCTAAATGTTAATTGTCAATTGTCATTTTAGATTACAAAACTTAACATAAAACTTTGATTTGCATGGGTTACTTAAAATTGCCATTTAAAAGACAATATATTAGTCTTGTTCAACCCTCAATATATCATATATTAACTTGTTCAAAAGCAAATCACGGCTAGAATAGTAAACAGTTATGTTAATTGAACTGTCAATGTCAGTGAGAAGCAAAGTTTATTTTTCTTGTCTCCTCTCGTCATCACATCCCCAGAAGGCTGTTGGGCTGCAGGGCTAAGAGTACTGACCCTGAACAGCCCATCAGCAATTCTCCTGACCTTCACCCAACAGAGATGATCCTATAGTGGCTCATAGTTGTCATCATACTTCACTATGTGGCATTAAAAAATGTGTGTCAGGCCTTCGCTTGAGAAGATTACAAACTGGCTCAAAATGATTCCGGACATTTTTTTAATCTTGGCAATGTTGCCAATTCCCTAGTTGCAAAAAGCGCTCAGAGTAAAGAACAAAAAAGCTTTCCTCTGCCAAACAGAGCAATTCCATCCTTCAGACTTTCCTTTCTCCCAGAATGTGTACATGAAGGAAATTAATGCACAACATATGGTCAATAATAAAAATACTCAGAGCTTTCTTAAAAGCAAGCAATGCCAAGGGCAAGACGCTGGAATAAAACAAAAAGGGGAAAATCTATTATTCGGGTCAGGCATGGAGAATATTACAACTCTGTTGTTCCAAGTTTTAAAACCTGAAAATAATTCGATGCCAGCATCAATACTGTAGCTTATTTCGTCATGGGGTGTTACTCACACACTGATGGTAATAGTCTAATTCTCTCTAAAAGCTTTCACAGACACAGCAAGGCTGTACACAATGTACTACCATTCACAAAACATAACCATCACTGCAGCTCAGATGAATTTGAGTGTTTGGTCCCATGACTTACTCGATGGTGTTGAATTGTTTATTATCTTCTTGCTATAGTTGGAAAAGCAGCACTTAAAGCATCTCATTTGATTAAGCATGATACAATTCTCAGCTCCTTTATTTACTACTCACAGTAGTAAAAAGCATAATGGCTTATTAATCAGGGCTAAAAGTCTGGAGACTCAAGTACTGATGTCTGTGTCAAAAGAGATGAGAGGTAACTGTAACAGAGGAAGGATAAACGTAGTGGACATCCCTTTAGCATGCTTGGCTGTGCACTAACCAGAATTTAAGAGGGCATGAAACTAAACCAACTTCTGCCACAAATCAACAAACTACTGTAAAAAAGCTTAAACAGCAGCAATGCCCAAGTCATGAGTATGATTTCCAAGGAAAGTATTATCTTGGGGAGCCTTGTACACCTTCATTCCACAGAGTATACTAGACTAAATACTAAAAAGAAAGAAAGAAATATATAAAATCAGCATGAAACATTAACATATTAATGTAGCTACTACGGTATTTACATGGTACTCCAACGTACTTACAAGAATGCCATGGTCGGCCTATCACCATACTAAATGTACAAAAAACTTGGTAATAAATGATTTTAGTGTTTGTACGCTTTTGTTTACCAGCGTGCCAGAGTTGAACTTGCTGAAGACTTTCCTCATTGCTGTCAATCGATAGGATGCGTCTCAGGGTGGTTTCCTTTAATTGTAGGTATTCCAATCATCCAGCGCTGTCATTCTGTGTATTACATTAGAATCGCGTAACTGTTTACAATACACACTTTAGCGCTAGGAATGAAATGATTTGAACGGAATAACGTACCGATTCAGATCAGGGTGATAAACCGCTTGACCGATTCATTAAGAACCGACTAAAGGGATTGGTAACACGCTGGTTCGTAAAACAGCCGATTGATTACTGCACTCTTAATTACCACAAAGTTGCACACACACACACAATTCTTAAATCGTTGTAGCCCATGGGATTAAGATGTGTCTTCGGTGGATTTTTGGGGAGCCTAGACAAAACTAACAACCCTAATTAATTTGGTTAACTTCATGATTCACAGTTTAAGATGGATCAGACATGATGTAACAAATGTCTGAATGGGCACATAAATAATAGTTTATGAATAATTAGCAGCATCATGGAGAACAAAATAAATCATGTGCATTTAATTATGAATTAAACACGTAGGCCTGGTTTCACAGACAGGCCTTAGATTAAGCCAGAATTAGGCCTTAGTTCAATTAGGACATTTAAAGGGATAGTTCACTCAAAAATGAAATATTTGTCATCATTTACTCACCCTCATGTTGTTCCAAACCTGTGTGAGTTTATTTCTTTTATTGAACACAAAAAGAAGATATTTTGAAGAATATGGGTAACCAGACAGTTGATGGGCCCCCTTGACTTTCATAGTAAGAAAAAAAATACTATAGAAGAAAATGGGGCCCATCAACTGTTTGATTACCAACATTCTTTGAAATATCTTCTTTTGGAAGGAAAGGAAAGAAACTCATACAGGTTTGGAACAACTTGAGGATGGGTAAGTAATTAAGCTAGTAAAAAAACATTACTAGTGTGCATCTTGAGACAAAACAATGGCACTGACATATTTTAAGGTATGTCAGTGCAAGTTGCTTTCAGTTTAAACAGCTCAAACATGCATTTTAGTCTGGGACTTGGCTGTGAAACCGTGGGATAATAAGTTGTAAACACAAATGCCAGCTGATTGCATCCAAAGTTGCTCTAGTCACACATAGGCTACTATTTTTACTCTCTTATGTTCAGGCTTTCATACCAGACTTGATATCCTTATCTCATACAGGTTTGAGTGCAGGCCATATGGCAATGCTATCTATGTGTGCTTTGTCTTCACGGTTGCTCATTAGAAAAAAAACAAATAAATAAATAAAACGGTTTGTTGATATTCAATTACCTTGTTAATTATTTTACCATCTCAATAATCTCTACTAATAATCTCTACTAATCTACTCAACCACCTGCACTTAGTTTTTGTTGCTTTTTAAAAAAGTTAATGGCTTTTTCTTTTTTTTTTCTTTTTTTTTTTTGAGTAGACATCAACAGTGCACAGCAATCCTTTTTAAAAAAGTTAATGGCTTTTTCTTTTTTTTTTCTTTTTTTTTTTTGAGTAGACATCAACAGTGCACAGCAATACCCTACCAATCTTTTATTCAAAGGGGGCATATTTGCCTATGGAGAAGCTCAGACCCACTAAGGTTATTTATTGCTCGTTGGGTAAGAGAAGCGAAATTTCCTCCCGCAGGCTGCGTGAACAGCTAACAGAAGAATGAACACTGAAGCTGTGCCCCCAACACTCCACCACACAAGACCTTTATGATCATCATTAAAGCATTTTCCATTTTGTCACTTATCTCCTGTGCCCTTTGGCAAATCCTCACAGATATATTTGCCAGTCTATACCTAACTGGGTCACTGCGCTAAGACGCTATGCTGCCATAGTGTACCGAACAGACACATCTTTACCAACCTTCACGGTGGATAATGCAAGGACGGTGTCAAATATGATTATTTTTGTGTGCTATTACTCTCCCTTTACTTAATACAATGGTGCACTGATAGTTAGCTTCATATGTCTGTATAATGGCTGAGCTTCCCTAGGCCTCGTCTAATGCATTGTATTGTCTCTCTTCCATGCATAGATCTGTCAAATCTCTGTTGTACAATATAATGAGATTTTTTTTTTGTGCAGTGGAAACAGACGGCCTCCTCCAACCCAAGTCTATGGAAGGAAAAAAGCTATTCAGCCTTATTTGCGATTTTCTCTCAGTTTCAGCAGTTTTTGAGGGTTCACAGCCAAGCAAGAGTTTGAGTAAGTATCCAAGTAATTCAGTGATAGGCACGAAGATAGACCATAGATAGAAGTCAGATATATTGGTGGATTCATACTTTTTCTGAGACAAGCAAAAGGATAAAAGTGTAAAGAAAAGTCTTATTTCCAATATAAGATAGTGGGCACACAATTAACTGATAAGATGACACGTCACACTGAGATATCAAAGTAGGACATGAATTTCACTAACACATACATTTAGCAGAACATGCATAATACGGTAGAAATATGCGGCGCCTGTAGTTGTACGGCTGTGCGTAGTGTAATGTGTGGAGATTAGCATGATGAGCAATCAGAAATCAAAATTTGTGAGAATATTTCAGCAAATAGGTCGCATGTCCCTTATTTCTGTCGACTTTCGAGCTGATTCTTCTCAGTGAATTTGCTGAACGTTGGTTGATATGCTTTTGGATCCAATAGTATTTTTTCATTCATTTTAAAGCTTTATAAGCCATGAACCTGAAACTGGTGAAATATAAAACTGTTCAATTTAAGCTGTTGATTATATGTAGCCTACAGAAACAATGTTTAACGCAAAATATACATAATTCAAATATTTAAGTATTTTGAGTGCGTACGTATTTCAAGGTGCTTCATGGGGGAGGATGTTCCCTACAAAAGTTATTTTTGCCCCAATTTGCTCACCGCAACTCTATAGGCGTGTTCTACTTGAAGCGGCGCTGCACAGATCGATCTGTGTTTGACATGTTTTACACCAAGAATTCCACTCTTAACACGATTATTTGAAAAATAGTCCAAAAACACAATAATACATGGCTTCAACAAAAGCATATATAGCATTGATTAACAACACTGTGGGCCCTATCTTGCACCCAGCGCAAGTGACTTTGTACACCGACGCATGTATCATTCCTATTTTGCACCCGCGCAAAGCGGACTTTTCCCTCCTCAGACGCACGTCGGTAAGTTAGGAAATACACTTGCGCTCCCGGGGGCAGTGCAGCGCAAAGAGGAGGCGTGTTCCGGCGCAAACGTTCCTTCTTGCTATTTTGCAGGTTTAGAAAACAATTGCGCCACTAACCAGGAAAAAATAGTTTAAAGTCAGTGGCGCGTTGCGCATGTTATTCATATGCAATTTTA
>FLSR01004872.1:14736158-14790626 GCA_900092035.1 Leuciscus waleckii | reverse complement strand
ATGTTATTTTTTTTTTTTTTTTTTTTAGCTTGACACATTACAGTAAGTCAAGAGACGAGCAGTGTCAAAACAATGAGAGCAAATGCAGTATTAGTATTCGATAATTCTGTCTTTGCTGATGAACTTGAGATCAAACCTGTGCTGTGCCCAGGCTGCAGTGGGTGTTTTCTGCAGTTTGATAGTACTTGTGAAAAATGGGGGTCTGACAATTCTATGATTCATAATTATATTCACATACAATGCAAATGATGTTTGATGCAAATTGGTTTTCACATTAGAGACTAAATGTGAGAAGGCCAATCAGAGATGCATTTTGCACATCAAAATGAGCAAATCATCAGTGGATGACAAGCAGTTTGAATTTAGAACTGCTACGGTCTTTCATGTGAGTATCTTTAAAACTATTTTTTGAACGCAACATAGCATCTTTGAAAAGTAAAATCACATCTTAAAAGGCCAGCTGCTGCCCATTTGGTTCATGCAAAAAAAAAAAAAATAAATTCCCCATTTGGGTCATGCAGAAAAAAAAAAATAAATAAAAATCTCAGCCTCTGGTAGATAGAGATGCCACAGAGCATAGATTCCACTAAATTGTAACCTTTGCTGAATTATTTCTAGTAATAATGGTCACAGAGTTACTCTGTGTGAGGAGTAATGAAGGTTTTAAGAGAACGGAGAACGAAAATACCAAAACTGCCTTTTTAATGGAGTTTACCCCAGTTATCTTCCTGCACAACAAGCAAATGTATAAACCCCACTACTAAATTGTTTCCTTCCCTGTTCCCTTACAGGTAATTATGTCAAAATTGGCTTGATATTAGTTTTCTCCGTATGTGTGTGTTGTTAATATTGGAATTTCTATGATAATGGAGCAAAATGTGACAGATCTGTAGCTTGCTGTGGACGCTGGAATAATTATTCTCTCTGGGCAAAATGAATGGGTGTACTGTTAAAATATCCAGATAAAGTGAATATATTTTGTGAGGTTAAGAGGCAAGAACAGACAACACCGATGCAAGTGGTTCAGTGAGTAATCATTATATTTATAGGGCTTCTTGGAAGCACCAGTGTTATTTCTGAAATCCAATTTGTCTGTGCAGGCTGGATATAGTAAAACATGTAAGAGACAGAAGTGAGCAATAATAGCGAAAATTTGGCCGCCCAGTCAAAAAACACTTCACCCTTGTCAAGTGAAGATGATTTTGCTGAGCAAAGTTGTTTATAAAACCACATCTCATTATCTGGCTGAATTTGTAATTGACTGAAACAACTTTCTGTATCAAGAAAATTATATAACACATTAGCACAATATATAACAGGACAAAAGGACATTTTTTCACATAAATCACTGGATGTCTCCAGGGCCTAATCATCTACTGTAGTTACCAGAGTTTTATTTATTTATTTATTTGCAGAAATGATTCTAAAGAATTTGAGTGATTCATATTTTGTGTTTCTGTTGCCATTTATTGTATCGTGAAAATATGGTGTAATTACATGTGGTATCAGGGAACTTTTGTATTGATCAGACAATAATGGTGGGCTGCCAGGCCAGAAAACAATAAATGGATTCAGAAAACGTGCTGATCAAACATGTTTTTCCTTATTTGCCTATAGGATTTAATTTAAATTGTTAACACTATTTTATTTGAATAAATTAAAATCCATTAAAAAGATGAATTCCATCTTTTGTGGAATATAAGACGTTTTTAATAATGTACTGGTAGCTCTTTTTTATGAAGTTAAAATGATTTGGGAGTCTTTCAAACTTCGAAACTCAAACACACTATGCACATTTTATTAAAAAGAACCACAATTTAAGTCATTATCCACTGGTAATCTTCCCCTCCAATGAGCCGTTCAACCATTGAAACCATATTATTGAGTCAGTGAGTTGAACTCAAGAATCAGATCAGAAATATTTAAACCAATTGTGAACTGAAAAGATCCAACTAAAAAGAATGATTAATTCACAATTTGGACATTGCTGCTTCTCTCATGAACTCTCACAAATGGGCCAGGAGAGTTGGGTGGATGTCACAATTTTAAGTAGGCCTATTTCCTTCAGTCTGTGTATGACACAAAGCTTTACATGGCATCACAAAACTTGGAAAACAGTTCTTAAGTCTTATGGGCTATGTTTATGAAACTTTAATGTGATTTTGGAGTGTGACAGCTCCAGTCCTCATTAACTTTAATAATTTTAAAATAGTGGCCTGTAAATTCTTCAAAACATCATATTTTATTACCCACAGAAGAAAGTGATGAAGGTTTCCGAAAGAATGATAATGACAGCATTTTCATTTTTGGATGAACTATTGGTTTAATTTGCAACACATTGATAACTTCACAAACTTAAAAAGATACAGATAGGAAAATTGCAGACGAGATAAGTTACACATTATTTCATGCATCATTATGCAAAAGCATCAGCAGAGCTTTCTGCTTGAAGGAAGCAGGACAGGCAGAGCTTCAGTGACATACTGCTTCTTTTTGTCTTCCCAGTATGGCAGGAAACATTGTAGTGTCACATACATGAAATGGAACAATGGATAAAGAATAAAGGATTGCTAAAATGAAATGAGGAATGTGCTTGTCAGAATGTTACTCTAAAAGAAAGACTGACAAGCCAGTTTAGAGTGATAAAATAGCTATATCCACATATATGTAAGTCTGAAGTATGTTGCTAAGCTTGCATATTCTGTCTTCTCAAAAAAGCACATACTTTCGTGTTAAATTTCAAAAAGCCAATTTATCAAGACTAATTTGTCAAAAGTCCAATCTTACATACAATATCTCAAGACATACTTTCGGCTTTCCGCTGCTGTAAGTGCTCTTCAGCAGATATTGCCTGAATGCATGTGGTGCAACATTCTGTTAAGATGATTCACCCTTACAGTTGGAGGAAAATAACTCAATATGAGAGGCATTAATTATAAGCATACAATAGAACATAATGAAAAATGCAAACACCAAAATCATGCATGTTCTAACGGATATGCTAAGATGCTCCTGAAATTAGTGACACTCTATTCATCACTCAGAGTGCAGAAATTAATCGTACCCATCTCATAATTATACCTTGTTTTATCATTCATCATTAAAGTATTCTTTTGTTGTGGCATGGCTTGTGAAATGCTCAGCTAAATTGGCTCATCAGGGCTGATTGGGGTAAGGTTGGATGAAAAATAGGCAACTTACCTTCAGGGTAATTACACATCAGCAGAATACTCTTTCCCTACATACCACTGCCTTGTTACCATGGAGGCACTCGGAGATGGTGATGTGAGGAAAACTGAGTGTTAGGGGATTCAGGGATTGGCCACTGGCAAGCTCCAAGGCAATGCCAGTCACCCTGAACTATATGCTCATGCATCATCCAGATGATTCTCCCTGATCACAGGTTCACTGCCCTTTGGAGGGGTTCCTGCATTCACATGGTTATTCAGTGTCTAGACATCACGCACGTTGTTGTAGAATAAAATATTTATTTCAATGACACTGTGGTGTAGACAGGGAGAAGAAGATTGCAACCTGCAAGTGTATATATATATATATATATATATACTGTAGTATATAAAGCTATCAAAGTGTAAAGTCTTATTTAATTTCCAATGAAGATGCTTCAAAATCAAAGTTAAAGGCCCCCTGAAATCAAATTCGAAGTTTTTTAGCTTTTGCTATGAATATGTTAGGCTTAAGCTTATGAATAAGCTGGTGTGTTTCAAACCAATGACAAAATTTGCATTTAGGAGATATAGGCATTCAAAACTTACAGTCTCTCACTTCCTCTAAAATGGATCACGGATTTGACTTCAGCTTCTCATCACATCTTCTGTCCAATCAAATGCTCTCTAGAATCTAAAGGGTCCCGCCCCCTCTGCTATAAATACCACCTGGCCAAAGCTACACGTTGCAGAGCAATATGGATTTTTGCCAGGCTCAATATTGTCCCGACCACTTTTTGAAACATCTTGGGCACGGATGTACATAATACAAATAAATAAAACATCTCAAATTAACTAGCAAGGCATTAATTTTGTTCGTTTGTCAAATAAGGTGTCTAGCGCTGAAATGTGGCTGTTTTTTAAATCAAGCTGCTGAGCTCGTTGCTGCGGCTATCAGTGGCATGGATTCCTCTCCCCCACACCTGTCCCACTCACTTTTTAAAAACAAAATTATGCCACTGGTTGGAGATGTGTGTTCGGTTGCTTCAAGTTTTATTCTGTTTTTAATTCCCAACTGTACATTGACTAGGAATGAAATGGCTAGAATTTATTCACAAATCTACTATTGAATCCAGTGTATCATCAGCGCTCGGATTCAATTCAATGGTGCTGTCAAGTATAAGACTTGCAGTCTGTGAGGAAAACTAAACGCTATTGGCTATTTGAAAAGGGGGAGGAGCCATTCAATATGTCCCACCTTAGCTTCATGTTTCAGTGGAAATGATGTCAACGCATCATGCAAAGCTGTGCGTACCAAGGCACTTCAGTGGACATTTAAGCTTATTAAATAGAATCCACTCAGGACAAGTATCAAAAGCAAGAGTCCACCAACCAGAGCGCTTAGCAACAAACATATCAGACAACTCTATGAGCTAAAAAGAAGTACTAAATACACAATGATAATGAACAGAATAGAAATAGGTGTGATCGTTACATCCATGGTGTAATAATCATGGTGACAACCAAGTGGTGGGAAAATGAGAACCAAGGAAACAGGAAACAACAAGCAAACTAAGGGGCTTGTTTACAGTGTGTACTTTCATAAACAAAAAAATGTACTACTTGTATTAAAATAGTAAACTACTAGTATACGTATAAGTTCACTTGTAGTACAGATGCATTACAAATGAGAAACCCAGTTGCGTACTTAAAGTTTACTACTCTTACACTTATAGTACACTTAAACATATACTTTCATATGCTAAAGTGGGCCAATTTAGTCCCAAGCAGTATTGAAATAGACTAGTACACTTACAAGTTTACTACAAGTACACATTGATATTAGTATACTTACTACATAAAGTATGCTTAAAAATATACTTGAACATTACTTAAGTATACTTCATAAAATTAACTTGAAGTATACTTCTTTTTCGTAAGGGCTAGGACATGCTCTTGCCTGAGACCACATGTGCAGCGTCGGAACTCACAGCTCGAGTTCTTACTTACATCTTTCTTACTTCTTACTCTTTTATATCATGATGAAATATATTTATGATGAAATCTTTCATCTTAACACGTTTTCAGAACCACTCAGTGTATGTGATTCTTGCATAGGTATCAGTTTTTCCAACACTTATTGAAATTTATTGATGAAACATAATTTGAAAATATTTGTACGCAGATTTCAAACAGATTTCACACAGGTTAATGAATGAGACCCAATGTTTTGATTTGTCATGTGTAGTATGTTGCTTTGTTTGGTAATTCTGAATTGAGTTTTATGCAGTCAGATCAAGGCGATTGGATTAGAGTTGTTTTTTGGCATCTCCATGTAGTCCTTTTTGGTATTGCACCTTAACTTGTCTAAAATGCAAAGAAGCTTTTTGCTGTTGCACTGTCGACATACTATGCACTGTGTATTCTGAAAAGTTTTATCTCTAACGTTTATTTTTATTTATTTTTTCATGGGTGCTTTCATGGGTGTACCTAAATTTATGAATTTGGTTATAATTAAAAATCCTTATATAATTTCCCTTCTGGGCTTCCATAGAAAACGACTGACAGTTCTGTTAGAAAAAGTTCTGAGCAGCAAATTCAGAAGCTTGCCACAAGTTTGACATTTTCTTTTAGTTCATAAATAGATAATAAAATGGTAGAGGTTTTGAGAGAGGACAGAGGTTGTAACACTACAATAGTTTTATTATTACCTTTCCACTGTAAAAAACGAACAAAACAAAAACACTAGCCATCATTGGAAATTTGTCCCAATATAATACCACAAAGCTGCAACATAATAACCGTGATATTCAATATTGTTCCTCCTGTCTCTAAAGTATCCAAAAAAATACCTGGTTAAGAGGTCAAAGAACAAAGTGGTGACCTTTCTTTATTTGGAATGATTCCTGTTATTGAGGTTGTGTTCACACTTGGCATGTTTGGTTCGATTAAAATGAACCGTGGTGTGATTGCTCTGTTAGTGTGGTTCATTTGAATAAGTGTAAACGCTGCCATCTGATCCCTGGTGCGCACTAAACAAGTGGACCTTGAATCTAACTTGAAATGGCCTGAAAACATGATGACTGTGGGGGGTTTTAGTGAGCAGTCAGCTTGGGGAAATTAAAGGTACATATTTGTGTCTCTGACCACTGTGTACAATCTTGAAGATGGCTGAAAATAAGTTGACTATTAAAAAGAAAAGCAGAACCTTAGTTCACAAATCATATATTGTTTAAATTGTAACTGCCTTTAGTTATTATTTTGGAATATATGTAAAAATGCGTAAAAACACTTGCGTAATATGCGATATATAAAAGTATATACTTTTATTCTGATCAAATAGACAGGTCTCAATAAGAGAGTTTTAATGTCTGTTGAAGCAACTGGACTCTATTAATACTAGTCTGAAAAGGAAACCTCATTTTGCACTGCAGTTAAAAGGCATTAGATTGAGTATCATATAGCTTTATGCATCACTGTTTGGGTAACATTGACTTGAAACGGAAAGAGTAAACAAGCCATTGTGCTTTGGAGCCTAAGCCCCTTTTCTATATGAGCTGTTGTTGTACATGCTTCTGTTTTAATGTACCCCATGTGTACCAATAGTAATTTGATAATACATACGGTTGATCTGTTCTGCACCAAAGACCTCAACTTGGTTACTCTGCTCATTTCCCTGAAATGTTCCTCTGGCATTCAGTGACAATAGGCCTCCACAGACTGGAATGCTAAAAACTAGATAAGGAAATGCCAAGCATGGCAAATGATGTCTAAACGACTGTCTGACATAACTAATAATGAAGAAAACAGATGAACATCCTCTTCAGGAGTACTTCATCACAGAAATTCACATCAAGAGGCTGCAGATTCCTTCTGACCATAGCTATTAGGAAAATGTCAGTATTAGAGAAATATTTCTGAAATATTTTATATTTCTGTGAAATATGTATTAACATACTGGAAACTAAAGTCACATAGTGGACTTTTTTCTGCAGACCAAAGCATGAATCCTTCTCCCATTCATATTGTCCAACAGTAAAATGTACAACTGCCTAGAGAAGCAAAGCAGTACTTAAGATGTCATGTGCTTGTTCTCTTGCCAGCAGCAGGACAGCATAGGCCACACCCGTCAAAGACAAAGCAAAAAAGAATAGAGCCATTTTGATTTTCCCAGTCAAAAGTAGAAATTTATGGAGGAACTCAATGAGCCTCGGCATCTAAACAACAGCAACCTCAGGCACTGCATCTCATCAATCATTTGACTCTAACATGCAGCTTGACAAAAAAACCAAACAAAACAAAACAAAAAAACTTAGGACGGTGTAGGTGCTAAAGAGAATTTTAAATAGCTGTAGAAACATTCAAATTTAACTGCAAAACTGCAAAACATTACAATTGAACTGCAAAACTGCAAATAAATTTGGCAAGTTATGGTTTTAATTGGCTTGTGGTACACAGTTGAGAACAAAATTTTAAAACACCTTTTTACAAGATGTAAAATAGATATCTGATGTCCCCAGAGTGAGTATGTGAAGTTTTAGCTCAAAATACCCCACATATCATTATTATAGCATGTTAAAATTGTCCCTTTTTGAGGGTGAGCAAAAACGCATAGTTTTATGTGTCCCTTTAAATGCAAATGAGCTGCTGCTCCCGGCACAGAGGGCACAGAGATACAACTGCTCATGTCCTTGCAGACAAGCACTAAAATGTTAGTAACTGTTCTGCCTTTTATGTTCAAACCGGAGTCGGACAATGATGGAGAGACTCAAGAAAAGTGAAAACATGTAGAAAGCACATGACGTTTCTGAATGGTTAGTTGATGAATTTACGTAGCTGATGTGGAGTTCTTCAAGTCATTTATTAGCATATTCTGCATGATAATCTATAAATTGCTAGTTTTGGAACTGTTGTAAGATGCCTAGAGACTGACATCCTATTCCATTTTTATTGCGTACTGTATTGCAAAAAATAAGAAAAGATGGATGCGACAGCTCTACTACAACAACTCTTCTAATGGACTCACCCCCTTTGTTGCTTTCCAGGAGCGGGGTTTATGCAAATTTTAAGGAAGCTTGTATAGTCCCTATCAGTTATTTGTTGTAGTCCTTAAAAAGCGATTTCTGTAAAAGAAAATATCTCCCTTTGCTTTGAACTTTGAGCATTGTAACTTTGTAACGTTGTAATATTTTTTATGCTGGCCGATATATCACTCATCTTGAACTTATACCTGGTAGTGTGGATGCAGTGATATTTACAATTAAAAGTGCAGTAAGCATTTCTGAGAAATGCTGTTGATATTTGAAATAAACCCAAACAGACACACCCCTTCCTTCATTGCCCCATCCCCAAAATGAGAAGATGACGACCGAACAACAAGGAATAACAAAAAAATAGCATACAATACACAAGAGTAAATACAAGCAAGAGTTTGATGTTAGTCGCCAGCAACACACCAAACAATGACACTCAAAACTGTCCTGTTACTATAGCTAACATTACAACAACAGCATATCTTGGGCATGTGAAGCATAGCAAAAACCTCTTACTCATGTATGGAGCAGAAGAAACGCAAGCTCTGCGTACGTTTTCAGGCCTTCCTGCTTAGGTCTCTTCAGTGACTAACAAACACAACTAACATATGGTGAGGGGGTGTCTATGAAGGGTCAGATGTTTTCAGTTATGGATGCTACTTTAAAGATGCTCTGTTTGCAGCCATGATTCATTTATTCTGTGAGCATAAATTTCCAGTAATGAACTACATGAACAGAGCTTTTTTACATTCTTTTGTTTTCCATTAATTAAGATCACCACCTGCTGTGATTGTTAACGAAAACAATCAAAACACTACACAAAATGGTTAGCCTACCATGTATCTAAGGTATTTTGGGAGCAATTGGTAAATTCATATGCAATGTTATTTATATAAATATATTCATGTATATTGTGCCTATTAAGTGTATTACATGAGCACAGGATACAGACCAATAGTGAATTAGAATTAAAGCAAATTCAAAGTAGAATCAAGGTCTGTATTCTTACAGATGTTTCTGTAATATAAGCACATTTAGCCTACATCCACATCTCAAATCAGTGCTTTACCATCACAGTCCGTTTCCATGAGAAAAATTATTAATGACTGCACTTATTTGTGAAATACAGTAGTAATATTGTTTGTGTCTCCTCCCCCTCCAACAAGATCCGATTTAATGCATTAACTAACAATGAGCAGGGTTAAGCAACTATTCATTGTTATTTCATGTTATTACATGGCTTGGTTGAATTCTAATGTAGAATGCGGTCTGTTTTTTTTTTGATAACAGACCGCTGCTAAGTATAACACACCATTGCCATGAAAAACAGAAAGTTGCTATGAACGCAGGATTCTAACCGTAGAGATGGAACAGACTATTTTTTTTTAGCGGAACCAATGCAATTGTTTTTAAATCAATAAACTCCTTTTTAAATCAATATTTTGTGTCAAATTATTGATTTATTTGGTAGGTAGCCATGTAATGGCTTGTTTTTCCCCTCTTTTTATTATTCAACTTATTTGTCTGCGTGCCTTTTTTTTTGTTTATTCATGCAAGTGGAGTGGAACTCTGTATAAACCCAACTGGGTTTCGTTCCCCTCCTTGTACCTTATCCATGTGATATTCGTGCAGAACAAATAAATAAATAAAAATAAAAGTAATAAGTGGGATAATGTAGAGCGAGGCGGTTGTTATAGCAAATACAACAGGGTTGTATTCGCTATAACAACCGCCTCGCTCTACATGATCCCTTACTTAGCTCAGGTCCATTAACAGATACACACTTTTTATTTGAATAATGTATTAGAAATGTTGCAGTTAACATTAACTAAGATTAACAAATGCTTTAGATGTGTTTTTCATTGTTAGATCAGTTAACTATTGCGTTAGCTAACTAATATTAACAGATGGAAGCTTATTGTAAAGTGTTACGCTACTTTTATGCCTATATAAATGTAAAATAATTCCAAATGACACAATAATTTATGAATGTAAAAATATAGAGCTGCATTACTGTTTCAGATTAATTAAATATGTTTAATGTCAATGAATTTCTTTAACGCAGGTAATGCATTCATTCAAGCATTTCATTGTGTTGTTCTTTGTGATTTTTTAAAAGACTGAGTGCTTGCAAAAAAAGCACTTCTCATTTAATTTATAAATGTATAAATTGAAGCTCAACAGGTATGAAACATGATCAATGAGTAAAAAACAATGTTAATATGAAAACTTGCACTTGACGGCTGGTTAGCATGAGCCCCTGCTGGTAGATATTACACTGTGGGCAAATAAAACAAAACAAACAAAAAACCCTTTTATGCCCATTAGAATGGATGGATGGATGGATGGATGGATGGATGGATGGATGGATATGTGCATCTCTGTGTATATTTGTCCCTATACTTGTCTCTATCACTAAAGCCCTCCCCTACACATACTTCTATTCCTACACATTAAACACTTTATTCTCTCTACTAAATAATCTTTAGGCACTTTATTTCCACTTTTTGAATATTTTATACTTTTTTTTTATTTTAAATAAGTGCCTCTCCAAGCTGATTTGCAATGGGAAAAGAGAGAAGAATGATTTCGGAAAAAGGCGTATTTGAACTTGGGTCGGTCGTGTCAAAAGCTAACGCCAACCACCTTAGTCTCCAAGCCAATGCTCCAGTAACCAGCAGGACATAAACAAGATGAACAGAACAGAAACAAGGGAACTTAGGGGCTGTTTACACTACACTGTTTTCAACTAAAAACAGAATACTTTTTATGCGTTTTGGACGTTTGTTTACACGACAACGGCATTTTGGGTGCCTGAAAAAGCAAACTTTGAAAACGGGTTTCAAAAAGTAAGTTTTGAAAAAGGTCTAAGTGTAAACAACAAAAATGCGAATCTGTGAAAACTAGACGTCATGCACATGCATATTACGTGTTCAATCTATAGTGTTTCATCGCTACCTAATGGCCGGGCAGCAGAATACAGCGTTTTTAGTCGTTTTCGTCGATTCGTGTGAATGGGGATCATTCTGACAATGGTGTCATCTGTACGCGGAAAATGACAGCAAACAAGGCAGGGAGAAAAGGCGCAAATGAAAACAAAGTCCAAACTGAATGAAACTGTGACATTACGCCCCCTCCCGGAAAGGCGTGACCTCACGCAGGCAGATAGGAGGACGAGAGTCTGGGAGAGGAAGCAAAGGGAAAGTCCAGGGTGGTGCAGGTGGTGTGATCCAGTGAATGGCCTTGAACAGGGACAGGCAGGTGGTGACTCATGCCACAGCCAGGGCTGTGCTCCATGGTGGTGTCGCTGGAGGGAGGAACCATTGAGGATGGAGTCAGACGGTACCATGGGGATGACTGGAAGCTACGTAGGAGGTGGAGCCCACCGCGCAGCCGAAGAGCCGCTGTAGCGTAGGGACACCGAAGACCTTGGCGGCCACGACAGAGCCGCAGCGACAACCCCCTGTTTTAATGCTGCACACATGCAGGGAATAAAAGACGGCCTGTGAGATGCAAAGACACACAATTCTTGCAAAGCAGTGACGCTAAGAAAATGCATTTTACATGAACCTGTCTTAAAGAATTTGACATTTCATCTAACCCTGCATGAAAAATAACAGCTTACTTGCAAAAGCACGGAAGTTCAATCACATGTGTTGGTTTTAGGGACTAGGAGGGACACAGAATCACACAGATTTTGCCATTCCCTCAGTAGCTCTTTTTTTCTGGCCAAGCACAGCAGTCTACAGTGATGGCTGGGGGGGCCTAAGAACGCTCACTGTTTCCAAATCCCTTAAATATTTCACTCCTCTGACAGAGCTGAACACTGACTCCTCTGTTTGCCTTCTTTGGCTGTGCATTTGCACCTGTTTCAGCTCTAAGTCATGATCTGTTCCTCTGTTCCTTCTCACTGCAGCGCTTTCTCCCTTTTTTTTTTTTTTTTAAAAAAACCTCCCCAGGGCCACATTTTTCTTATTCATGCATGAAAGAAGTGTCTCTCCAGAGAAAGAAAGAGATTTGTATGTTTGTGTGTGCTTGAGAGAGAGAGAGAGACTGCAAGACAGAGAGGGGAGAAAAGAGATGCAAAAGGCACTGAAGGGTGTCAATATATTCTGAAATTGAATTAAAGAGTAATTAGGGAAATCATTACCTGACACTTCAGCATTGGGATTTAGTTAATTTACTGCGCCATCGTTCAGTGAATGAAGTATGTCCTATAAGACTTCTCCTTTTGCCAAAGGTGATAGGCACATTAGATAAAAGCTTAATTTAAATCAGCAGCCTTGACTTATGTCCTTGATGTTGCCACAGACACTATTCCAAGTTAAATTACTGCTATTGAACTGATAATGGTTACCAAGCCGTTTGTTTTATTTGGGAACAGAAGATACCAAATTTCTCAAACAACTTTGAGAGAAACTAAAGCAAGTAATCAGTAAATAAACAGTTTCATGGGCAGCAGCAAGACCTTGGCCCTGTTTCAGTAGGTCATTTGAACACTTCCTTGTTGACTCTGCCTTGGCTATTCCCCTTGAGTGAATCGAATCCCCACTGCTTTCCTAACTGCCATTCAATTACTCTGATATCTCAGGAAGTAAGTGAGATCAACCATTCGATTAAGGGCGAGTTAACAGAACTTCAAGAGTACAAACTGCCCTGAGACCGTTGTAAACATTTTTAATTACTTCTTTCAAAACAAAACTGACATAGTGGATGGATAAATGACAGATCATTTGCTTTTCCTCATAGATTAATTAGTAGTCCTTTCCTCTTTTAATAAATAAAAAAGATTGATGACAGAAAGTTGTTAATTGGTACTGCATGCAAGATTAGCACTTGGTACAGAAGTAGCAGGAACTCACTATAGTTTACACAAAGTTCAGTCTTTAAATTAAACGAAATATTCCAGGCTTAGTACACAATAAGCTCAATTGACAGCATTTGTTTCTCGGTTATGTTTAGTTTCTGTATTGTTTAGTGTTCAGTCTTAGGAAATTAAAGCTCTATAGTGTAAGTTCTGCCAGGAAGACTCAATGTTACGTCACTCATTATTTTCTGGTCTATCCAATTACTATCTAATACTTGGAGTATAAAAGATCGTTACTTACACGTTTGAGTTCGTAGATGATGACGCAAACTTCCACCTCCATCCTCCCCACCACCACCAGGATGGTTCCTGTCCATACCTCCCAGGGGGTCGACTGTGCCCCTGCCTTCATCTTCAGGCAGGATATGCAGAGTCCGCTACCCTCCAAATGTGAATTACGGACGGGGCCTGCGCCAATATTGGATGCGCCATCCTATATTGTTGTTTTAATTTTCTGGTCTATTAATTAATAAATGTCATTGTGATATTATCTTGCTTTCCAAGTCTTTCTGGTAGAACTGTTTATGCAACACTATTTCCAACTAAAAATGGAAAACGTTTTATGCGTTTTGGTCGTTCATTTACACGACAACGGCATTTTTGGGGCCTGAAAACACAAAGTTTTGAAAATAGGATTAAAAGTGCAAGTTTTTAACAACAATACAGTTATCATCTATAATTGCCAACTACTGGACTGGCGTAATACAGCGTTTTTAATCAATTTCTTGGATGCGTGTAAACAGGGATTGTTCTGACAACGTTGACGCCAGTATGCGGAAAACGCAAAGGAAAAACGTTTCTGTTTTTAGTACATCACTGATTTTACACTGTCATGTCAACGTACCCTCAGGTTTCATTGTCACTTTTTGCCTGAGTAGTCCTTCATTTATTGTCATGGTTCTGATTGGTTGCACACCTGTTCCCTGTTCCATTGATTATCTTCCGCAGTAAGCCCTCAGTTCTCCTCTGTTCTTGTCTCTCGTTAACGTTATGTTGGTTCTCGTGTTATGCTATTGCTTTACGCGTTCATTAAAGTTGATTATTCATTCATTCTGTGTCACGCATCTCATCCTTGAATTAAACTACAACCCGTGACAGTTTGTGGTATAATGTTGAGTATAAACATATGTGTTAATTATCATTAACACTATAGATAATTTTTACTTATCCCTTCTTAAATAAAGTTAAGGTTACAGTGAGCACTTGGGTAATAACAAGGTACTAACCCTGAACCAACCCCTAAACCTAACCATAACCTTATATTACTTTATATTACTATTTCCTTAGGTAAGTACACTGTAAGTACACATAAGTGCACACACTGTAAAATAAAGTGCAACCAAAATATTTATTATTTCAACTGTAAATCCGTTTAAATTATATATTTTTACACTTGCTTTAAGGTTTGTGTTGCATTGTCAAGACCTAAAACTGGATATAACTATACACAGAAAATGCCTTGCAAAACATGTCTTGTTGTGGCTATTGTAACTCTTTTTTAACATTTACAAATTGGCCCATTAACTTTTGGTTAATCAGTATTAATCTATAAATACTGTTGATTGAGCCTAACTTGTACTAAACCGGGAAAATTCCTCTACTAAACTTCCAACCCCTAATGTCCATACCTATGTTGTTGAACTTAATGATGAAGCATTTTGTGTTCCGAACTGTATTGTTGTCTGACTATATTGTCAGATGAGTGCTAGAGTACCATCGGATCACTCGTACAATATTGTTTGTTTTCTAGTCACAATATGCATAGTGCTAGTCTGTTAAGGACTTTGTTTTTTTGTTGTTTTTTGGCTGCATGGTAAAGGATAGCGAGCCAAACCAAGAATGCTGCCAGCCTTTTCATTTACAGAGATTACTTAAAGACAGATGGCAAAGAAAGACGATGTTCAAAACCAAGATCTTTATTAACGGTCCTTTAATAACTGAGCCTCTCTTTTGGCGAGATTTAACGATTGTTTGAGAAGATTATGGTGTTATTTTTTGATCTTTATTCCAAGAGAAACATTTAATCTGCTATTTAAGCAGGAAAAGCGATAATTATGTCACATTTATCATAGTATTAAATGTCAGTATTGTTTAGTTATCTTATTAAAATATATATCTGCACTAAACAAATATGCAAATAAAGAAAGAAAGGTTCTTACTTCATAAAGCAATTCATTAACTTTTGCCCATGAAATTGCCTCTTACTTGTTCTAGTGCAATGGTTATCAACTGGTTTTGCTAAAAGACTTAGATTATACATTGCAGATGACATTGTGACCCACACAGTACCAAACCTCATAGCAATTGAACCCAAATTAACAGTAGCCAGGGTTATATTTTATTTATGTTGTGTAGTTTTATTCATTGTTTTGAGGATGAGAGCACAGTCAGTGACACTGGAATCTGGAAATGACAGATGATTATGGACCACAAAACTGTAGGATTTCATTGAACGAACAACCTTTGATATCAACAGTAATGATGGGCAGAACTTTCTCCCCCCTTTAAAAAATGTATAAGCCCATATGATTAGTTTCAGTTTAGTATTTTCATCTTTTCCCCTGTTGCACAAAACTCTGACCCAACAGTTGAGAACCACTGTTCTGTATATCCAGTCATACGTATCTCAATTTCTCTCTGTTGTCATGCTAATAATGAATCTACTATGAACGTACAGTATAAAAAAGGAAACTCTGGAGCTATTTGATATTTTCAGACTGATGTCCACGAGGCTAACCCTCTGGACTGTGCCATATATCAAGGAACTTCTACAATTCATTGTGCTGCGATATGCCATTTTCTATCAATGACCTGTACAATCAGTTCATTCCCCAGACAAATGCCACCAAGTCCTTTTTAGTCCACCTTATTCAAGCAAAAAGTCATGCCGCAAGTAAGAAGGGAAAATTGCGTTGCCTCTCAACCATGACAGAATCTAATATCAGATGGATCCATTTTGAGGGCAGAACATCACACAAATAATGCATCTATTTAGTGGTTTATTAAAAAAAAAAAAAAATCCATTAGCAAATGACCTGAGGTCTGGAATGACAGTACTCTCCTTTTTATTCTTTCATCCATCTTTTTTTTATTTTATATATTTATTTATTTTTCCAACAATAGGTTGACTTGTTACATTTGAATTCTTTAGATTTTTTTTGTCTTTGATAATGCTTTCTATTGAGCTATACAGTTTGTCAGATATTGTATCATCTAGAGGTCATATGGAACAAACATCATACAAAGCTCAAGTATTTGTGCATTACATGAAATGTAAATAAATTGTTCATCTACCACAATCTAAGGGGCAATATGATTGGATGCTTGTGCAAAGTTGATATTTTACAAAGGTTCTATTTAGCATTAAAATATTAAAATATAAAATAGTGATCATTTTAAGCTTTTACTATAAAAAAAATAAAAATCTAAACTAATACAGAGATTTAACCTGAAGAACAGAATGAATAAGAAAATAGAATCATCTTTGGCTTTTAATGATTCTGTTTAACCCTGTTTTTGCACACTGAGCTAACAGAATTAAGACTTTATGCTAGTTTTCTCCCCTTTTTTGAGGCATACTGGCATTTATAAACCCATTTTATCTTCATAGGATTGTGATGTTTGCAAGCTACGTAGCTGTTAAACAAAACCACTTACAAACTTGCAACGTTGGGGATTGATTTATGGGCCTGCACATTGACCACCTGGCACTGAGAAGGGAGGGTTAATGTTTTTTTTTCAGACATCATCATTAGACATTTCTAGCTGTAGCAATGGTGCTTGTTACTGTGAAACAAAGCTCATATGTCAGAGTCATTAGAGAAGGAGAGCATGACACTGGCTTGGCCTCATCACTATTCGGGTGATTCATACAGCCAGAAGAGACACTCTGACACTCCAGCTACACATGCAGCGGCTGCGACTAAAGCTTCACACACTGCTTATGGCAGTTAATAGCCTGTGATACTCGTGGTGCAAACATACTGCATTAATAAACATCACTTTTACCTGGTTGCACGTAGTTAATATGTAATGGCATCTTCAAGCTAATAATCAGTATTCCATGTTTTCGCAGTACTATTTACAGAAGCCATTATGGGGCAGAGTGAGGGAAAGAAGCGAATAAGCATAATGCATTCAACGAGATATGCAAAAATACCCTGCCTCAGCTGTCAAGACGGTAGCTAATTAAAACATTATCTTTACTTTGCTTCCTTGATTACTCTTCACCAACACATCACTGGTTCCATCAAGGCTGCATTTTAAGTGAATATTTACCTGTTGTAATGACTTCCTGTCTATGCATTGATAAATGTCCCTGCTTTGTCGTCTCAAACACTACCACGATCCAGATCTCAACTCCGCCTTCAGCAGCCGACTGGTTTTAAAGAGTGCTGTCTCAGCTTTGTCAAACAGTTGTTTTCTGCACAATCCACTGATCTTCTGTCGGTCCTGTGGATGTCTTTTCACTATACACATCATCTGAAAATATCTCGGCAAAAACGGTGCTGATATTTCTTTCACTCTCTCACTGCGAGGACTTGATTTGATTTTGTCTTTGATTTCTTCCCCTTCCTTTCCTCCCAAGATTGCTCATTTCCTCACACGGTCGATCACTGTGAATCAATTGGAAGCCAATGTCAGACTGTTTCTACTCATTCTTGTGTTTAAAAGAGATGTCAGCATTGTCAGTTTAGTGTACTCCTTTGATAGTCTGTTTTAATGGTAAACTTCTACTTATTACGAACATAATCATTGACACTGTTTGAGATAATATACAACATTCATCTGTCTGGATAGAGGTTTTTCATTTTAATTTATCTGAATAACCAATGCTTTGTGCAACCTTATGGTTATAGTTTTGAAAAGAGTGCAATTATTTATCTTAGAAATGTTGATGTGTGCATAATTGTGCATAATAGCCTAATCCAAAGAGACAAGCCACCATTGCATGATTTCTGTTTTTAAATACATAGCCTAGCACATGAATGTGATATTATATACTATATTAAACCCACATATTTAATGCAAATCATGTTGGTTCATTTTGTTGCAATTCACAATTGTATTTGTTTGTAAATTGGTTTCCAGTTTCCATTTTTTCCATGTCCCCCCATGAAAAAACAGGCAATTTGTTAAGAAATATTCTAGGTTCTTCTTAATTTTTTCCCATTGTCTTATCAAAAGTTTACAGTGAGACCATAATGAAAGCTAATCCCTCACACTATATATATATCCTGAGTATATATATCAAATATTTTTGTAAAAATATTTTTTTCATGTTATCACATTGTTTAGAGCATAAGAAAGAAATGGAAAAAAATAAATAAAATTATGCTATGTCCTCTGTAGTGGACACCAGGACTCAGTTGTTTAAAAAATAAAATGATAGGCAAAAACAATGGGATTTTTTTTTTTCAATCACCAATACATTTTGGGGTTTCAGGATTTATTTTAACTCAAATTTGTATAAAGATGATTCTCAACTATGTTATGAAAGATATAACAGAATGAATTGATACACCATTTTACTTTATGCAATATGTGGGTAAAATGGCCATACCATAATATTCCCATTCAATGCAATGTATCTATACACTGTATCTAATGTGCACATTAATGTGTTCTTGCAACATTTAATGAAAAAAGAAGTGTAATAATTAGCAACATTTTAATAATAATATATAATATTTCATAGGAATATTGATGTATAATTTATTTCCATATTCACTTGTTGTGTCTCCCAAAATGCCTGATAAATATGATTTAAGTCCTGATGTCCTCTACAGTGGACATGTATGAAATCAATGCCCTGTTCTGTAACAGAAAGTCATTTTTTGATTTGAAACCCCATAAGGTTTTCCTGATATATTATCATATTTCCATAAAAGTGATACATTTGATCACTAAATTAATGTCAGGCATTTTTAAAGACCAAGGATAAGTTGTTTTTCATGGTGAAACCTCCAAACTTTTGGTGTCTCTGAAAAGTCCTGAATGTGCTCTTTACGACACCCAGGTTGTGACATGTATGGACAAAAGTCTATTCCTGGGTCCCAGGAGTACAGTAAGCCCAATGGCCTATCTCAATTCAAGCAATTTTCTAATAGGCTATAGTTTACGACTATCAGCTAGACTATGTGAGTAATGATGTGTTGAATTAATAAAACAATATAAATCTTACAGCTCGAGTAGGCTACTATTTGTATGATAAATACCCCATTCATAAATAAGCACAATATTATTTTCATAACAAGCACATAATGTTCAAACTCACTGTCACCCTGACAAAGTAGCGACATTCTCTCAGCAGTGAAACCCCGCCCCCTCTTGCTCAGGAACAGCCAATGAGGAGTGGAGGAGGCTTGTCTCTGAAATAAATAGGATTTTTTCATGGTGTGTATGGGAACCGTCGAGTTTGAGCATCCGACATACGCGCATTTGCAGTGGACCACTGGAGTCTGCATTTATATAGTGCTTCTTGGGGACCGGGTTAAGTTACTATATCGAGGGGAAACAGTAGACTTTAATCGCGTCAGTCGTTAATGGTTATGGGATTGCTTCAGCGTAACTTCCAATTCATAAGAGACCCGTCTACTCGGAGAGAGAAGAGTGAAGACAGGGCGACCGCTTCTAATCACGATAGTTTTTTTCTTCTGTTCACCCGGATTATACGGCACAAGACGTTGGAAATATACACCATAGTGGAAGCAGAGAGTTGGATGCTGGGTTTCCAGGGCTCTTCTCGCATCGCGATGGTGTTTAAAACAAGTTGAACTGAGCCAAATCTTTAAAGGTCACCCTCAACAATTTGCCTATGCTTTGCGTTTACAATCATTTGCCTTTACAATCATTTGCCTTTAATCGTGAAACTGTAGAGGTTGTTGACTTCAGTGGTTGAAACATCGGACAACTAGAGAAGGTAGGCTAAACTAAACTTACCAAAACTATAGCCTAATCATTAAATTAAACAAGTTTAACTATAATGAACTATTTTAACAAATTTTTATAATAATAATTGAAAATACTCATATTACAAGCATGATCTCTACATAATCCTTTTATTTGCATTAGAGAAAATGCATGCGATTTAACATTATAATGAGAAGGATGTTTCTAAAACCCAGGTTGGATGGAAAATGGCAGAAAAAATGACAATATAATGTATATTGTTACATGCCTGTGTATGGAAATATATTTGAATAGCTTAATTCTATTTTTATAAGATACGTTAATTCAAGGGTTTTCAATCTGGGACCCCCAGCCAGATTCAGGGACCTCCATATTTAAGAAGCTAGATTTTGTCAGTATCACTTTATAAAGGCTTTTAATAAGAACAGTGACTACAATTACTACATTATTTAATGCTTAAAAGAACAATAGTAAGAAAGTTAAAAATGAGTTAATAGTTAGAAATGTCACAATAATTTAAACTTTATGTCTTAGGCCTATATAGTATATTATATTACCTATATATTATACATAGCGGTATAGACTTATAATACTTTAGGGACCCCAGACTGAAAACCCTGGACTTTAACTGTCTTTACTACTGTGTTAGAAAAAAAAGAAAAAAAAAAGAAAGAGGTGTCAGGACACAGTTATACTTGAATTCACTGTATTGTCTTTGTTGTTTCAGAGGGCAAGGAAAGTTCGGAGAGAATGTCGAGTCGCAGGGTGAAGCATGAGCTGCCAGTGTACTGATTTTAGACTGGCGTATCTGATGAGTCTATGGGTGTGTGTTGTACTAAGCCTTCACTGCTGGGTTCTAGCCCCTGTGGCAGCCTCCCATGATGCCGCTGGTCCGTTTGGGTGGCTCCTTTCAGATAAAGGGCCTTTTCATCACTCACAGGAATTTGCAGAATTTGTGGAGCGTTATCAACAGGGCTTCACAACCAAATACAAGATTTACAGGTGAGCTGGATAATTACTTCTGTTATTTATTGCCAGTGATGTTTAGAATGTGTTCCTAATGATATGCGAATATATGGTGCTTTTTCGTTTTATTTGAACACATATTACTGTTTAATAAAAAAGTTAACAAGATACTTTAAGGAGGCTGGCTCATTTTGCTTTCACATGGAATACAAAAGAAAAGAACCTTCCACATGCAAATTGCCCATGGTTGGACTGGTGGAAAACGCTGTTGTAGATACAACTATGCAATATAAATGAGATTATGTAAATAAAGCAATATATATATATATATATTCTGCTGTACGGCCAAGGCGGATGTACGGTACAGCAGATATATATATATATATATATATATATATATATATATATTGAGAGAGAGAGAGAGAGAGATGTTGGGGAAACATCTGCACATGAGGGGAGTTACTTTACAGCTGTTTTCAAGTTTAAAGAGTAGTTAAAAAACTTTTAATGCCAGATTATTAGTCGCAACTGATGTGAGGTGAGGTGTTGAGGGAAGTTGTGCTGAGTTAAAGCTGAGGATTAGATGAAGTGATAAACAGCCCAAAAGGGGAGGAGAGAAAAGCTGGAAAAGAGTTGGCTGAACTGAACCTGACTGACACGCTCATTTGGCAGGGCCGTTGGACCACGCTGCCAGGCGCAGATGGAGATGGCAACATTGGGGTTAGTCAGACACTCTCTCCTCGACATACGTGTGCATCTGTGAATGCTCCACTGGCTTTATTTTTTGCTAGAGACAGACTAGGAGTCAACAAAAGTACAGTTGTGCTTTCTCAATGTCAGATCTCCCCCTGCTGGTGGAAACCCGCAGCTTTGTCTGCGTATGTGTGTGCGAGCGCTGGGGTGCGCGTGTCTAAGCACATAGTTTTACTTTGCATGCTAGGCAGGGCTCCTATCCCAACATCCCTTGTGCCTTTTGAATGACTTTTAAGTACTTTTCTCTCACACTGGCAGTACAGAGAGGGACAAGTTTGCATCTGCGTTGATCTGAGTTGAGAAAGAATCAATTCTGCTTCCTGGCCTCTTAACACTCTTTGCCTTGAATGAGACATTTGAGAAAAGATAATGATGTGTGACACTGGAACAGTTTTATAAGCCTTAATAATGTGTGTGTGCATGTGTCAGAGATTCTGTCATATTTCTTTAAAAGCAGAAATGGAGTGTGTGAGGAAAAACAAGTAGAAACAATTTTCACTCAAAATTGCTGTAGATTTCACAAATAATTACAAAGAAATGCCAAGTAACACTTTGGATTATACATGACATTTTTAAGTAGAAAGAATGAAATAGTGTTCGAGAATTATATATTTTTTTTCATAGTCCAGTGCTACTTTATATTTGACGCAAAACCGTGTTCATTACACAATCGTTGTAAATAAAACTGCAAAACTTGAGCTGCTGTCCCACCTGCGTGGTTGTAAAATCCGTCAGGATAATAAATCCCCACCAAAACATTCTCACCTCAAAATTGGACCTCATCAGCATCCGCAGTTTGTTTGCGTTTGCGGAAACACACCTAGCTTTTTACAAATTCAGAACATGCTTGTGGTAAGGTAGGTGTGCGGTGACATAGATTAAAGGTAAATTTGTGGCATATGTTATATTCTCATACTCCCCATTTACCTTCCTCCAAAGGTCGAACAGAGCCCAAGGGTACTGTAAAGACTTAGTAGTGTCTATCCTTCCTGTCAGATGCATGAAAGGGATCCCATAAAACACCAGACATATGCTGCTTGACAAGTGTATGATGGGAGGGTTCTGCACGGAAGGATGGGTGGGTGAGGCGGACAAGCCGATGGCAGCGGAAAAGGTTGCCGGAGCACATACTGTACGTGCTCGCTTGTTCCTCCCGGAGATGCTAATAGCGAAGCTCCCCGAGCACAAGGTGACAGCAATTGTCGGCTTAGCCAGAGCTGTGTGAGCAACAATGAGGATAAGCAGTAATTATCCCACGCAAACACTGTCTTGCTGAAGTTTTCCTGCACTTTGGAACGGAACTTAAAGTCAGCAGAGTGTGTGATGTTTTTCATTTTAGAATTCGACAGGACATGTGTACTTTCAGTCCTTTACTGGAATTAAAAGTATTGGGAATATTTAAATACATACATTTTTTAAAAATACAGCAGAGATATTCTGCAACTTTCCAATGTATGGTACAACAGAGATATTCTGCAACTTTCCAATGTATGGTTGTGTTTAACTATTTGCTTTTTGTTTCAGATGCTAAATGAGCCGCTTATATTCAAATCAAATATTTTAATTTACATCCATAGCAGGAGAGTTGAGCTGTAAGGAAAGCCGCCTCCCTTAATGTGATCGTGTTGATGCACCACTTAATTACCCCCTGCTTAATTAGTTAGTCATTACTTCAGTATACAAGTCTGTAAAGGCTATATGTGGACTGTAAACAAAAGAAGATAATTTTTGTTCAAGATAATTAAGGGACTTAGTTAAATGGTAAAATCCATAAGGTTAGGTCTAATTTTTTTTTTTGTTAGATTAATGTAATTAATCTTAATTTAAAGGGAGATTTGTAAAATCTTAAAATTAGAAACATATACAACCATAGCATATACCCAGACTGCTGCTTTTTATTTTTTTTCACCAGAGGGTAAAGCTTAGAACGAGGACAATGTTGAATAAATCAATATTTCCAATTAAGAAAGCTTCTGAAAGGATTTAAGATGAATAAATATAATTGAATTATCATACATTCTTAAACATGTACAAGTCATAAGTGTTATTAATGCCTGAAGCATTAGAGGTCTATTAGCCTCCGGGATCTTCAGCGTTCGAAATAGCTTTAGACGGAAAATGTTTAGCCTAACGACAATAATGTCTGAACATTCTCCATAAAAGCCTCAGATCATTGATTGCTCAATTAGTGGCTCTACATTGTGCTATTTTAGAGGGATATTTAACTTAATGCAGTCGTGTGTGTGCTGTGTACAGGATATTAATGACAGCTGGGTTCTGTAGAAATACTTTGAACCACTCGTATCAAAGAATATCTCAGTGTTGTCCTGAAAATCAAACTGGGGCAAAGACTGTGATGTTCACCAGTGTGGAATTTCAAATTAAACACATGAAGGGGTTCCGGTATGGCATACTTGACTATTTTTTTATTTAATTTTTTCATTCGTGGAAAGAAATGGTTTCATTTCACACCTGTTGGATTTATTTTGCCCTTATTATATTTTCATTCGCCAGTTTATGTTATCAGGTAAACTCTTAAAAATAACAGTTCTTTATTGGCACCAATGGTTCCATGACGACCATTAACATCCATGGAGACTTTCTACTTTCTTTAGATTATTCAGATGTTATTCACTCTAAGAAAAAAATGGTTATTTAAGAACTGTTCACTGGAAGGTTATATAAGTACACAAAAATTATTATTCTATGGCAACACTGTAAAAAACTCCTTCTTATGGAACCTTTATTTTTAGGAGTGCAAAGGAGAATTTAATTTCAATCCAAAAGCATGGTTAGTGTGATATTGCTTTTATACAAAAGTTATTTTCGAATGACTCACATTTTAGACACAATATGGCCAGTTACTTTGTTTATTTTTGCATCACCAAGGGAAGTAATAATAATAATAATAACTTGGATTTATAAAGCGCCGTTCATGGTACCCAAGGTCGCTTAACATTTAGGGAGGGGAGTTAGGGGTCAGTATTTCTAAAAGTAATCAAATCAGCTTGCAACCTAGATCAACATTGGGTGAATTATGGTAATCTAGAGCATTGTTTTGCAGTTTTGACCTTTACAATTTACTTCCATTGTCACGCCCAAAACATTCCAACAAATAGGGCGTTATCACATGACAGCCCAGTTAGAATATGCTAAAGCTATCATAGACTTGCTTGTAATTGCGCACGAAATATACACAACAGAGACTGGGTTTCCCAGAATCCTAATTCACCCTATATAAGAGAACGAGAGAAGGTGGGTGGGAGTGAGAGAGGGAGAGAGAGAGATCGACAGAAGGAGAGGTAGAGAGAGATATCAGGCTAGTAGCGTCAGGCCCTAGCTAATCGTCTCATTATTTATGTTTCAAGACATGTATATCCCCTGAGTATGCTTGCACTTGCATTGGAAACACAATCAAGGACAAAACACCTACTGGCTGCTATGGTAGATTGTTTTCCTTGTTCAGTTTATCAGGGCCAGAGCTCGACTGAGAGAGATGAGCTGTTGGACTTCCCTTATGGGAATTGAATGATGGAAGGCACAGAGGTGCGTAGTTTAAGTCATATCTCACAACTGGCAGGAGTGATGATGACTGGGGCTTGATGGCTTAATATTTTAGTATGAAGAAATACTCTCTGAATAAAGAGCGAATGTCCTTTGTTGACCAATTAGCTCTAATTTTAGGTCCGGAAAGTTTCTCGAAGTCCTAAATGACTCATGCTGTAGAATGAGTGAGGCCCTAATGAGCGTGTTTACTTCAGATTAATGTTAGCATGAAGAAGTGTTTGATAAACACAACTAATGAGGTGTAGCAGCTTTCAATTTGCTTCAGGTTAGTCTTGAATTAAAAATCAAGTTAAGACCACAATACAAACACAGCTGGTAGTTGGAAATAAAGGGCATTTTATTGAATTATATATAAAAAAAATGTCATTTGGCTTGTTTTATCAGCATCTCATGCATATTTTAAAGGTTCATGAGACAAGGAGACACGTTTAGGTGAAAGCAGTTTATAATATACCGGTTTGAAGTTTGGGGTCAGTATAATTTAGTTCAGAATATATATACCCAGAAAATGTATTAAAGACATCGTTAATATAGTCCAAGTGACTACAGTGGCTCAATCTTAAGTTTATCAAACGACGAAAATACTTTTTGTGCGCAAAAAAACAAAACAAAAAAACGACTTTATTCCACTATTCATTTCCGTCTCTCTATGCGTTAGTAGCGCTTCTCTGTTATATGTCACACGTCGGCTTACTATTGGCCGACCTTAGAAGCCTATGGAGGAGTGATCCAGCTCTCAGATTTAATCAAAAATATCTTAATTTGTGTTCCGAAGATGAACGAAGGTCTTACGGGGTTGGAACAACATGAGGGTGAGTAATTACTGACAGAATTTTCATTTTTGGGTGAACTAACCCTTTAAGTTTATCAAGCGACGAGTATACTTTTTGTGCACAAAAAAACCCCCAAAATAACACCTTTATTTAACTATTAATTTTCTTCTGTGTGGGCCTCTGACGTGAGTTCACGAGAGCGCCACGACGCATGCGCGAGAACTGAGAAGATGACACAGATGGGTCTCAATGTAGTGTTTATAATGGTTCTAAAGTGTGCATTTCCTGGATGTCCGAATCGTGAGAAACCAACGAGAAAACGTAAAAGTGCCTTACCAATGCAGCAAAATGAGTGGCTTACCTTCACACTTTCCCATCAAATGATCGTGAAGGCCATCTTCTCAGTTCTCACTCATGCGTCGTTCGCTCTCATGAACTCACGTCAGAGGCGCATATTTATTTCACATTATTACTGTTTTTTTTACAGTATTTTTAATCAAATAAATGCAGCCTAGGTGTCCATAAGAGACTTCTATCAAAAGCATTAAAAAAATAATATACATATACATATGTGTCAGCATTACCGCTCAATACTATTCATGAGAATACATGGCTATTACCCTTTAACAGCAGTTCATGTCCCAATACCATCCATAGTCATCTGCAGTGCTCGAGGTGGGCCGGTACACACAGGTACACAGTACCGGCACTACTATTTTTTAATCAGTATGTACGTACCCTCACTTTTTCTTGCTTACTGGCACTTCTCACATGTTGCCGGTACTCTGACCGCCCTGGAACACGATTTCGACCTTCAGGAGTACCGACACTTTTTCTTTACCCTTCGGTTGTGTGTTGCAAGAAGTGTGCATCTACCTGGCTTCCTCCATGAGTGCTGTCAGACCACCGAGCTTTCAATCAGAGACTGACACCATTTGACATGTTTGTGCAGCAAGCATTTATTATGTGAGTTTCTAGATTTATGGACTGTTTGAGTTATCAGCCTGACACTGATAGTCTTGGACACAAATGCCATCCATCCTGACTGTGAGTGTGTTAAATGATTAAACCACTTATAGTATATTTGTGGGTCAACAGCGGAATAACAGCCGCAAAAGCTATTAAAAATGCAAAAGAACCTGCAAATATAGTTTCAATGCAGGGCACAAATGCAAATGGCATTACTTTACAAATGATACATGGTCTTTGTAATTAATGAATTGCAAACTTACAGAATATTACCAGTCAAAAGTTTGGGGTCGGTAAGATTTTGATCATGATCCTTCAGAATGTATTCTAAAATGCCGATTTGCAGCTCAAGAAACTTAATCAATGATGAAAACAGTTGTGCTACTTAATATTTTTATGGAAACCATAATATATGATTGATATATTTTTTGATGAATAGAAATTTCAAAAGAACAGCTTTTTTTTTGTATATCAAATACGTTGTTGCATTATAAATGTGTCGCTTTTGATACATTTAATGCATCATTGCTAGGTTAAAAGTATTCTTTCAACAACAACAACAACAAAAAAATTATAATCTTACTGGACATCCCCAAACTATTGAACAGTAGTGTATCTGTATTTTGTTGCATGCAGTTATGAATATAAGCGATTAAGCATGCATTTGTGAGAATCTTTGATATTGTTAACTACATTAAAACAAATTAATACTGACTGGATAGACAGTTGTTGTTCCTACTCTCTAATTATTTATTTACTTGCTTACCTAATTTTTCAAAACTGTAGTGATAAATTACCTGTGCCGTGTCAAAAATTATTAAACTTTCAAAAATTTGTCTCGAGACCCCTGTATTCTGTTCCATTCGGTTGCTCTAAATCTTTTTGAACGCAATAACTTGTTATGTGTTAACAGCTTTTTACTCATTCTGTTTCTAAGGCTAAATTTAGTAAACAGAATTTACGTACAGGTAATTTTTTCATTAATTTTGCACCCTACTTGAAACTAATTAATAATTGCTTAATAATTGAATAATGTAACCTATCCATAAATCTCACCATAGAGTGTATTGCATAATATTGCAAAAACGTTGCATAAATCTGACTCTTTCCTATTAACGAAGACTGAATGTAACAGTCACCCAGATGTTTCAAACATAGCGCTGCTTCCGACAGCATAACAAGCTGGTCTCATTTGCTTGTACTGTGACACTCTCAGTCTCCCTTTGGCTACTGACTGCTTCCTCTGGAGCGTGTTCTCACCGTTGACTCCATGTAGCCGTGGGTCTCTGTGGGGAAGCCTGGCAGGTAGTTCTTCAAAATGCCTTCTCCTGCTGTGAGGCTCTAGCGTGGGCCCAGTGGTGGATTAGCCTCCAACTCCATCCATAACTGTCTATCAAAAACTTTTGTTCTGACACAGTGTCGATCATTCTTTCTCTCTCCATTTTTTTCTCTTTCTCTCCCTCTCCCTCTACATTTGTCTTTCTTTGTCTTATTGTCCTTGCTGCTCTTCCTTTCTGCTGTCAATAAGTGTCATCTGTTATTATTTAGATACACACTTAGCAAGCCATTTATTGCAATATAGGGTATAATGAGGCAAGATGCCCCCTAGGGTATAATGTCCTGAATTGTGACATTTGTGACAACATTTGTGTGATTTTTTTCAGTCTTTCAGTCAGTTTTGAGGTTTCTGATTTGTGTATATGTACCAAAATGTTTCTGTTGATGGGGATTCGTGGATAAAGTAATTGATTTAGATTGGAGTGGAAAATACGTTTTGTTGTTGTTTGTTTGTTTGTGCAAGATAAATAGATAAAAAAAGGACTTTTGCCTCAATAAACTCCTGATTACTGCTTATTAAGAGTTATTAAGGTAGTTGTTAAGTTTAGTTATTGGGTAGAATTAAGGGATGTAGAATATGGTCATGCAGAATAAGGCATTAATATGTGCTTATAAGTACAAATAAACAGCCAATATCATAGTTATATGTATGCTAATAAGCAACTAGTCAATGGTGAGAATTGGCCCTAAACTAAAGTGTTACCGACTATTTATATTTAAGTAATTTGTGTAGGATTACAACTATTCTATTCTATTCTATTCTATTCTATTCTATTCTATTCTATTCTATTCTATTCTATTCTATTCTATTCTATTCTATTCTATTCTATTCTATTCTATTCTATTCTATTCTATTCTATTCTATTCTATTCTATTCTATTCTATTCTATTCTATTCTATTCTATTCTATTCTATTCTATTCTATTCTATTCTATTCTATTCTATTCTATTCTATTCTATTCTATTCTATTCTATTCTATTCTATTCTATTCTATTCTATTCTATTCTATTCTATTCTATTCTATTCTATTCACCTTGCAGAGAGTTTGGGCGCTGGAGGGTGAACAGCCTGGCTCTGGAGAGAGAGGACAATGGCGTGGCTCTACCCCTCGATCCAGAGTTTATGCAGACCATCAGACAGTTGGGCCGCAGACCCACCCTCGCTGCCATTACTGAGAACATCATCAGGAAATATGGCACTCACTTTCTGCTTTCAGCCACACTCGGAGGTACTTCAACAAAGATACCTTTTCATTTCTACAGAATTTCCATAAAAAAAAATAAAAAAAAAAGATTCTTTTGATGTGTCTTGGTACACAATGACATGAGATGCTAGTGTTGGATCACCTTACAGTTTAAATCATTACAGTTTAATTGGGATAGAAAATTTGACATCTACACATCTACAATAGCCAATAATCTAAAACAATCATAAAAAAAAAAAAATAGAGCATTAAGATAAATTTACTAAATGATTCAGACAGTTTTTTAGAGAATTGCATAAATCTACTTTCTGGTGTATTTAATTATATATGAAGACTTCAGATGCAAAAGCCTCTAAGTGCCATCTGAAATGTTCTTCTAAAATTAGCATTTTTATCAAGCTCGTATATTTAGATTCAGTAATTGCACTTTAATGACAATTAATTGGTAATTTTAATTGCCATTAAAGAGAAATAACTGAACATAAACATACAAGCTTGATAAAAATAATCATTTTAGAAGAAAATTTCAGATGGCACTTAGAGGCTTTTGCATCTGAAGTCTTCATATGTATATTTTCTACAACATGCACCATCGACACAACCTGCCGAAACTCAATAATTACACAATGTTATTTGCGATTAAATATTTGAATCGAATGAAAGCCGTATTTATAAGATTTAATTCAAAACTTTACCTTGAAACTTTATCTTTAACTGACATACTGTTATGAATTCTTTGTATTAATCTACTTTCTGGTGTCTTAATATATGTATATTTTCTTCTACATGCACATCCACACAACCTGTTGAACTTAATAATTACACAGCGTTATTTGCAATTAAACATTTTAAACAATTGACAGCTGTATTAATAAGATTTAATAAAAAACTTTAACATGAATGTTATCTTTAATTGATATACTTTCATATAAACCCATCTCATCATAAACAAGATCTGTTGAGCATTATATAAAGTGTTAATGTTTTTTTAATGACAGAATAATTAACTTAGAAAATGTATAAAATAAAAAAAAATCTTTGATAAATTTTCCATCTTCTATTCCCTTCTTGTAGTCTGTGTTCCAGAGTTTCGCTGAATAGATAATTCCCTTGCTTCACTCTTCCTTACAACACAAAGAACATCCTTTATGAAGCCCTTTTCCCCAGCTCTCCTCACTCTTTTATGTTGCTTTGCCCTCGTTGCAGGTGAGGAGGCGTTGACTATATTTGTGGACAAGAGGAGGCTAAGCCGGACGGCTGACCTGACTGACTCAAATGGCACGGCTGTGACTCTCTGGAGGCTCTGCACCAGCTGGCTGCCTCCTACTTCATAGACAGAGAGAGTACTCTGCGAAAACTGCACCACCTCCAGATTGCCTCCACTGCCATCAAGGTAACCCTGTGGCCTAGATGCGCACAGACCTGGGGACCTGACCCCACGTTTGAGTGCTTATTTTTGGAAAGGAGTTTGACTTGAGCTCGGCTGTTTCTATTGTTTTGCAGCTGCATCATTTGGAGCTCAAAAGAATTGGGCTAAATGTTAGAAAAGCACAGTAGTTTTCCTTCACTTTGCCTCTTAATGATTCCAGTTTGTTAATGGTTCGATTTAAGATTCATTTTTATACTTATACTAAAGAAAAGAAATGTACACTACCATTCAAAAGTCTTTGAAAAAGTTTGTTTTTGAAAGAAGTCTCTTATGCTTACCGAAGCTGCATTTATTTGATCAAAAATACAGTAAAAACAGCAATGCTGTGAAATATTATTATAAGTAAAATGGCATTTCATTTCTTATTATTGTCAATTTAAAAAAGAGTTTTGCTGCTTAATATTTTTGTAGAGACTTTGAATTTTTTTTAGGATTATTTAATTGCATTTATTTGAAATAGGAGTGTTTTATAACATTATAAATGTAAATATCTTTACTGTCACTTTTGATCAATTTAATGTGTCCTTGCTGAATAAAATTATTAATAAAATTTCTTTAAATGGCACAATATGTAAGATTTTTAGATTAAAATATCCGAAAACCACTAGCTGTTCACGTGAGCTGATGCAGGAGCTTCTGACGTAGAACCCGGAAGCGCCGCTCTGTGTTTACAACGTCAGAGACTGACACGGAAGAGAAGAAATAGTTGAATAAAGTCGTTATTTTTGTATTTTGCGCACAAAAAGTATTCCCGTCGCTTTAGAACATTAAGGTTGAACCACTGCCACATGGTCTATTTTAACAATGTCTTTACTACCTTTACAATGTCTTGATATTGTTAATAACGTAGCGAGAGGGGGGTTTACAGGGTACAAGACACATTGCCTCCTGACAGCACGTGTCCTAGCTTTAGTGCTTGTAAGCTATCTTGATGGAAATAAGTAGATGGAGGTCCTTTTAGATGCCTTTATTTACCTGGCATTTTAGGTGATGATGTGAAATATTCTCAGGATCAGCAGTCTTTAATTCAGCCCATGGATTTTTACTCATGTGGATGAAGACGGATGTGAATAGAAAGGCTCTCTATACCAAATTGGTGATTCTCTCTGTGGCAAACATACGTATGAGAGAGAGTGGTTTGCTCAAATGGAATAGATATCTTCTTGGAGGAGGGTATAGAAGGAATATAGCAAATAAATAAATATGAAGGTGCTGTTGGAATTATGCATCAGTGTGACAAATTATCTGTTCCATTTCAATAATTTCTTTGAGAGCCCAGCTCATTCGTCAGCCATTTTGAATATAAGTGAGGTGTCAGGCTCTAATGAATAAGAGACTTATGAGGAGGATTTTCTGCACCGCCAATAATAAATGCATCTTTAACCTCCACAGTCAGACACCACGGTGGACGGGAAATGCAGTGAGTGCCAGTTGACATCAGTCACAACATTTCATTTTGATTTACAGGAGGGAGGAGTGTTATGTGAGGTTTATAACAATAGGGCATGTTTAGATAGATAAGAATGGTTGGAGTAGTCAGGGCTGCGCATTTTAATGTCCGACTGCATGATGTGCCTGACATGCCTTCTGCAATCAAGGTGATATACTTGCAAGCCATCATGCTAAGCGGCCAGTATTTATAACTCTGAAGAGGCTTGGATGTGCATCGGGCAATGGTTCAAGGACTCATTAGAACTTTGATTTTCTAATGAATGGGACTCAGTAAAAATATCAATTTTCTGATTAATCGTGATCTTCATTTGAACAATCCGATATCCTTTGATTGTTCATACCCCCATCTGGCAGATGTCACAGACTCTGTTTCTCCTTACCACACGCTATCCTCTTGTATTCCACATCTGCATCAGTTTTGCAGGATCGAGCCTGCTCTAAATTCTGTGACTGTTTGCCCCTCTCATTAGACATAAATTATTTCATAGTGAGTCTCTTTTTTGTGCAACTCCCTGTGCAATAATTTCTTCACCACCACCCCCTCTAATTTTCTTTTCTGTAATCTTTCCAGAGATGAGTTGAACTCATTCCATAATTGATGAACTTTACACAGTTATTGAACCAAACTGAATCAACAACTGATTTCAACTGAATAATGACTGTTTACTATTGTCTTTTTAGAGCAGCTTTATCACTATAAAGCTGCTTTGAAACAATCTGTATTGTAAAAAGTGCTATTTAAATAAAGGTGCTTTGACTTGACTAGTTACCAACATTTCTCAAAATATAAAATGTTATGTACCTCAGAAGAAATTAAGTAATACAGGTTTGGAACAAGATGAGGGTGAGTAAATGATGACAGAATTTTCATTTTGGGGTGGACTAATGTGTTAAAAGATAATACACATAATTTTTTATAATACTCAATAGTACAAAATGTATACGTTTTTTTTTTACATTTATATTCCCTTTCTCCTGTATACTCAGTCACGTTCTTCTCTGTTAAGCAAGGGAAAACCTTTTGCATGCTATGAATACTCTCACTAACTCTGTGGTAGAGTATAGAACTGTGGAAAACGTTATGAAAAATTATGATTCAGAGAAAGAGTTGGGCATTTCCCACTGGTAGTGCTTTGACGTTTGCCTGGGTCATCAGTCAAGCATCCCGAGCACAAGCTGGGAGGCATGAAAACTCTGCCAGCACCTCCACACCTCCCCCAGTCTCCCCCTCTTAACTGTCATAAACCAGAACGAGAACTTCCGAATCCTACTGCGAGGAGAAAAACGCTTGAAAAATCAAAAAGAATTTCCAGCTAATGCACGCAGATGAAGCTCTCTTGTAGAGAGCATGCCTTTGTGTTTCGTTCTAAGATTTCACTAGCTGAAGCTGAGAGCATTAACCGCTACTAGCTGAAGCTGAGGATTCCCTGCTGCTTTCAATAAAGTCCCATTTTCTGTAGAGAAGGGTATAATTCCATTCTAATGCATACTGTCCTCCAATGATAAGCTTCCCACATAGCACACATTGGAGCGAGGGGTACACTAACCCACCGGAAAGGGACTTTTTATGAAAACAGCTGCTGGAATATCTCAAAGATTGTTTCAATGCAGTCTGAAAACATGCCTGATGCAAATAGGAAAATGCCTTTTGACTAATGCTCACTGATTAAATACAGGCCCATTCTATCCGGAACTTTGTGTAAAGCAATATTATAATAAGAGCCAATGCTCATGAAACATTAATGACATTTCTAGCATATCAAAAAAGCTGGGATCGGCATCTTAAAATCCATTATTATTCAAATATGTGGCTACGCAGGCCCACTCATCCTGATATTTTCCGGAGTCTTTGTTGGATTAATCACAGGTGGGAATTACTGTCTGTTTTTACTCATTCACTGTGGGAGAAATGCAATGGATTGCTAATATTTATTTAGCAAATCATTTTAGTCACTTTGGATTTTTACAGTCTTACTGTCATGTTGTTCTGTACTTTTCTTCTGTGGAACACAAATGAGGATGTGTAAATGAGAGTTTTTATTTAATTACATTTTTTTAAGTGAGCTCTTTCTTTAAAGTGAGGCTTTGTTCTATAATTGTTATTACCCATTCTAAAC
Source organism: Leuciscus waleckii (assembly GCA_900092035.1). NCBI lineage: Eukaryota > Metazoa > Chordata > Actinopteri > Cypriniformes > Leuciscidae > Leuciscus > Leuciscus waleckii. Next base: position 14,756,078 of record FLSR01004872.1, on the reverse strand, counting down.
TAGGCAGTGTTTTAGTCTCTAGCATGACAGTAAGAGTCGAAAGAATGCCACAATAACTATTTATAGAATGGATCATGGGCGCCAGGTCTTCTTTAATAAAGATAGAGGGGACAGTCTTATGAACTTCAGAGTGATTGAGAGGGAATGTTACAAGTCACAACTGACCCATTTCCTTTAATACAACCCTTATACTGAGCCACACGGAAAACAAACCTTACACCAGTCACTGATCTTTTTAAAGCCTGATGCTGGAAGTTCTGATGTAGTCAGCACAAATAAAACTGTGCAGATAATTTGAAAAACCACAGTTTTCAGTCCACGTGGTTTGTACTCAGCATCTTTAATGGATGGCACATAGTGCTCACTCAGGTAAATTCCAAATTTCCAATTCAGATGCACTAGCTGCAGCAACAGTTCTCTATTTTTGTCTGTTTCATTATAGAAAGCCCAAGTTCTGCACATGCTCCGCTCCGTCAAGCCCTTGTTGCGGGCCGGCTCATTGCTATGCATAGAAAAACCCATCTTTATACTTGCAATTGGTCAATTTTCCCTTTAAGTCGGACATCTGTCTTTGTTAGAAATTAATCTGCTGATCCCTGTAGAGGCTCTTTGGACTTTAATTAATTGCGTGGACGGGTCAATAAGAGGAATGGAAATGCCAGCGGTAGGCTTGCTGAACTTGTACTTTTCCTCCTGATTCCACTTTCGCTACTCTCGCTGGCTTGAAAGTTATTTCAACACTCTGAATGGAAATTAAATAAAGCAGCTCTCGATAATGGGGATTTGCTGCTTGTGTAACACATTAGAAATGCTTCCTTGGCTTTTCCAGGTCCTCAGTCATTTTCAGCGGTTCACTTGCATGACAACAACTGCGTTCTGCATGAGGGGTTCACTATAGTGTTTACTTTGTCTAGCTTTATCCGCTTCACCGTTTATCCGGTGACCCTCGAGTAGATGTCGAACAAAGGCAACTTTTCCTTCCAACAAAGAAAAGAAAAGTTAGTTTCGCCTGACGGAAATCTCAGGTCACCATTAATCTAAAACAAGACATGAAGACTTTTATTCACTCACCGGGGGAAATATTAAAGAAGACAATGTAGAACAGAGAACAATTTGTAAGTGACAGGTAGGGAGATATATTTGCCCACAGGCGGTTGGTTTTCTTCCTATGTGTCAGACGAGCCTTGATATACAATGACTTTTGTCAGGGAAAAAAGTGAAGCTTTTGTCAGGAATGATTGAGCTGCAATTGTGCACCATTTTAACACAAATCTTGGATGGGAACAAAGATACCATGTTGATAGTTTTGTCAGTGAGATGTCAGTGATATGGTGGGTGATGTTCAACTCTTAAATCTACGTATTTGTCTGCTCTGGAATATTGATCCATTTGCCTCACAACAGTGTACATAGTTTCTTCTAACAGTTCTTTGCATTTCTGTTCAGTACTGTACCTTACAATAAAATACATAGTGCTTTTACCACAACTGCAGCCATGTTGGATTTGAAATATCTGTGTTGATATGTACCCAATTGATAGTAAAATTCAAGTCGCATTCGGCCATTTACTTCCACAACAGGTCCATTAACCTTCACTATTTACGTACAGTGAAAGTACATTAGGTTCACCGTGAAATATTGCCCTTCACTACATTACTGAATTTGGTCCAAATGATAGCTTTTTCAATAACAGTCATGTCCTTGGCGTAACGGTAGAATCGTTATGATATTTTGGACAGACACTTTTACAGCATAGTTATGCAATATTTGTATAGTTCTTATATTCAACAGCAAACCTGTGTAGACTTCTACAAGCTCAAAAAGGCATATTGTTAGACATGCATTTAAAAGAAGCACTGGATAAAACTATGTTACTCTGATTTCACTGGACAGTCATCTGCCTGCTCTGCATATTTAATGGCCTCAGTGTCATTTCTGCCTCTGTTTTGCTCAGAGTATTGTCATGTGTTTTCTCTTGTCTTCCCTTAAGGTGACCGAAACAAGGACAGGCCCTTTGGATGCAGTAACTATGACAACCTCGATTCTGTCAGTTCCGTTTTGGTCAGAGTCCTGAGAATAAGATTCATCTACAAGGTAGCGCATTCATTATTTAACTTTACCCCAGATTTTCCAATGATATTATCATTCTTTGAATTTTATTATTTTATTGGAAGAAGCAGCAGCTTGTTCACAGAAATATTCCACAACCATCTTTTGTTGTTAAAGCACAAAATATGTTCCACTTAATTTTCCAAGATATTAGCTTGAAAAGGATGGAAATGTATTTTATTTTAAAAGATTTACTTATCCTTTTACTATACACTACCATTCAAATGTTTGGGGTCAGTATGATTTTTTTAAATGTTTATAATTTAAAATTTAAATAACTGTTTTCTATTTTATCATAATTTTATGATGTAATTTATTCCTGTGATGGCAAAGCTGAATTTTCAGCATCATTACTCCAGCCTTTAGTGTCACATGATCCTTCAGAAATCATTCTAATAAGCTTATTTGGTGCTCAAGTAATATTTCTTATTATAATCAATGTTGACATACATGCATAAAAAAAATCAGGATCATTTGATTAATAGAAACATAATTTTTTTTAGAACATAATGCATGCCTTTACTGTCACTTTTGATTAAGTTAATATGCCCTTGCTATTAATTTGTTTAAAAAAAATCTTACTGACCCTTATTTTTGTATGCATATTATGTATTTATATATAAACAATTTTGCATTCTTTTAGGGCTTCAGGCCATTCTGCCAGAATACCTAAGGAGCCGATTTGTGGAGGCAGCTCTCAGTTATATTGGCTGTCACTCCGAGGGTGAGTTTGTGTGCCGGGATAACGACTGCTGGTGCAAATGCAGTGTCGATTATCCCCAGTGCAACTGTCCCAGTGAAGACCTGAAGGCTATGCAGGACAGTCTGAAACTCATCAGAGAATCATGGACGCAAGCCAACCAAGAGTTTAAAGAGTCTGGTAAGATTCTGCAAATTTCAAGTTTACCAGTTGCTTTTAAAGAAACATATGAATAGTTAAAATAAATTGTTCACCTACATTTTTAATTCCGTCACATTTCTTCTGTAAAACACAAAAGAGACTTGTACTGATTTCTCTTTTCCATGCAAGCGGGGAGATTGAAACTTCTGAAGCTGAAGCTTTGGACTGAAGCTTCTAAAATGACACAAACATACCTTAAATGTATCATAAAAGTGTTTTGAAGCTATACAATAGCGTTTCTAATTGGCTTAAATGGATATTCACTGAAAATATAGCGTTACATTGTCAAGTTCATGAGAGAATTAGCAGTTTGTGAACAAATCTCTTTTTTGAATCGGCTTATCCAGTTTAAAACAGTCTGAGCAGTCTTTTATCAGTGAATAATCATTTAAATTTCAGTCTTTTGTATGCTTTTGTATAACTTAATAACATATAGAGTCAAATGGACAACTTTTAAGATTCTTTTATTCCTTTTTGAATTGAAACCATTAGTCCCAATGAGGAGTAATTTCATGGAAAAGAACCAACAGCACAATTCTTAAATAATTATCCTTACAGTCATATGGGGGTGATTCAATCAGAATCACTTTGAGGTGAATTATTTCATTAAATGTTTCAAAAGCAAGCAATGGTTTTGTCTCGCAAGAAGTTTCATAGTTATGATTGTTTTTAATTAGTCAATTCAGAGAGGCCTGTGGCATGCCAGCACCAAATTATTTATGTTATGCCACTTAGATCTGTGAATATCCCTGACACATACAGTGATTGTTGTCACCTTGTTATATTTGATGGCTGACAAGGAAATAGTGGGAAGTGCTTCCTGGGATCTAGTGTCATTGTCATTGTGGTAAAGCAGCGTTTTGGACTTGGCAGGCTTACTTGTCCCTAAGCTGGGCACTGTGCCAGCACGGAGCAGGTTTTTGTGTGCATCACAGCCATGTTGGAGCTCTACCTCCTGCAGCAACAGCAGGGAGTGAAAAACCACTGCCTAATGACTGTAAACCAAATAAATAAACAACAATCATCTGCCGGAGCGAGATCATCTACTGTTCGCTTCTCTATTCGGTCGGGACTCCACACAGTTTTTGTTTTGTATGAAATTCAAAATCAAAAACAAAACTTGGACTGATCAATGGATATCTAAAAATGGAACTTGTAATATTTTCAATTACCTAATGTTTGATTGCATGAACAATCCAATTCTGCACAGACTGGAATTGTCGGGTTATGATGAGGATCTGTGTTGTTAATTATGGCCACTGAGATCATTTCTTGTTAGATGTTAGGTAGAGCATTGATTTGGGCGTTGAGCACCGTAACACGGCTATCGATTTTTCTTGCCACAAACGAAAATGAACTTCCCTCTGCTTGAAGACATTTGTGTGGCCGAGGTGATTCTGCTTTGCTTTAACGACTTGCCATCCTGTCAGAACTTAATGTTTATTTTTTGGTGTTGTTGTTGAATTTGAACCACATGCGCTCCTTCAAAATCAGCCTGTCCTTCTTAGAAATGGCTTAGCGTTTCTTAGCAATTCATTGAAAATACCTTGCTGTCCTCGCCTATCAGTGTTCAATCACACAGGACAATTTTCAATTTTCATCAAAGGAATGAAAATAACGTTCCACCTGCTCACCTTCCACCCCCAGTTTCACTGTTGACTCATTTTATCGAACATGACTGATTTCTTTTCCCCCGACATGAGGCAAAGTAATTCCAGTAATTTATTCTCAACACTTGTCTGCCTTTCTAGAGGACTTCCAAAATTTTGTGAGGAGATTACCAACGTTCTATGCTCTGAACACATCTGCTGTGCAGTACTTTTGGAAGATGGACCCTGGCGTTCAGCAACGCTTTCAACTGTTGGAGACTAGCACTCAACAGCTGCTCAGCAAAGCACAGCGGATTGTCGGCAAACTCTTCAAACTCAGCAAAAGGTGTCGGACTCAACCCAAAATATCTGTGCCCAGGGAGAGGTAAGATATGCGCCATGTTCCTAATGGGTTATAAATGGAAATGTCCGTATTTATAATTGATTGTAATGTGATGAGAGCTAAAAATAGTTTGTCATTACTTCTTAAAGGATTCAGGGTTTAACAGGCTTTTACAGGAAGGTTCCTTTTGTTAACATCAGTTAATTAGGTATCATGAACAAACAATTAGCAACAATCTTTTTACAACACTTTGTGTGAAGACCATGTTTATAATGAAGTATAGCTCATTAAGTAAGTATTACTATTTTATAAATATATGTGTAAGACTAATTTAGACCTACAGTATACTGAATTATAAGAACAGTTATAGTTATATTTATATTATTTTAGTCATGCATTTGCTTTTTCAATGCGCATGCTCATAATCCATTATACACTGATTTACAAGTATTAATTAGTCAGTCGTATGGTTCCCTGAAGGTATTTATAAAGATGCAACCTGCATTGCTATGTTATTATATTATAGTTACAATGACATTTTAGTAATTCAGATTTATTTGTCAAATAAGTTTTAGTATAAGGTCTTCATAGAAAGTGTTACCAAATGTTTTATTCTGGTGATACCATTGGAAATCATATGAATCCAAATTTTGTTTTAGAATTTTTAGGAAAAATAGATCTTAATTTTTATTTATTTTTTTATTGATTTTTTTACATTTTTTATTAACTCAAGTTTGGTTTTCGTCATGAAAATAGCCAGAGAAGCTGCATGACATTAAAAAACAAACAAGCGAAAATAATAATACATAAAAAAAACATGAATAGTTTATTTTAAATTTTTTATAATTATAAAAAAATTTAGTAGTTAATTAATGTTTGTTCATATAACCAATGTTTGTTTAAACAACTTGAAATACAAAAAAAATAAAATATCATCATACATTTCATTTTTGGGTGGACTGTCCCTTAAACCATGATTAATTGTTATTATTAAAATGATGTAAAAGTATTGTTTATTGTTTGTTCTCAATACCTGATGTTGCCAGTAACTGATGTTAACAGACCTTGTTGTATTTTTTTCTTTCTTGCACAGAATGTTGATTCTTGCCACAAAAGATCAAAATGCATGTTCATATAAATGTCAAACCCTGAATTCTCCTATAATGTCTGTATTAGTCACAATGTCACATACATACGTTGTAATGTTGCATTGGATATTTTTTTTATTATTTTTTTGGAACTGATTCCAAATGGATGTACTAATAGGAGATTTAAAATGTATGTCCTCCAAACTAATTAATTAAGAAATGCCTTTAACACACTACTCAGTCCATATCTGAGGGCAATTGTGGCAAGCATAATTGTGTTAAGTCTAGTGTCTTGGCTGAAGTCCCAGCCTTTCTGAAATGATAGAGACTGTTCCATCTAATCATTTCAAGAGTTAGTGGATGAATAGGTTTTATCTTCCCATCTATAGGCTAAAGTGCAGGATGTGTTTTAATGGAAGACACGAGAAACAGGTAATTTATGGGCTCTGCACTGGCATGATAGTGCAGTGCCTTTGGTAAGGGCTGTGGAAGGAGAAAGTTCACGACTGAGGTCTGAAACTGAGTGTTCAAAGATGGTAGAGGGTCAGGGCTGTGCAGAAATGAGAATTATGCAAACCACGCAGCCAGCCAATTCAAGTGGAAACTACTTGAGTCAGATGAGGTGAAAGCGAAGCCTAAAGCGATGATCAGCTTCACAGTTGAAATTCTTGGTTCATTAATATTCATATTCTCACAGACATCTATTCAGATATCCCCATATTATCACTTAAACTAAAAGGGTGCTTGGGATGACATGCAGTACATTTGTAGATGCCTCTGAAAATCTTCTGCTACATCACTTATTCCCTGGAAGGGGCAATGAGATTTTCAGATTTCCAATTTTGCACTTCTTCCTTCCAAATATCTAGTATACTGGAAAATTAGCATTATATTTTATTGGCATATGGCAACAGTTAAACAATTTATAGATCATATTGATTGGTAAAAAAAAAAATGTTTGGTCAGTATACAAATAAAATAATAGAATAGAAATGAAAAAAGGCAGCATATGAGAACCAAAAGTTTAATTTTTTATTTTATGAGCACATATTTTACCTGAAATAAAAAGTTCCGCTAGAGAACACAAAAGCTTTGAAAAATATTTGTTCCTCCCATCCCATATTGTGGGAAGCCCAGTTTGGAAAACCCTGACATAATGTCATATTTAATGCAAATCATGTTGTTTATAACAAAGAATGCAAAATAGTGTATTTCTATTTGTATTTTCCTGTCAATATGGTACAAAATAATTTTATTCAAAAGTAATCTAAAAGTGGTCAGAAATCATTACCTTAAATGTGTAATCTACTAGATTATGTTACAAACTACATTTTTTGTCATATAATTTGTAATCAGACAACAATTTGTAAGTAATATAGCTACAACAACAACAACAACGTGGAAGTTGCTTCCCGGCTACATGCCCTTATTAATTATGTAAATAATTACATGATTAATTAGGGTATTTTTAAGCATGCATAATTAATTCTTATTTTAATATGATTCTAATTTATAAAGCTGTTAGTTAAAAAATGTGAAGTAAACACAAAAAGTGCTGTACTCGCCTTTATCTTGGAGCACTGTTGAAAACAAACATTTCCATATATGAGCATAACATCAGATCTCAAGTCCAAATATACAGTATACTAATACTTTCCAAAGTTTCCTATCTTGGGAATAAGGAGTCTAGGGCATGAGAACAATAACTTCATGTGTTTGAAATTTTCTGCAATCTGCCTTGATCTATCTTCAAGAGCATCCTTTCCTTTGATAACATATGATTCTAGCTGCAGCTAGAAAAATAAAGCAGACAAATAGAAAAGACATTTTATTAGACTGCTTTTGAGTTCCTGATTTACTGTTTTGTTTTCTTTGTCACTTCATCATTCACACTTGATTTATTTGATGTTCATACTTCCTTGAAAGTACTTTTTTTTTCATTCCTTTTGTCAGGCAGAATTTATCAACAGCTTGATCTATTTTTTTCATAAAATGCCTTCCCATATATTTGCTTTATGTTTGTTTTCATATCACTTTGTCTTTCACCATAGCTTTAAATAGAATCGGTGCTTTAAAATAATAGTCAAATACATTAACTTTCTGAATCTGATTTTGAGAGATTATACTACCTGACAAATACATGTTTCTTAATGGGTGTAATTTTCCTTAAGAGCAAAAACACTTATTTAAGCTATTGTTCTTCCATCAGATGCTTTTTACTCTTTAAAATATGGAAATTGTCATGAAATTGTTTTCTCGTGGAATAAATGTGCATGAGCATGTTTTGTCTCTGGTGTGAATTTCCGTTTCGCTGTCAGTAAAATATGCTGACAGGCTGCTGAGATTTCTTCCATTGCCAACCACCTGCATACTGACTGTCTCTCAGGCAGCCTGGTGCCATGAATATTTATACATTCTGTTGCCATCACTTATGTTTTAATCCAGGGTAAACTGTTTTTCTCTGCGCAAGTGGAAATTCCATGGCAATGAAAATCTCCGGCTATCTCTCAGAAGAGCATAACAAGATTTTTGCACTACGAAAATAAGTTACCATACATAACACAAGCCTCGGAAATAATGAGTTATAAGCCATTTCTGAGCAAAAATAAGAATTTAACCTTATTTAAACTTATGAAATGTTATGATTTGTGTTTTTTAGTGAGGATTGACATGACATTAAAATGCATCAAAAATGATATTCAATATGGCTTAAATATTTCATAGACTACATGGTACATGGATAATACATCATTTACTATTTTTAAATTAGGCTTTATAAATGCTCATGAGATTATTTTTTACTCTATTATTGTTTTTGGAAAAACAAAGTGAAATGGAAAAATGGGAAACAAGTACATTTTAGCTGATGTTTACAATTTGACTGATGTGACAGATCGTGCTGATCCACTCCACTGAGTTCATTTGCCAGTGGCTGCAGAGAGAATCATTACAGTGTCTGAATATGCATGTTATGGTAATTTTTGCCGGATGGCATTTTTTCATGCTCATAAAATGGATGAAATTATTTGGAAATAATTTAGTGACTGGTGTTGTTTTTTTTTAAGTATTTATTTTTCCAATGTTTCTACTTGGGTTAAGTAATCTATTATGAGAAAAAATCTATTATGAGTCTGTACATTTCTATGAATAAAGTAATCTTAGTTTTAATCTTTCTTCAATGTTGACCAATTAAAAAATGTTTAGTAATATAAATGATTATAATGAAATAATTACTTTGAGTAACATTTTTTGCAAGCTGCATTTAAATCGCAACTATTTAGTTAAATTATATTGGATGTTTTGCTCAATTCTTTTTTGGATAGTGTGAGAAACTACAACACATATATACGTACATTATATGTTTTATTTTGTTCAATATAAAGCATACAGTGCGTATGTGCTGTTACACTGCAAGCTATTGGAGAATTCCCATGAGCTTCAAGTGCCTTGATTAATTCTTGTGACATCTTTAATATTGCCACTTACTTTATCTTCCGACTCTATCTAAGATGAAATACAATATCATTTACGACTTTCAAGACAATCTGACTTATCACATTCATTCCTTCCTTCCTTCCTTCCTTCCTTCCTTCCTTCCTTCCTTCCTTCCTTTCTTCTTTCCTTCCTTCCTTCCATCCTTCCTTCCTTCACCATAGGCCTCTCAGCTATTGGCTGAGGTATATCCTCTCCATCATGTACTGCAGTGAGAACAATCAGATAGGCTCCTACATGGAGGAAACTCGAACCTGCGCCTGTCATTATGAGCCCCGTCCTGCCAGGGTGTTATCCCGTGCTCCGTGGGCGACGTCCTCACTGCGCCTCCTGCTCCTATGAGAACCGCTCTCGCTGTGCCAGCTGCAATCCCGGATACATGCTAAGCCAAGGGACCTGTAGGAATACCATACCGGATTCTACCGACAACTACATCGGTTTTGAGACCGACCTCCAGGACCTGGAGCTGCGCTACCTGCTGCAAAAGAAGGACGGGCGGATCAGTATTCACGCCATGTTCATAAGCAATGACGTCAGACTCAACAACTGGTTTGATCCCAGCTGGAGGAAGAGGATGTTGTTGACGCTGAAGAGCAACAAGTTCAAGTCTAGCCACGTTCACATGCTCCTAGGGATCTCCCTGCAGATATGCCTTACTAAAAACAGCACCCTGGAACCCGTGCTGTCCGTCTACATCAACCCATTTGGAGGGAGTCATTCTGAGAGCTGGATCATGCCCATTGACCAGAACAGTTACCCTGACTGGGAAAGGACCAAGTTAGACATCCCACTTGACTGTTATAACTGGACCCTGACTCTAGGTAACAAGTGGAAGACCTTTTTTGAGACAGTACACATTTACCTGAGGAGCCGTGTCAAAACACCATCAGCTCAGGGTAACGGCAGTGCCCATTTCGAACCATTGGAATACATGGATTCGTCCCGTAACCTGGGCTACATGAAAATCAACAGTATGCAGGTGTTCGGATACAGTATGCACTTTGATCCAGATGCCATTCAGGACTTGATCCTGCAGCTGGACTACCCGTACACGCAGGGCTCGCAGGACTCGGCCTTGCTCCAGCTGCTGGAGATCCGAGACCGGGTCAACCGACTCTCTCCACCGGGCCAGCAACCTCTGGACCTGTTCGCCTGCTTATTACGCCACCGTCTCAAACTTTCTACCACTGATGTGGTCCGAATACAGACTGCTCTTCAGGCCTTCAGCGCCAAGCAGCCGAACTCAATGGAGTATGAAACTACCAAACTATGTAGCTAATAAGGCACTGCAATCAACAGTATATTTGTAGCTATTTCTGTAACTGTAGGTAAATGCCTGGTATACTTTCGGGTTTTAAAATAAAACTTTGGACGGCTGCTGGGACACAGTGTTGATGGTGATGCCACAGTTCTGGTGTTTGTTTGAACCACTGATGTAATGGGCACTTCAGAAGAATGGCCAAACTTTTGCCTTTTCTTTTCTTAACTGCATTGATGATTTACAATAACTCAAAGCGTGATGACCTCATTTCAGTTTCATGGTACACTGCAGAATTTAGCATCAGCTCCAGTCCTAATAAACAATGAAGGAGCAGTAGGACTTTTTTTTTTTTTTTTTTAAGTGATTTTTTTTTTTTTTCAACAAAAAAGAGGCGTGACTTTTATTGTCTTTCAGCAAAACAGAGGCCATAAACACATGGTGAGCCGAACCTTGTTAGTGTAATCAGGTGTTCCCGCTGTGTCTGGGCAGAATTCTGAATTACTTTCAATTTTTTTCCCTTTTTTATGCTGTCTGTCAACACTGTAACTCTCAAAAATATCAGTATCCTAATCAACAATAGGTGGTATTGTTGATGCTTCAAACTTTTTTTATGGTATTTGTTTGAATATGAATGTAGGAGGAAATCTGAAAAAAATAAAAATTACACATAAGCAAGGTACTTATATATGCTGTTTCATGTACATTTATTTTTATAAAATTAATTATTTGTGACAAGTTACAAAGGTAATGTCCATAAAATGTATAGAACATGAATTTGTTAATACTCTAAATAAAAGTCATTTTTATGTGCCGTCTATAAATATCTCCAATTGCTTGAATTGCACATAATTTGTGTAATTTTATTTGGAGACTTTTGCTGTCTTAAGTTATAGTGAATATATGTATATTGATTTTAGCGTATACACACTCTAATATCAAACCTGTGCGTAGATGCACGTTTTATAAATGAGGCCACTGATGACTTATTCCTCAAGTTTTTTTCATAGAATCACCTTGAGACGAAGTAAGCCACATCATTAGGGAACAAATAATGAAACTGCCACAAAAGAGAAAAGTTAGACAACTTTTTACTCTAATAGATAAACCAAAAGTTAAATGAGTTATTGATGGTTAGCCGTGATATATCTGAAGAAACGACCCAGCAAAAATATAAATTGAAAGGGGCAACAGAAGGAGCCAGGCTAATGACCATTATAGGAAGTAATTATGGGGGACAGTTCTGAGATATGATGACTAAAAATTGGTGATAAACAACTGGGACATAAAGTGTTGCTGATCAGACACATCTGGGGAGACTTTGTTTTCTGCGTAGACAGTTATTAAAGAGAATGAGTTCCGCCCAGCCTAATACTGAAATTGTCTGAAACATTTACACTTAACAAATGCATGTCAGCTGAGAGATCAAAGCCCATTATCTGAGATATTTATCTTGCCATTTGAAACTCTGCATTATGTTAGATTCTTATGTACTGTATACATTGTCTGACTTTGTGGAAATGAATGGATTTTTCATAAATGCTACTTCCAGCATCCATACTGATGATTTACTACCCAAGGGTGGCATCATCAGTTTTCTATGGCTTTCTTTAATTCATTTCAATGGGAATCCAATCAATGGCATTCTTGATTGCTCAGTATGACGTTCATAAAAAGCAATGACTCCCAATTCTGTAATTTAATTGGTTCTTAAAGGATTAGTTCACCCACAGATGACAATTCTGTCACCAATTTAATAACCCTCACGTCTTTGCAAACCTTTATTGCTTTCTTTCATCCATGTACCACAAAAGAAAAAAGTTTGAATAATGTTCTGGTGCAATTACAATGAATGGGAACTAAAGCTCAATGATCCGATCACATCGGTTAACAGCCCACCGGGGTGGAAGATTATCCTAGCCTGGATGCCAGCCGAACTTAGCCCGGCCCACAACATTTGAGGTCGGGAAGTTCGGTCTGGACTTGATCCGTTGTGGAGCAACTATGCTCAAACCAGAGCTGTTCGGACCAATCGAATTGTCAGGGCGGGCTTTATACGATGATGGTCAGATGATCAACAGTAACGTTATCATCCACGTCATCACGTTACCAAAGAGCGCTTGGGTTGAATTTGTTTACAACAAAGATGCCGCCATTGCGTCTGTTATAGAAGATATCGACAGCGCATTAATTTTAAAAGAGGAACAGAGAACCGCGATCAAGGCATTTGTCGATCGGAAAGATGTTTTTGCCGTCCTTCCTACGGGATTCGGCAAAAGTTTAATTTATCAGCTGGCCCCGATGGTCGCTAGTAATAAATATATATGTAATATATATGTAATAAATAATACTAACATTACATATATATGTTATATAGTGTTAGTATTATTTATTACACACACTGCCTATAAACATATAAAATATAAAACCTTTTATCTTACTGAATTAAGATTTCATTTACTTATGTATGGTCTCTCCATTTAGGTTTTATACCATTTATATGCATTCAATTTATAGCATTTATTTACCAATATTATATACCAAAAAATACCTTTTTGGAAGCATAATTGTTTTAAAAGAGAACCCAAATGCAACAACTCTACATTATGTCATTCCTATCGCAGGCTACAAACATCTACCGTCCGTGAACTGTCTATACTGTTTGTTTTTACTCCTATTGAAAACTCAATGTTCCCCAGAAGAGCCATTTTTGCAACCTCATTCAGTGTTCTTCATAGTTCATCACACAAGCACAATCAAGAAAAACTCCCAAAGTGACACCATCGCCTTACTGAACCCCAGCCTATCCAAAAGGAATGTGTGCTCCCATATAAATGTAATGGTTGCTCTAAAAGATAATATGAAAGTGTAATAGCGTAGGAAAGTTTTTTTTTTTTAGTTGAAGGTGACACTAACACAAAAAAATTAAATCTACAAGAAAATCGTTTCCTCTGTAACTTTATCTTATCTAGCACAAGGTGCCCTAGCAGTATGTGGCTGTTTCTAGTGAGAAACCCCCCCTTAACTTCAAAATGGTCTAAAGTGCATCTATTTTATATGAGCTAGTGCGCTGGCTGCACATGGCAGGTAATTGACATTTGTGTGAGCTGCATATTTGTAGTGCAAATGTTTAGGGGCATAAATTATATTTATGCACATTACATTATGCTGCCTGAGGGGGTAAGTGAAACTAATTTAGTGGCAATAAAACTAAATTAATGGACTACAAGCATCTGAGCACATAAAGAAGTAATTCTGCCTGAAAGTTATATTAACACTGAGAGTATGTAATCGTGGAAAGGGCCTCATAAAAAGTAATGATTTTACATGCCAAAAATAAATGCGTGTCTCGCTGGAATTATCCAAGTTTCAATCAAAGCTCATCAGCTCTATTTGGATCAAGAAAGACATGGATCTGGCCCAGTGTTGAAACCGTTTCAGCATATTTAACGAACTGTAAGCAGGGCATTCAGATGTGGCTAATGGTGGCGATAAGGCTCTGGAGAAAACTGCTCAGGCATGTTGAAAGCAAGAGTTTCCACATTGATCTGCAAACCATATTGGAGGGTTAATATATATACTGACAATTAGGTTGTGTACTGTATCTAATTCATCTAAATAAGTTAAAACAAAAGATTGCCAAGTATACTCTGTTTAACATGCATAAGCTCAGAGCCTTGTATAAGTGCTGATCTTTCTGACAGAGTCATAATAACAGGACTACATGGGGGGATTTTATATACACTAGGTCAGCATTTTTACTGAACTGGGGTGCGTTTCCCGTATAACGACGTCACTCGCTGCTTAACTACCATAGTGCAATGCATCGTTGAAAAAATCAACTAGCTAGTCAAGACTGTTTCCCGAAACCATATTGTCGCAAACACGTTCCACCATGTTGGTTAATGGTGTCACGCAGGTGTTGGAGTCATAACTTCTTTTAATGAATCTGTTTAAGATCAAATTAATGCTAGATGCTTGCTTATTTGGCTCAAGATAAGGATTTATTGAGTCCACGTCATGCAAACAAGAAACTATGGGTGCTTCTCAATATCCCTCCACGTCTCCTGGCTCCTCCGTCCTCTATCCTATGACCCGGAAACCGATCGATTTCAGCCATCTTGAAGGACATCTCAATTCTCTAATTGCACCGCGAGGATTGAGGAGTGAGGAGGCTTCCTGAGGAGTTATGAGCGAGGATACACAGGTGTATCTTTTGCGGTTTGAACGCTCTGTTTGAAAGGGCATGTCTGCTGTGAGACTTAAGTGTAAACGCCCACTGCTGTGATTGGCTGACATGTTTGCATATGATATAGCTAGTATTACATGTGGAACTCTCTCTAAAACTTTTACTACATTTTTACTATTACAGCTATCGAGATTAAGGAATCGTGAAAAGTATTGATCATAATGATCTATTCCCATCACATGAAAGGTTGCAGTGATGAGCATTGAGCAGATGACAGTCTGTTGATCGCGTATCAAAAGATCTTATCATTGCAACGCAATTTCGGCTTCTCACGAATGCTTTCACCAGAAGTGTAAAGTCTGGGGTCAGAAAGTAAAAGTCCTGCCATATATTTATTCCACCCATGATCTCAGCCAGCTGATTTCACTAATTAGTTATATCTCCTGGCTGAAAAACAGTGCTAATTAGCAAATCCAGGTGATTGGAACAATAGGACAACTTTTACTTTCTGAACCTGGACTTTACACATCTGGCTTTCACCTAATAACAATGCAAACACAATGTAAATACAATAAGAGCTTCGTTGTACTGTACATTGTAACAGCGTCATGATTTTGTGATGATTGATTTCAATGAGTTTTGGCAAGTGTCCAGATAAACTCACGCTGTTTGATTGACAGCTTGGACAATTGGAAAGGGAGCGTTCTTTGATCGCGTTCTTTATATAATTTAATCACAGTTTAAGATTTTCATCTTTCTGAAGAGAAACGACGTGAAGTTGATTGTTTAGTCACTGGCTTGATTTACTGATGCATAAACAGTATTGAACGATATTTTGAGAGATAATATGTCTGAACTTGAATAATTACATCAGAAATCACTGATAACAGATCAGTCATTAGAATAAACACTTACATGTTTGTAGTGTTGCTGGCAGATCCATATCGTAAAAGTCTGTTTGCAAAGCCTACGCCGAAATTTACCAAATAATCCAGAGCGAAATTCACCGAAATAATGCACTGCTGAGACATTCACATTGTTGGGAAAAAAACCCACTATCCTAGCATTAGGATCGTTTGGAAGGTAATGGTATTATTGATCCTGTATCGATCTTTTCTCGTTCTCATGTCACTGTTCACTAATGCTCCAGTGGGCGGGGCCAAAGCTGCCCTGGGACGTCACAAGTCTCCACTTTTTAGATCATGTCGTTTGGTGGCCTTGGTTTCAATAAAAGCAGTTTTTTTGGAATAACAAGAAAGTTTTGAGTTTTGAAACTTACAGGGTATTTTTATAGTTTAACTAACTCTTAACTGTCAACGGATCAAGGAACATTTGAATTCTCAGTCTTTACCCCTTTAATGAAAAAAATGAAAAAAATTGTAATGTCCTTCAAGGCACTTTGGAGAAGAATAAGAGGTGGTTTGAAATGCAAACAATATGTGACTGGCTATACATAGACTTTACCATTCCCAATGTCAGAAGACCAAGTTTTGGAACTCTACAATACAAATGTGAATGAGCAATAACGACACACATGAATGGAGCAACTGACTCAAAAACTCTCAGAATATATATCTCAGAAAAAATATTCGAAGAAAAATAATATCATAAAGAGCATCATCATGTCAGCACATATTTGAATATGGCACAGGAATATTCGATTGGATTCATGTTTTGCAGAGACACATTTACTATATGTGTCCTAATGTAAATTGAATGTTCATATTGAATTGTACAGCAATCTGGTCTTTACTGTTTTTGATGTTCCAGATGCTCATGTAAGAAATCTCCCTGTGGAGTCCTTTTTTAAATGAAAAAGTGTATTATCTTTTAAGGCCATAGGTCTAAAAGTGCTACAGAAGTAATTAGTGCAGCTTTCACTTCCCTGTCAGCTTTCTGTACAATGTGCTCCGGTGTGCACAGAAGGCAATTAAACAGGACGATCGCCATTAACTTTTTAAGAGCACAAGGATTTGTGCACATACCTCATTTGTAATCAGTCGCTTCCCTGAGACGTATTTAACAGTGTGGCTTTAAGGTTTATGTGTACTGCAATAATAAAGCTTATATATTCTGTATCACATTCTTAATAATTCGAAAATGTACTAGTATCTAATTCATTTCAGGGCCACAGTCTGCACTTTGCAGTCTTTTTTAGATGCCAGTTTTATGGATGTCCTGCAGAGCCAATAAACATTTAATTTGAGTGGGTACTTTGTCATTTGCTTTAAAGCTTCACATCATTGCACTAAGTTTGCCAAAACCTCAAATTCATAATGCATATACAGTATAGTTGCGCGTCGGTTAAGCTGTACCGCCTGCGATAATTGCAGTGATTTTACGCACAATCGTCCCACAGAGACACACCGATCTATACAGACACATCCTTGAAAATACAGAAAATGCCTTTTTCCCTCCCTAGAGAATGTGTCAGACGAAATCAACAGGGTGGAAAAATAATTGTTTGTATTGCATGTCATCGTTTCTCCATACAGTAAACAAAATGAAAGAGAATTCTGAGGATGAATGGCGAACGTTATTGACACAATACCGTTCTCCAGTCTTTTGTCCCCATCTAATTCCGATCATCGACGAGAGTGACATTATATGCTGATTGGCACATTGTTCTGAAAGGAAAGTCTGCGCCGTTGCCAGCGAAAATGAAGGCTCGTGGCTTGTCACTGTGCTTCCCCTGCAGTTAGTGCATGTAGGAGTGCTCTCATGGGCATTTTCTCATTTATGATTGCTTTTCGCTCTTGGCACTTCCTGGACTCCCAATCCCCTTCTTTCGCTCTCATATATATGTAGTTTGACTGGCGGGCAGTTCCTCATTATTTGCATTCTGATACCTGCCAGCACTAATGAGAGAAGGGACCGGTGCTGCCGTGACAGAGCTGGTGGATTAATGTCCGCGCAGTAGCGAGGGAAGTCAGGGAATAGTTCATTATGGCAGATTTTAACTCTGTGATTCTCTTTCTAATAATATGGCATGATAACAAACACCCGGGACCACGGAGACCCCACCTGAGGGACCGTTCTGCCTGTGGGGACCACATTGTGCATTTAAATATGTGTTTGCCTTCTGGTGCTTTATTAATAGAAAAAGAAGTGTGTTTGTTGCATCTTCTACTGGAGAATAATAGATTTTTGGCTCCAGAGCTGAAAAAAGGTTTTAGGTGGAATATACCTCACTTATTTCTTGCCATTCAGCTTAGAATGCGAGAGTATTGATTTTGCAATGCAAACACGTGGGTTAGTTATGAGGACCTATTTGAACTGCATTGATCATTGTCGGCTAGCACTATAATTTGGACCAGCATTGGACTGCAGGGAGAAGTTATATTTTATCACTATTGAGTCTCTACCTTAAAAAAAAAAAAAAAAGGAAAAGAAGGGAAGAAAGAAAAGGGGGAAAAAGCAGTCAGAAAAAAAAATAAAAAATAAACAGTATAAAGAGAATCGAGTGCTAATTTAGTGATAATGTAAATGATTCAAAGAGGTAAGATGGCCCCAACCTGGGGCAAGAAACTTTTAAAAGAATGTATAAATGATTTTTGATATCATTCTTTTGAATATTAATATATTATTTAGTGTCATTAATGTAAAATACTAAATCAACTCTTCTATTTAAAATTGTGTTTTGACAGTTTAGAATTGAAAAACTGACAAAGGGGGAAAAACAATATTTTATGACTTTAATTGTGCATATTTTAATTGAAGATATGTCATAATATCAACTGTATAACAACAAATACAAATAACAACACTACTAAAAAAAACTGGGTTAGTATGAGGATCTGTTGGATTTGCATTGACCATTGTTGGCTAGCACTATTATTTGGACCAACACTGGACTGCAGAGAGAAGTAATATTTTATCACTATTGAGTCTACCTTTAAAAAAAAAAAAGGGAAAGGAAGGAAAATGAAAAGAAAAAAAAGCAGTAAGCAAAAAGGAAAGAAAATGAAAAGAAAAAAAAGCAGTCAGCAAAAATCCCTCAACACTACAAAATGACTTGTGTATTTGGGGATAAAATATACAGCTGTTCTTCGGAAATATTTATTAAAAGTCAAATTGATGGTGTCAACGTCGCCAGCCTACAGCCTCCCAGTGCCACTGGTGCTGACGACGCACAGCCATCCCTCAAAAAGGGCCCTGTGGTTCTACACAAAGACAAATTATCCTTTCATTTGCAACGGAGTGTTTCCTTAAATACCTGCTGTGCTAACGAGGCCCTCATGTTGTGTTTGAGTCTCACTCGCCGCTCTATTAGCGTCCGGGGCCCGAGCGCGGGGCTGATCTCACTGAGTGATTAACTAAACCTCGGGGCTGACAGGCCTGCGAGCCTCTACGGAGGGAGAAGCCGGACTAATGTGGGGCTCTGTTTAACAAGCCTGGTGCAGATAGGAAAGATAGGAATGAGGGGATGGAGGTGGGAGGGTGTGATGGTGTGATGCTGCTCCACTACACGGGAGAGACTCCCAGCTGACAGTAGTCAGGCGAGCCCCCTAATGAGCGGCTCCTGTCGGATGCCTGAAAGCTGGAGGAATGCAGCAACGCACTAAAGCTCTAAAAGCGAATGGCAGAACGTGTCAAGAGTCTTCACAATCACATTGCTAAAAGGGCACTGCCTTCTGTCACAAATCATAATCAATTAGATGAACAGATAACAGTGGCGTGTGACTTTAACCCAGTGTTTGTTTACACGCTTAAAGACAGTAACACCATGTATGAGTAGACTACTAGAATGTTGCATGTTTAATATTTACATACAATTTATATATAAAAAATGAAATTAATTAATTTATGATAATAGACATTTTTACATAACAAAATGCAACATTACAGTAAAAAGCATACTTGATGTAAATGCATTTTTTTAAGGTTTTTTTTTTTCTTCAGAATTTTGGGGTCACTTTTTTTTTTTTTTTTTTTTTTTTTTTTTGGGGAAA
>FLSR01004872.1:14725493-14736145 GCA_900092035.1 Leuciscus waleckii | reverse complement strand
CATTGACCAACTGAAACCTGGTCTAAAGTCAATGGCGCAATATTTTTTGTTATTTAATGAGCGCGTTAGTAATGTGCGCCTGTAGGCAGGTCCACAACACACATACACTCTGCTTATTAGACACACACTCGCTTATTACACACACAGGGACGCGCAGAAGCACACAAACATGGCAAATATTAAAAATAAAAGGATTACATTGTAAAAGATTATTACTGTGTAGCTACATAAAGATTTGGTGGAATCAGGCTTGTCCTTTAGATGGTCTGCTTGCGCGCTTTAAACTCGCGCACGAGCAGATCCGTTTCCTCTCTGGAGACGCGTTCATCTTTCCGCTTGCAAATTCCGCCGTGTAATAGCGAATCCGCCATGGCGCGAGCGCAACTGGCTTTTAAAAGGAATGGGACATTTTTAAATATTAAGAGAATAGGGAGACACCTTTAAGACCATGCGCCTGGCGTGCCAACCCCGCCGTTAAACTAGCAAAAGTACACTTGGATGTACAAATTTTAGACCATGCGCTTTGATAATTAAAATAGGGCCCATAGTGTTGCTAGAAAGTCACGTTTTGCTGGAGAAGGGATTTAAGGCACCAACATAAGCAATATTCCTTCCTTTTTGTAAAAGGGTAAGTTGTCATCATTCTTTCTGAAGATGGTGGAAGGAGACAGAAAGCAAGACTGGATCTCAACAATAGCATCACATGGTGTGATTATAGTTATTATAGTGGAAGTAAACTGACAACTATGCTGAAGTCCTAGAGGTATTGCAAATGACTGAATGTGATATGTATAGCTGACAGTCTCTCCTGAGGATATCAAGTTTGAAAACATCTTAATTAGCAGCAAGATCCGTTTATCGTTACAGAAGAAAGCTCTCTGGTGTTTATTTCCTCACACAGGTTTCAAAGCATCATGGTCAGGAGAGAAAATGAGTGACACTTTATATAAAATTTCAATTAGAACACTAAACATAGCGCCTAAACAAATACAATTACAACCTGCAAAGTGTAAAAGTAACCAGTGTTTACTTTAACTTTCAATGACAAAACCACATTTGTATCAGTGTCAGGAAAGCGGGAATAAGGCCATGGTAGGTTCAGTCTGTTCCTCATTATCTCTTGGAAATGTATAAATATGGTGAAGAAACAAATCAGATGATAAAACCTGTAGCCGAGACCAGTTTCCATCAGTCAGCTTTGCACTGCGAAACCACCGCAGTTTCTTTGTGTGCTCAAGTCAGCATTTTTATTAGCCTATTAAAACTTTGTCACTGCAGAAAGCACCAAGTGCCCATTCCTCCGTTTCTGTGTGACATGCTCAGGAGCTTGCTGGGTATTTTGTTTGTAGTATGAGGCAATGTCAGGATACTATAAAAAAAAAAAAAGAGGGCTCTGTGCTCTTAAACATGCCCAAAATCCTCATTATCTGTTTCTAAATTCTGAAATTCTGAATTAAAGTCTAAATTCTAAGGTCAGTTTTAGGGCTACACTTTTTATTTCTAACACATCAGTTCAAGAGGACTTTGCCAAATTATATTTGTTTTCACAAGAATATTTTTTACTAAAATCCAAGTTATGTATATTTGACAGAAATGTCAAAACAGGTGAAACATTTTCATGAATCAAACCATTATTGCATATAAATTTAACACATAAATTTGTTATATAATTGTTATATTATACATATATATATATATATATATATATATAACCAAAGATTTGTGTGATAATTATAGGGATTTTCAAGTTACTACTTTGAGACTTGCTTTTGGTGTAAATATATATAAAGTAAAGTGTACACACACACATTTTTATTCTATACAACTATATTATATCCCCCTAACCCTGAACCTATATCGCAGAAAGATTTCTGCAATTTTACATTTAAAAAATAATTATTATCCTATTTGATTTATAAGCTTATTTTATCATGGGGACCAAAAATGTCCCCACATTACTGACATCTTTGTGGGGACATTTAGTCCTCATAACGGGTGTACCTGAACCACACAGACACACAGACACACACTGTGTGTTGGCCATCGTTGTACCAATTTTCTGTTTGTATTAAATACACATTATTACAGGATTTACAAGTAGAGCTACAATTCACATTCAATTACTTTCCTTTTTTTATTTGTTTACCATGTATTCAGTTTTTATTCCAGGATGCCACTACCGCTTACAATCATGCTTTGTTTTCACACACTGACATCCCTCCAATTAAATAGAAAGAATAGACTTCTGCAGGACAAAAAAGTACAAAAAATAAACCTTTTGGACTCTTTAAAAGTGGCCAGTAGGGATTAAAATATTGCAACCTGCCACTTTCTTTTGTCAGAACTTTCTGTACCTTGAGCTTTGAAGTCTCCTAGAAGTGTTAAACCACAGTTAATTAGATAATAGAAACGTTAACAGAGGAAAGCACACAAATCACTTCACGCAAACAGGGACAGCCACCAGGGGAAAAAGTTGCAGGTGTAGGCGTCTGAAAAACTAGATTATTCACCCACATTTTCTGCAATATCTCATATCAAGACATTAAATATGGATGCATACTTTATCAACACATTGAAGGTTCAAAAGAGTCTTCTTCCATGTCTCTTTCATGTCTTCATGTACATCACCGCTGCATCGCTTATCAGACCTGACACATATACCTCGTACAATGCAGCCAATTATTTCTTTTCCCTCAGAGAAACATGCTGGAATGTTGACGCTAAAGCAGACAAAGACTCCCAGGCTTGCTTTGAAGAGCGCTTACTTTTTCCTGTCAGGAGAACCTAAATTAGCAGTTGTATCCCCAACTTCATATGAGTGTTCTAGCAGCAAGAAATATTCCTTTTTGATTTGATTTTCTGTGTTCTTTGATAGTGTTTCACTAGAGACAGATGTGTTTTTACTACAAAATAGAAGGGGCCATTCCATTGCCTCCTACTTTCCCCAAACCAATCAACACTTGAAGGGCAAAAAGGGTAGAAAATGCACTAAAACAAGTTCAAAGATCACTTGAAATCCATGGAATGGCAAAAGGCACTGACAGTAAGTTTGGATGGCGAACAGTTTGCATAATATTCCTGTGGGGGCCTGCAGATTGGTTACCAAAGCAAGACCCTTCAACCTTTTGTCCCCCTATTCGAAACCGCCACTGCACGGCAAGTGAAAATGATTGCCTCTTGCCTTTTGGAAGAGATTGTGTGAGAGTTTTTTACATTTATCTAATTATTTGAAAGACACCGTACCTTTCAAAAGCTGCGTTCATTATGTGATTTGCACAAGTTGAGAGATATCAGTGTCACCTCAGGTGGTCTAGGCACATCTGAAGGCACTCTTTCTCCTCTCATCTCCTTTTGTTGCCCTGCTGGCTTTTGATGAGAACAAGATCACACATACGTTGTTTTCACTCAAGGAGCCCATATATGACAGATACCTTAAAAATGTGTCTTTTATTATAGGCTACCACTTGCTACATAAATACAGGATTGCCACTTGAAGACACTATATATCCAGTTTGTGAAGGTCCGGTTCAAGCGACTAGTTTATGTTCTACGTTAATAGGTAACATTCAGCACACTTGTTGTAAAAATGTGAGTTTGAAGTAGCGTACGCATCTCCAGCATGGTACAGGCAGAATAATTAGAGGGTAAAAATACTTGATAATATTGCTTTGTGTTTTGCCTCACACAGCGTGAATCCTGTGGTAACCGGTTTAGACAGAGAAAATGTAAAATTTATGGGCTCTTAAATGAGCACTTTGGGGAGTGTGGATTTATGCCCTGCTGAGGTGTTTAAGAACACGCGAGTCTTAATCATGACAATGTCCGGGATTTTTTTCTCAAAGGAAGTCCTTGAATATTTATGATTTCATAGGAAAACATAGAAACTCAAATGTAGGCCTATATCCAGGTAAATCTCATAAATCCTGTCAAGAACATGCCCAGGTCATATTTGCACCCAAAATAATTTGTTATTTGCATACATATACAGTATATTGCATTGTTACATAATGTTACATCATTGTCATGACAATTAAGCACATTTAGGCCATTACTATATAAAAAAAAACATAGGCCTAGTTATCAATCTTGTTTGATGCCTCTTGGTCTCTTGACAGTTCATCTGACACTGACTCTGAGAGTGATTCAGAGAGCCAAATCTCATGGTACTCTGTGTATCTATAGCATGAGTTCATGCTTTCATTTTGCGTGCTCTTTATATGCAGAAATGACCTTTTACGTGCATCCGTGCATGATACGCACTTTTTGCGTGCATATGATACATTTTGTACATTTTGCAGACCAGATGCACGTAAAAGATTACTTTTGCATATAATAGTAAAAACATGAACTTGTACTATATATACACAGTGCCAGGAGATCGTGTTGCATCTGCTACTGTTCCAGGTATGTTAGGCTGTCAAGACTATAGCCTGGCTGTTATCATAGCTTACTTCAATGTTATGATGAAATAGCCTCTATTATTATTATTATCATCATTATTATATTATGCATATAGGAATTATGCATATAAATTATGCATAATTTAGCCCTGATAAGATTGATATTTCATGAAATAAAACAAACTAATTAGGCTATAATTTCTTGGCGACAGAGCAAAATCCTAATACATTTTCAGATTCATTAGAATTTAAACTGTGTCTCCTGATGTTTTACCTATCCTAACATAACAGATCCATTTATTCATGGATTTTGATTCCAGTGGTGGCTGCATATGATTGTTTCCGATTCGTGTGATCATTTCCAATAACTCCAGAGCGTTGTAAAGTCAAAAGTCAAAAATGGATTGAAAAAAGATAATGTAATCATTTCCAAAATTCACAACATATTTTTATCTACTGAAATATTCTGCTTCAATCCATATTTGTTGGCATTTAGACTCTCAAAAACAACAGCGGTGAAAAAACTTTGGTCTCTCGATTGCCGTCACAAAGCGAGGCACGCACCTTCGGCGGCAGTGTAGTAGCTCTTACACAAATATATTACAAAAAGATTGTATTATATAAGCCTAAAATATGACGACAGACATTCAAAACTTCATTCTTAAACCTCAGTAGAAGCTTTGAATGTAAATATGACACATATATATATATATATATATATATAATTAGAAATCACCAGTATTTGTAACAAATACTTTTTTCTTGTCTTTTTTGGCTAAATTATTTCTTATTTCGGTTACACTTGGATGGTCCACTTTAGACAATCTACTAACTATAAGTAACTTTGCAACTACATGTCAGAGTATTAGTAAACTGTGGTAGAGTGTTAGGGTTAGGGTTAGGGTTCAGGTTAGTAGAATAAGATAAATAGCCAAGGCAGAAACTCAAAATTCGGATTTCTGGAGATTCGTGAGGATCCTCATGTCAGAGCAGTGAGCATAAAAAATTAATTGTGAGAATGTACAAAGTGCAATAACAAGACTTGGCCTCATACTTACATTCTTATATGCACTTTCATGTTTCTTTGTGCTTGTCAGAGGGTGAGCATAAAAAATACTTCTGTACTTCTCTCTGATGTGATGTGATATAATGGCCAGATTGGAAATTCCTGTTTCAAATTTACCATTAATCCAG
Organism: Leuciscus waleckii; assembly: GCA_900092035.1. NCBI lineage: Eukaryota > Metazoa > Chordata > Actinopteri > Cypriniformes > Leuciscidae > Leuciscus > Leuciscus waleckii. The sequence goes on along the minus strand of FLSR01004872.1, from coordinate 14,730,551 downwards.
ATGTAATATGCACTCTTAACTTAAAATGATGTCAAACATCAACCAAATTATCCAAAATTGGAATGTAGCTATTTCTGATAAAGATTTGACTGAATACCCAAGTCACCCTGATAGCACACTAGCAATCATATGGCACAGACCATGCCAGCACTATCAAAGGAAGATTTCCGGAGTCTCAGGAGAGTTAGCTACAGACTGTATCACACACCTACTCTCCTGTGACCCGTCACCAGCATACCCAGAATATCAAGAGAAATAGCACAGATGATTGCGGGAGATTGCAGCGTGCCTCCTTTAATGGCTTGGAAGCAATGGCTCTAAACCATTTCTATTTTTCACTGGCAAGTACTTTCCATTGCTTTTGTCATGTGAAAACTTCACTCAGCGTAAGGGAATGAGGGTCAGTGTGTACAGTATGCATATTTATGCGTGTCTATGTGTGTACATATACTGTGGATGAAAAAAAAAAATGTTGGACACTTTTCGGCACAATAACAGTAAATGTATAAATGTCAGTTGTGCTGAGAAGTCAGATCACATTAACAACTGACATGTTCCACTTTACACAACCATTTCACAACCACAGCGTGTACAAATCAATTTTTACAAAAATTCGGAATAATTATTTTATATTATTTAGCTAATCAACTTTTTTTTTGTGTGATTTTTGTTTTGTTTTTTGTTTGAAAATTGAGTTAATGCTCTATTTCTTTAAAATGTATGCTACTTGGTAGATTTTCTTATATAATAATAATACAAAAAATCATATTTGTAAATTGTGTGGCTTAAGTACTTTTGAGGCTACTTCATAAATAGAAAAACAAATATACTAATTTCATAAACTACACACAATTAAAAATATTCACATATTCGACTAGATGGTCAACAAGGATGAATTAAATGCAAATGTACCATTTATGTATCAGTCCCAAAGCAATTAATTCAGTATTCATCAGGTCTCATCCTAACCCTAATTTATGAAATGATTCCCATAGGCTCAGTATGTCTATCGTTTCATATGAATATATTTTGCAATAATGTCTAACCAGATAAATGTTTGTGGAAATTCCCAAATGTATATTTACTAAATCCTATATCAGCAGAGAATGCCTCCAGAGAGCTAAACAATGCATTGTGCAAAAACAAGATAATATTGAAGCTGTATCTTTGAGGTGAAGGAATGCAGCAGGCTAGTATTTCTTTAATATGTGTAAAACTAAATATATTTTTTGACATGTCTGTTTTTTCGTCCATACAATGAACATCAGTGGATGTCCCAATGTTTTTTTTGGACCCCATTGACTTTTATGGAGAAAAACTGTTGAAACATTTTTCAAAATATCTTTTGTGTTCCAGAGAAGAAAGTCATTGAGGTTTGAAATGACATGAGGATGAGTAAATGATGACAGACTGAAATAGTTCAGAGTGAAATAATATGACAGGCATCATCTCAGATGATAAAGAAAACAATTGTGAATCAAAACAAGCATAGAGAGTGATCTATGCTTGCCAACAATTTCCAAAAGATACAATAACTGTACTGGTCTTCTTAACACCGTTTCAATGGAAGTGTGCTCCAAGCATGTGCATATTAATCCATCTTTCCCTAGGAAAACACCCTCAATCTTTCCTGTTTTTCATGTCTGTCGTGACATCTTATCCTCTCCTATGAGGACGACATCTCCCACCTTCAGTGCCTGGTATTTACACAATGGTGAGCTGACCTTAAATTGAACAAGTAGTCCCTATGCCAACGAGTCCAAAATTCGTTCAACAACCTCTGACCATATTTCCATCTCTTTGTCAAGGTCTCTCGAATCTGAGCAGTTGGCTGAATGTTTGACGCAATGATCTTTGGTGACAGGGATTTAAGCCTGTACCGACTGGAAAGGTAAGGTATTATGGTTATGTGGCGAGCCTGAGTATAGTTTTACACATCAGCCCAGGATATTCTGTAAAGTTAGTGATACGCCGGGTAATTAAAAAAAAAAAATTTTTTGGCACATTAATCTCACAATAAATGTGGCACTCCCAGTTTTTCTTATGCACACCCAGAGACACTTTTCTGGCTATGCTAGTGCTTTGTCCTTCCCTGAGTGAATTAATCTCTCTGTCAAATGTCTCCTTGAGTAATTTTAACCCAATACACTTTGCTTGCCATTAAAGTGCCCCTATTATGGTTTTTCGAATATTCCCTTTCATGCAGTGTGTAATATAGCTGTTTGTGAATGTTAACGTTCTGCAAAGTTGTGAAGTCGATAGTGCGCGATAAATAAAGTTGTTGTCTCCCAAAAGAAAGATTGGACTCTGAACCGCCTTTACGAGTTGTTTGTTTCGAATCCTACGGTTCTGCATCACTAGAAAAGACACTAACGTGCTATGTTGACTATGTTGAAGGTTGTCCGCCTGCGAACAACTTGACCAGCCCTCAAATGTCATTTTACTGACGACTGCTTCTCAAATCTCTGAGTTCAACACGGGATTCACAAAACCCTTGCTCTTGAAAGATGGGTCAGTCCCCAGTTTATTCTGAGCTTGCTCCTCAGAATTCCAACCTCTAAGTATGAATAATTATTGATGAATTTTCTACCAGGTGTTCAAAATAGGTAGTTTTGTGTTTTGTATTTTGTAGGTCTCCGGCTAACTCACGTTATTACTGTCTTACTGAAATACTTCTGCTAAGCAGCTGTGGGCCACTATTACCTATTGCAGATTGTCTGTCATTCTTACTACTTCTGAGTAAAGAAAAAGGATGGAGCAAGATTTATTCTTACAAATGTTTGTTACATCAGTCATTCACGTTAGTCCTCGGCTAATGTAAGTAATGCGCTGTTATTGATACAGTACCCGCATGTGCACCACAATAAATTAGAATATACTCATCGTTTTGTTGTGGACATTCTCTTGTTAATGCTGATGCTGAAGGTGAGGAATTACTGTTGCAACATCTCATAATGTACCTCAAAATGAGTAGTATATCACTGAGAAACTTCCCGCTCAAGTCGTCCTTGCTATGGAGGTTCGGTTTGAATAACTAGTTCTTCTAATGTTTCATCTTCGGACTCGCGGTTCTCTGCTCGGATTGATATGGTAGTATTGACGTCATCATTACTGTCTTTAGTTTACAGTGTTTACAATCGCTGAGCTGTAGGAAGCTTCAGGACTGAGCTGAAGTTATTATGGTAATGGACGTTTTTGTTTCCGACAGGCGCTGTACACGGTAAACCAATCACAACAGACTGTGCCATCTGGCCAATCAGAGCAGAGTAGCTCGTGGAAAGGAGGGATTTAGAGAGAGTTTTTTTGTTTGTTTTTTTACCTTTGATGCATGTAAGCCTGTTGGTGGAGACCTCCAAAACAAAATTAGGAGACTTAAAAATATCATAATGGGGCACTTTAACTCTTCAGCGGCAAGCTCTCCATGCTTCTTTACCCTGAAGCGTGTGTTGGTGAGGAATCTCTGTACCTATAGCTGTTTTTCTGAGAACTGTATACTGTATTTGCATAGATCAAGCAGTGTCTCCCTTTTGTCTGTGCTCCTGAACTGCACTCAAGCTCTGCATTTACCTCTTCCACTGGAAGCTCTGCATCAGCTGAGACCACTGGATTCATTGACAGGAGAAAATCATGTCCATTCCACCACAACTGATTATCAATCAAACTGTCAACAGATTGTCCTCTTGTAGGAAGATCCGCTGGATTGTGCTTTCCATCTCAGTGTGACCATGACTGAGGCAAACTGAGTAACAGAGATCCAAAGCCTCACTAAAGCAAAAGGCTACCATTTCCATTGAATTGTGGATCCAATTCAAGACTATCATTGAGTCTATCCGCATGTTGAGCTGGTTTTCTCTGATCTTAATAGCCTTTAATAGATTATGGCCTAGCCTGGCACTATCAAGGCTCCCATCAACCCAGTCGAGGCAGCGTCATTTTCTTTAGAGGTGCAACTCTGGACTTTGAGGCTACCAGAGTTAAAATCATTTCCACACTCTCAACCTTGCCTTGCTGATATCCAACTGCACAGTAAGCTCTTTCACTCGTGACACAGAAGACATGGAGCCTGACTGTCTCTGATTTGTCAAGATGTGACACCATCTAGGAATGGCCACTAGGTGTATCTACAGTAACTCGACGCACCACTGCATCCATTTGTGAGCTAAGTCTGGGGGTAGTTCCTCATCAGAGTTAAGACATTTCCACATTTCCTGAAAGAGATAGTATAGGGTGTCAGGAAGCATATTGGATCAAAGATATATGACAAAATTTGAAGGACACACATCTTAGTATTCTCTTTTCTCTTCAAAACATCCAGCACTTACTACAAGTCGAACACAAAGTCATTGGGGTCTTGCCTCAATATCACTTCCAACATTTTCATTGCAATGCTGTGTGTCTCTGAATCTGCTGCACTCTCAATCTGGTCTTTTATCCATCTCTTGCTTAGGTTAGAGGAGTTAGTTGTCCATTTCTGCAGGTCCATTCCTGCATCAGACAAGATTGCCTTTGCTTGTGCTGTGATATAATAGGCTTCATCCACATCAGGCAAGCTCGCAAGGAGGTCATCCACATATAGACAAATAAAACTTTGTTGACTGCCTCCGTCTATTAGGGGTGTAAGAAAATTTCGACACACGTGAATATCGCAATATTATGTTTGGCGATACTGTGTAGATTCTCAAAAACACACTGAGAGTTTAGATAGAATATATAAATATATATACTGCATGCTTTCCTCTTAATAACAACAAAAAGGACTGCGGTGAGGAAACAATTAAGAAAGCATATGATAGTGATATGGATCTGTTTGCATTTATATAGTGCTTTATACAATAGATTGCTTTAAAACAAGCAGCTTTACAGAATTAAATATAAAGTATGACTATGCACTTTCTCAAATTTAAAACGGTAAACTTTCAAATCCAATAATATATAAAAATTTTATATATTATTGGATTTGAAAGTTTACCGTTTTAAATTTGAGAAAGTGCATAGTCATACTTTATATTTAATTCTGTAAAGCTGCTTGTTTTAAAGCAATCTATTGTATAAAGTGCT
>FLSR01004872.1:14670601-14714337 GCA_900092035.1 Leuciscus waleckii | reverse complement strand
TTAATTCTTCACTTCATACATTTAAATAAATTCTAATTTCTTACTTTTTATCCTTGTTTTTATTTCTTATGCATCTGTAATGATTATGATCCCATTTAAGTAAAGCACTTTGAATTACCATTATGTATGAAATGTGCTATATAAATAAACTTGCTTTTCCTAAATGTTGTAATAATAAATAAAAAAGTATTATAAACATATTTACACATTTTATGAATACAAGGCATATTTGCTTTATGGAAAGTTGGAAACTAAAACATGCACTTCTCGTTTAAGCCTCATATTTGGTTTTATCTGAATACAGATAGAATTAATTTTGTCATTGCAACAGATACAGATTGCATATGCATTCTCCATATACCCCATTGAGAATATGCTATGGCATAAATATTCACCAGTACAGTATATAAGTCATACTCTGTGTAGCATTGTGAAAGTGAAAAAAGTCAGTTTAAAGTAGAACTTCTCTCTCTCAGTAATGCTGGATGGGCGCACATCTTAGACTGAAGGGTGGTACATTGAGGAAGCAGTTGTCACACTGCCATGATGAAAATCAGGAGTATCCTGACAACACATCAGAAATAAAGAGCTCTCCAACTAGTCCAGCATACTAGAACAGTCCAAAATAATCACGAGAACTTCCTTCCATGACAACTGCTTCTCCGATCTCAGTTTGACATAAAAATATTCATACATCTGCATAGTTTCACAAGCACAATGATAGTCTATGAACATTGCTGTGTTTTTTATGAAAGCCTAAAGAAAAAAGAAAAAGGTTTTGCTTAAGGAAAGAAAAAAAGCAGTTTTAAAAAAAAATTAATAACTCATTCAAACAAAAGTTTGTTTACGCCTTTGGAACGTCAATGCGTGATAGTAATGTCAAACGCTCTCCTGAGAGCGTGTTTCTTCTGACTTAACACGATACAAATTTCCATTTGGATCTGCGAGACAGAGAAGATCAAGTCAAGGTCATGCATGTTTTTGCTTTCATTCTTTTTCCAAGCACAAATAAATCATACATGGCCTATGGGTTCTCCTGCTCTCTGAGCTGCGTCGGCCCAGAAGATGAGGACCTGATTAATTGATTCAGCCGCTCAGATCAATACAAAGCAAGTCCCTCTCTTCAGAAGAGCAGTCGGAATCGGCCCTCAGAGATTATTCGAAGATGTAAAATGCCTCTTACTCCCTCACTTCATCTTTCTCTCTGCCTGTCCATCCTTTTTCCTTGAGCTTTGTGGAGAATAAACCACTTTCTTGCCCCAAACTGCAATTAGTGCAGACATGTGTCTGGGCAGCTGTGGAGAGCAGTCAGGGCCCCAGCTGTGCTGATGGGACAGCAGGTGTCCTCCTGGCCTGACTGAATTATTCAGAGCTCCAGCACATGAGGCAACCCTACACATCGTCTCAAAGGACTGCAGTTTTTCAAAGGATGTGAGAATATTGAGCCGCGGTACAGGAGGACGCATACTGTACTCTCTTGTAGAGAAATGAGGCGATCTCCATTTCCGCACAGATGAACATGGGAAATCTATTGGACAAGGATGTTATTGATGTTTTATTCATGGCAGAACAGTATGGTGTCACTTGCTAATCTCAGTCCAAGCGTAATGAAGTAGCCGGAATGTGGGAATTGTGATGAGCAGATGGCAGGCGGAGGCAGTACTAGCACTGTTTGGGAAATATATATGACCAAACTAACAATGGCATAAATGAATTGTTGTGTTAGCCTTGCAGCAGAGGGTTTGTGCAAATGCTACGGTGTTGCATAAGCCTTTTCACAGTCCTAGTGTCATGACATCAAACTCATAATTGGGAAGACAAACTTGCATCTGCAAATGGACAATTGCCTTTGACAAACCACTTTTTTAATTAATGTGGTACCTTACTTTGAGTCATCTTTCATTTTTTATGTATAGTATCTGTGATGATAAATAGCAAGATGATATCAGGGCAAAGTTTTACGGTCTATAAGGAAAACTCAAGCAGAGTTTTAAAGCTCATTTTACTTTTCACATTAGCGTTTTCAATGCTGATGCCATTGCAGCATGTTAATCTTCTGTTTATATTTAAAACCTATTGCAATTGCAGATCAGTGTTGCCATGTCTGTGGTTTTCCCATGGAAATTGGCTACTTTTGCACTGTTGCTGCAGGTTGAAGCGACCCCACGAACACGATTTTTAACCCCCGGAACGCGGTTTGGCCGTGATTGGGCTAGTTTTGATTACAAACTTTGTTATGAAGACCCGGCATCCCTGTTGGCATCCCTACACACGCGTTCAAAGGTTTGGGGTCGGTAAGATTTTTTTAAATGTTTTTTTAAAGAAGTCTTTTATTCTCACCAAGGCTTTTTTATCAAAATACAGTAAAATGAAATATAATTACAATTTAAACTGTTTTCTTTTTTATTTTTAACATTTATTTTAATCCCACGACAACAACGTTGAATTTTCAGCAGCCATTATTCCAGTCTTCAGTGTCACATGGTCCTTCATAAATCATTCTAAAATTATGGTTCAGTGCTCAAGAAACATTTCTTATTATTTACCAATGTTGAAAACAGTCAACGCTATCTCACGACTAATTCATACGAGTGAGTAAAAGGTGGCTAATTTGTACGATTTGTCTGAACCCCAGTGATGGGTAGGTTTAGGGGCGGAGTCAGGGGTAGGTCATTCTTACGTCATTCATACGAATTGGGCAACTTGTAAAATATGTACGATTTAGAAAAAGTGAGGTTGTATGAATTCGTACGAATTAGCCACCTCGTAAATGTCCTGCTTCTTATTGTTGTGAAAAATGTGATACTTAACAGGATTCTTTAATGAATAGAATGTTTGTTTGTTTTTTAACAGCATTTATTTGAAATGGAAAACTTGTGTAACAATATAAGTGTCTTTCCTGTCACTTTTTGATCAATTTAATGGATCTTTGCTAAATAAAAGTACACCTTTCTTTGAAAAAAATATTTGTATTCTTACTTACAATGCATTCAAACCAAAATGAGGATGCCCAAATTTAAACTCACATTGGCAATTTATCTTTGTATGTAGGACTACTGCATAATTTTGGTAGTCAGTGAACATTTTCACAATTGTTCCACTAAAACAGGTAGGGTATACATACTTGTAATTCTCAAATCTCAATGTGAAAACAGTGTACTACAAAAAATGACATCATCAAATAACATTACATCAACATTTAAAAACCGTGATAAATGTAGCAACCGTTGAAGAGCCAAATGTAATTCACAGTACTATCGTGCACTAAGACAGTAAAATATTTCATTGATAGTTTTCTTTTCAGTGACTGTTTCTACAGGTTACATCATTAACTCAGGGGGTAGACTGTCTACGAGTCTTCGAATCATTCATTCAACTGATTTGTTAAAGGAGCAAAAGGCCACCTATTTTGATTTGATCTAGGACCGAATGGTTCATTATGAGGACAAGACATACAGTAGATGAAAAAGGCATATTTACTAATAAATCATCTTCAATCACATCAAATCATATATATTTTACTTTATCACAGTTGATGCTTCTTGGAGTCGAATATAGCTTATGATATATTTGTGCAAAAAAGAAAAGAAAGTGTAGCACTCTTATAACTATTCCTTTAATATTTGCAAACCTCACAAGTTCCATATAGATTCTGTATAAATGCAAGAGTTAAGTGTCTTATTGTCCTTCATTTTAAGTGGCAAGAATGAATGATTTTGAAATGAAAGTACTGTGCTGAGGTCAGGTACTTAAGAGTTTTCCTTTTAAAAGGCCTTTATTTCTTGCTTAATTTTCATATATTGGAAATTCTATTAAAGGGTCATTAACAGTGTTCGTTATTTATAAACCTACAAATTAAATACAGTCCTGCAAGTTTATATGTTCTTTGTTACTATGGTAACAGAGGGTCTAACAAGGAGTATGTAGGTGGCTGAGTGATAGACTATAAAGCCATATACTGTATGCAAGATTTTTTCCTTGTCTGTAAAAGTGATTAACCCTTAAACGCATACCTCTGGTCTTTAGTGACCCGGGATATAATTCACAACCCTCCTCCTCATTCATTTTTTAAAGTCAGACATCAACCTTCTTAGTATTCCTCAATCAGTTCATTATAAACAATATAACAAGAAAAAAATATAAAAAAAATATATATATATAATTAAATAAAGATAAAAAATTTAATTATAAAAGAATGCCTGTTTTCCCATTATTATTATATAAGTGGCCTAATGACCTGAGGTCTGAAACAGTATAAGTATATTTTTTTTCGGCACAACAATAATTGAATCTTTGATGACTTAATAAATGGAACTCACCTTTATTCCACAAGGTGGCAATCTCTGATACACAATGATGAAGTGAAGATTCACTCATAGTTGCTGCAGGCAGAAAACAAAAGAATAGGAAGTATCATTAGCAAAACTTGAAATGACTCAGTGATTTAAGAGAGCAAGTACTGAACTCAATCAAATATTAGTGTCACTGTCACTTAATGGTGGATCTGGTGAAGAAGCTGTCAGTGATCAAAATATTGATTTTAAATATGTTGAATATTATAGTTCTGAGAATATGTTAAGATCGCGAATTTGAGCCAGATGCTTTACTGTGAAATGAGCTCTGACGAGGACAGTGGACAGCTCAAACTGAACCGTCTCAAGCTTTAAAAGATAACAAAATATGCTTTATTTTTATTCTTCTGTAATTGTTACTCTAATATCAGGAGAGTTTTATATTACCGCGACAGATAGAGATCAATCCGTGTTAGATATAGATCCGGGGGGTCGCTAAAGACCCGAATGTGTAATAATGATTGGTGAAACTTTCATGCATTTAAGGGTTAAATAAATGACATCCTACGTATGCACTTAGGAGGAGGAACACATGATTTCGCCTCACCAAAAATCACTTTTAGAATGCAAATCACATGCTTTTTCAATTCTGAATGCTTCAGAATTACTATTCAAATAAGACAAGTGAAAAGCTTAGGTATGTTCAATTACTAATAAATAAAACTTCTTTAATGCACTTTTCGCCCATTTCAGCTTCATTATAAAACAAATCAGGCTAATTTACAGTATAATAAAACCAATAATCAGTTACAAAAACAGATATCGAGAAAAGTCTTTAAAAGTTCATAATAACAGACTTTTATGAATCAATCGAGGGATTTCACAGTTTCGTTTACAGAAGCAGAGTGTTACGGAATGGCTGTATCAATGAAGCACACAACAAAGGATGATTCCAGGAAATAGTCTTTTAATCAAAACCCACAAGGAACAAGAAGATAAACTCAAAAACAACCATCCAACAAAGACGGCGACAGACAACTAGACAGCACAAGACTAAGACATAAATACACAGGTGACAGGGAGGAACTTATTGACAAGATAATTGACACACAGCTGAACTAATGAGGAGAGTTACCATGGGAACAAATGAAACAAAGAGTAGAGTCCAAAAACAGACATAACACAAAGCACGTTTGCAGGTGCAGATGGTTTAATTTACGTTACTCTTGGCAAACTTTGAGCAGATTTATAACTATCAGTTCAGACTGAGAGGTTCTGCAGTACAAAGAATCTTGAGAGCAAACTGTCCATCAATTGAACCCTACAAAAACCCTTTGAAGTGTTTTTTTTTTAAGCACTTCTGTTTGGAACGACCCCATAATATAGCTGGCAGTATTGTTCTCCTTTAGAAGTCCCCTGCGTAGGCTTCATTTATGCTGTTTGGAAAGCTATCAGAATGTAAAAATTCTCAGATATAACTACAGCTGAAAAAGTTCAGAAAGAACCTGATTTTCCAAGCCTACTTGTTTTAAGTTTTTATTCACCATCCCACCAGCATTATACTTCATGTACCCACTTTCTAAAGTATTTTTCTTCACAAAATTCAGGATCAGAAGTCCATGACTAGATTTATTTACAAATTTAACAATCAGCATTTCTTCAATCAAGGAGCAATAATCAAAGAAGACATTACTTATTACTATAATTTTTTTTTAACAATTGTTTATTTTCCTGTATAAGCTGACAAATGAAATGTGAAAGGTAATTTTATTTGAGGCAGAACTTAATAATGTTTGTTGTCAGATTATTGCAATCATACATAACTAATCACTTCATATTCACATGACCTTGTGTATCTCTCATCAAGGACAGCAGTCATGATTTTGGGAGATGAATATACCTCTATATTTATTTAATGTGAGGAGCAAAAAAAGTGTTACAACCATCCCCGGTCTCACCTGTATATTTTAAATTAGCGTATTGTAATTCGTTTCGTGTGGCTGTAAAACAGCTGCAAGGGAAATAGGAAAGCACGATAAATTAAATGGAGAACTGTGATGAATGAATCTGCAGGCATATGCATACACTGTAAAGAGGTTGCTGTAAATTTTACAGTAACTTACTGGCAGCTGGATGCCAGTAAGTTACTGTAAAATGTTTTACAGTATTATTACTGTATTTTCACTTACAGTATACTGTACTTACAGTAACATACTGTATACATATTTTACAGTATCTTACTGTACATATTACAGTAAAATACTGTTCAAATTACAGAAATCTGTTACAGTGTAGAAAACTGAAAAAAATGTTGTGGCTTTGACTTCATTCGTTCCACTGCGTGAGTGAACACATTGTCTTTCTATTTATATCAGTCTGCTATTGTTTCCGAACGTTTGGAAGAAGAAATTAATTTGTCACAGCAATGTCAACAGTATTTCTGAGTGACAAAGTGGGAGCAAGGTTCCCAATCTGACAAACTGACAAAGTTCAGCAGGATGTTCGACTTGAAATCGTGACCTGCTGTGATGTTGTGCCGCTTCTGCTAGTCCAGCCAGTCAAAGGTTGGACATGATTTAGTTGTTCTAGGGGAACAAAAATCAGCCTGCATAACTGTCACTGTCTCTCTGAGAATAAATGCCTGCAGATGAAGGGAAGTTATGACGGCAGATGGACTCTTCAGACTGGGTTCACCAGTCACCTAGTCAGCCTGAAAAGCCAAGAGCCTTGCCGTTACAACTGTTGGTTTTGACAAAGTGGAGGATGACAATGAGAGGTAAGGATGCTGATCAAATGCCCCAGGCTCAGGTTCATGACCCTTCTAGGCTGAAAAAAAAAAAATCAGTTTGACTGTGATGGACTGCTTGTTTATGAGCTCCTAGAATATATAACAGATGTTTGCTCTTTTCCATAGGGAATTGATTGGATCGTTGTGGTTTGCTATTGCTGTGATTTCATGTAACTGACAGGTTGAAACAAATTTCTTTCATCAATAGATTTCAAGACAATTACTAAAGGAATGAAAAAAAATAACTTTGTGTTTGTCTATTTGAAGCCACATTGTTACAGTTAATGCAGAAACAGTGGTTTAAATCCCTTTATGAGAAATATGAATGCTAAAGATACGGACATGTCAAGGAAGCATTGCATCATAGAAAGTGGAACAAAAAGTCAGTCAGTAACTGATAAATAAGTAACTATTCAGCCTCATCTCTCACGAGGATGGTTTTACTTTTGACACCTCACTGTGCCAGAAAATTGTAGTAGCTCTGTGATTAGATCAACTATTCTGACAACCAAAAGATTGACCTTTTGCCTGGTTTTGTTATTATCTGAATTTCTTTTATTTTTCATCTGGAAACTTTAGAAAAGTCTGAAAACTCAAAAATACTTTACAATCTATACATTTACAGCTAATTTTCCCAGAACAAAAACATTTCTAATTCCAAAAGAGAATGAGAGAGCAATTCAAAATGTACAAACTTGCAGAAAACTCAAAATGATCAAATGCAAAAAAAAAATATATTTTGTGTTACATTACAGCTTCAATTCAAATGTACAAAGCTTCGCTTTGGGTCCAATGCTCACTATAAACTAGCTGCTTATTAACATGCATATTACTAGGATATTGGCTGTTTATTAGTAGCCTACTTATAAAGCACATAGAAATGCCGTATTCTGCATGACCTAAACTGAACAACTACTATACTCACTATTAGTAAGTAAGTAATTAGGAGTTTATGGAGGCAAAAGTCGTAGTTAATAGTGAGAATTGTACCCTGATCAAAAGTGTGACCCAGAGTTTTTATATCAATAAAAGGCTGCTCATTTGTTGAATATCTATCTGCAAGGGGCTCAGGCTGTTGAATTTGGTCTGTGTTATTTTTTAGCACAATTATGCATCCTAAGAAACATACCAAAGTTTGGTCTGGCTGGTCCTAATTAACCAGGTCTTACGTTAATTGATTTAGTCAATACTGAAAACATTTAGTTTTCCTTATGAATATCACACCACTAGTGTGTGTGTGTGAAACTTTATTCTGAGTCAGCACTCCTGAACACACTTTGGAGGAGATTTAACAGAAATGGGATGCTGTCTTCTAAAATGGAGTTTATGGGTTTGCGAGCATCTCGTACAGTCAGACTGCATGATGGGAGGTTTTCAAGAGGCGGGTCAATGGTTTACCATGCTAAATGTCAAGCATGACTGCTCCTCAGCGGCCTCCATTTTCAGTCAGTAGTCGGCTTTGGGCAGAAAATTAATTCTTGGCCAGCCTTTTTCTGGGGATGAAAGAGGATCTATCTGTGACTGCCAAGTCAGGCTGACTGCAGTCTTCCGCTCAACACAATAAGTGTTTAAGCTGACATAAGCCATTACTTCTCTCAACCACTCAACTGTGCACCAGGCCATGAGGGATTGTGTCATGCACTGTTTTGACAGCTGGCACCGGAACGGTTCTGTTTTCTAATGATACTTTATGCTGCTCATTGGATCACCATAGCCTTGGCTCGGTCGTGTCATCAAAACGAATGTTTACAGTAAGCCTATGGGATTTCACCACTTTTAGAAGTGAGACTCATTAAGAGCATGACTCAGCCAAAAGGATGTGTTTATTATCTGTTTTATTTCTCCATCAGCTGTCCAAAAAAAAGGACTGCGCAGAAATGGTACTCGACTTCTGCTATGACCCTCTTATATTAATAGCTCTGTGCGGTGTCGCTTTCAGTTAGCATCTGGAACTGTTAGCGGACGAGTTATCAATTATCAGTTGTTTTCACTCCGATCATGAAGAAATCCATTGATGCGCAGCTGGGAAGGACTCGATACATTCCTATCAACAAGACCACGGAAAAAGCCCCGAAGTCATTATCAGATTGAGAAGTTAGTCTAGATAAAAAAGTGCTATGTTGGTGTGGGCCTGCGTATTGATTTTCAGTGTCTAGCATAAAGCTAGACTGTAGGACTGTAAAGCGATAGCAAATGTAAACGGTATGCAAAATAACAAGCTAAATTTGTGCATTTGACCTTTTCAAGTTACCAGGTTGAATATAAGATTTCTGTTTCATGCCTCATATCAATTACTCTCAAGCGAAACATTTCGAGAAGAGAATTTCACACAATTCCAAAGGTCATTGACGTGGTTTACCTTGTGTTATCATTCAACTTACAATAAATGCTTTTAGTTCTTTCCGCGTCCTCTTTCTCCCTTTGGACCTCCGAGTCCTCCATTGCCATGTACGAATCGTTAAATCCTGTGGGGGTTATTGTATCCATGTTGTCCTCTGGGGCAAGTTTTATGATTCTGCACTTTTTAAATACCTCAACCCTTTTCCACCCTTGTGGTCCTGCCGCTGTTCAATTTATGCAAATTCTCCCCAAACTAAAATCCAATGGACTATGTCAGTGAGGTAAATCAAGCAGCAGTTTTTATCTCGTTGTCATTACAGATGTGGCAGATGTATAACGAGCCATTAGAATGATAAATTTGATACGATGTCTCAGCACCATTACACAAGCATTATCTTACTGGGGAGATGGTGCTGGTGCAGAAAGCTTTTTCAAAACAATGAAACTGCGGGCGACAGCAAGGAACCAGGGGTGTGATAAAGAATAGATGGCAATGTGTCAAAAGAAAGAAGATACATTTGATGTTATGATACATCTCTCTCTTCACTCTCTCATAATAAATATCATTATATCTCATATTTGGCTTTGATTGTAAGGAGCTTGTTGAGGTCTTTGACATGTTCTTTATTCATGTGATTAATGTATATGCTATTTACTTTAGCACACCTTGGGGGTTCTGAAAAAGTTTAGCATGCAGTCTACAAGTATACTGCATATACAGTGTATTATATATAAATATGTGCAGTATATATAAATATAAATGAGGCATTCAAGGGAGATACTCATCTTTTACCATTTTCACAGCGTTTACAATTTGCACCGCTTCTCACTGTTTTATACACACATTACACTATACTTACAGTAGAAAGTCATTATGAAGATGCATAACAATGAAAATAAATTCTTGTTTCTGCCTTGAATGCATCGAGTCTTTTTAAATGAAGTTTGTATGCCACTTTGTGACTGCTTTTCCAATCTGCATTACAGATATAATTGTATTCTTTAATAAGCTTAGTGTCAAAGAAATATCCCGCCTGCACACTGCATGCTAAACATGCATAATCCATAAAATGTGCTCAAATAAATTACATGCATTAATCACACAACTGAAGGACATTCGGTTATGTAGAATTTCAAGACACAGAGACAGGCTCTTTAGAATCAAAGCCATTTCAAATCTACATTAAGTTTTTACTGGCATTCTGGCAATATAAGTTTCCTTCTAGTATAATTTGGTCTCAAACTCTAATCTCAGATTACAGGCCTGGGTAATTTATAGGAGAGATAAACAATATGACCAGATGCTAAAAATAATGTTGCTATGATTCATTTTTATAGGGTCACTTCTGTCACCTTCAGAGATATTATTAAAATGGCTTCTTGTCATAGTGACAGATTTATTAAAAGCGGAAGCTATAAAAATTAGAGGCACTGTAAAATGGAACGCAACCATATTATTAAAGGACAAATAAAGCAGTTTTCTAAACCTCAAAAGAAAATGTGTTACATACTATTTCAATAAATCCTTGCCAGTAGCCAAAAATTCACTGTAATTGAACATCATGGCACCAATGAACACAGTATATTCATTAACTTGAAAGTGAACCAAAAATATTATGCGCTACCTCCTACCCTTTTCAACCAAAAAAAAAAAAAAAAACACAATCACGTATTACTGACATTTGGATGAACTGATGGAATTCCGTTAATTACCATTCAACAGTTAAAACTCCAAAATTACTTTCAGATACTTTCAAACACTAATTAGCAAACAGTGTGTTCAGAACACACTTGCACCAGATGGGCCACCCATGTCAGGCAATTTCAGGAACCAGGATTTACACATTCATTAGCATTCATGTTTTCAACAGCCTCCACTCACCACTTCTCGAATGAATCATATTTTATCTTCATACCATTGGGTTTTGTGTCTAAGGTTGGTCAAGTGCTTATTTGTTATATCAAGCTTCCCTCAGGGCAAACAATAAATAAATATCCCCAGTGTGGTTCAAATAGCTAAGGCAAACAGGTTTTTTTTTTTTTTTTTTTTTTTTTTTTTTTTTTTTAAAAAAAAACAAAATATGTAATCAAACCACAAATATTGATAATATCCTCTATGTGCGCCTCAGGGTTTATAGTTATATGTTGTCAGCTCGAGTTTTAATAAAAAAAAACTTGTCCCTCAGTCACCAGTGATCTTCAATACTAAACACATTTGTCTTTGAGCAATATGTGTACATCTTCAGTAAATGTCATCAGTTCACAAATGTATTCATCATCAAACAATTCATTTGAGCACTGAAATATCTCATATCTCTTTAGGGGATGGGGGACCAGATTCAGGAATTGTCGGCATTTCAGTCTGGAAAAATACTTATTTTTTTACAGTGATGTCTTAGTAGAGGGGATAAAGCAAGTGTAATTTTTTTTTTTGTTACTAGACACACTGAACAAAGAATTAAAATCACAACACATTCATATCATAAATCAGTGCAATCAATATCTCAGAATGCAAACTAAGGAAAGTAACATATTTACTAAAACACTGTAAAGTCACTTTACAACGGCTTTTAATGTGGCTCAACCAGTCATATGTTAGGGCCGTAACTAACTAACTAACTAACTAACTAACTAACTAACTAACTAACTAACTAACTAACGTGGGATTATTTGCCTATCAGATTTCATGGTGAGCGGAGCTACCATAATGTGACTGTATAAATAGAAACCAGGCAAAAATGTCCAATCACTCATTTGTGTCATGTCGGTTATCAAAAACTTTGATTCACATGGATGACAGCTTTTAGCCCTTTATTTCAACAGCCCTGTTAGGACACTAAATGAGTGTTATTTAGGCTAAATGAGAACTTGGGAATTTAGAAATTTCCAGTTAACACAAAATTTTCACAGATCACTAAACCATTCAGCCAATTATAACACTGAACAGAAAGAAGAACTCCCACTGACATCTCATTATTGGACCAAATTGTAGAGCAAATGAAAGTCATGATGTGTGTTGACTGATCCATTTTACTTTGGCAATGAGGATGTGGACATCAAGATCTAATGGCTTTGTTCAAATCCATTACAATGGATTAATGCAGTAAATTTGTAAATCAGTATTATTAGTACTATTAGTACTAATATAGTACTATTCACTGATCACTGATCAGTAGTTCAGATATCCTTATACAATACCATGAAGCCCAACAAGGGTTACAGTTCATGCTCACAGACAACATTCAGTCCCAGCAGCATGCTACTTTAAAGTTCAATGCACTGAGAGTAGGTTTTTGGACATTGATATTGGTGGCTCTTCACATAATGAATCACTGAGCCATTTGCTTTTTCATCCGACATTCAAACTTCTACACAACCCCCATCCATCAATATCAGTGCTCACTAAATTTATTACCAGGTATTTTTAGAGAAGTGCTTCAGATTCCAGCTGAACAATAGCGTGCCTCATTTGCCGTACTGAGATTTGTGATAGACGTGCATTAAAATCGATGTGGAGATACATTAGCAGCCAATTTCAATTATCTAGAGCAGTTACTCTTCAACAATAATGATTCTTAAAGCTTAAGCCCAATTCATTTTCGAGCAACTATTTACATGGTTCAGGCATAATTTCAATTTCCTTGCATTACAAACTTCCGTAGTGGCCCCTTTTTTTAGGACAACCTTGAGGTAAACAACTGTAGACTTTTAGAACGCAGCACCGCCGTAAGGACAATTACTTCCTTTGACCTTGTTTTTTCCCCCCACCACGTCCCATTAATACGTAGCCACAAAGACGGCGTGTAGGCGATAGGCACCTGCAGACATGTGAAAGCCAACATCTTTTCATGTGCACAGTGCATGCAGAGGAATGGCATGAGCGCCGGATAGGATCAAAGGCAGCCGAGTGATTGGCAGAGTTTCCACGGGGCAGAGGCTGATTGAGTCTGCCGTACACTGTGCCAGCGTGGCGCACAACCCCAGCTGGAACCTAGGTAAAATAAGCAATCAACAGTACAGGCCCCTTGAGAGCCTCCGGGCTCCATGTGAGAGAGTTTTTGTGCATGCGTGCACGTGTGTGTGTGAGAGTAGAGGGAGAACAAAGGATTGATTTGGTGTTACTCCCCTAATGAGGAGACATACTAGCCACCGCCCGTCATGTCCTTGTCTTTAACCTTTACTCTAAATAGATTATCTGCAGCGTGACAGCGTGGAGCAAGTGGAGGTCCCCACCTGGATGTTCGCTCATGTCAAAAGCTCAAGGGTTTGGGTGTGCCGTGAGGACAGCGGGTCCGGCAGGTGCTCAGCGGTGCGTTCAAGAAATGGACCCTGATGAACAAATAGGAAACCTGCGGACAGCTTGCCGCTTCACCATTATAGAGCAGAATTGGTATGCGAGGGACACATTTCGTTACAGCCCTGTAGTTTCTGTGAGACCCTCAGGCGTGGAGTGCCACCTCTTGGCTGTATGTTTTTAAGCAGGACCCCAGAAGTCCTGTAATTTCACTGTCTGATCTTCAGTTGAATTCAAGTGTGACTTCCTGCTAAGCCTTTCATTTCGAAGAAATCATCATGCTGCATGCAGATGAAGTATATACCCCTGGCAGGAAGTTAAAAGTGCTGCTGTTCCTTCATGGTACAGTATATTCTAATGTCTCTAGTGAGGATGAGATATTAAACCTCTCTCATTTCAGCATGCCGCACCACATGGGACACTCCACTGCACTAATGCCCACGGGATCCATTCATTCAACCAATGAGAGATTCTGCCATCCCACCCTCATTTGAATAATATTAGAGGATAAATTACTACTATTATGAGGCGAAAACCTTAATAACATTCTACAATCCAATCAAAACTTTGCAGAAGTCGTGTTGTCCAAAGGATGGAAGACTCATTAAAGAGGTTTAAGTTGGGAGCGTTTCCAAGACGTTCAGTAACCTCCTAAGCTGGTCTTCCATGTAAATCCCTAAACAAATGGAATCAGGACAGACTGCACCAATTAGAAAAGTCAGAAATGTTGCAGCTTTCTCTCCTTCCCACACCCTTGAGGGTTCACCAAAACTTCAAAGTGCGCACATACACAACTATACTCACAGATGGTTAAACATGCTGATGATGAGCCAGCTAAATTTCACATTTGTACTTTTAAAGAAGACGGTGTTATAGAGAACTTAACATTGTTTGGCAAAGTTTACAGAATAGACAGCAGGCCATTAAGCATCTGATTAATTGATGAACTGAAATGGCATTTTGGAACTCTCGAAGGTCACTGCAGAAATGGGACGCTACTCTTAGGGTGGTTTTAAAGTTAAAAAAAAATGCCAGTTTCTTTTATGACATCCAGATAAAAATAAAGTATCAGTAAAGTATACTTTTGCACAAGAGCCAGTAATGGCCTGCTCTTTAGAGTGTTCACTTCAAGTACTCTGCCCTTCAGAGTGAGAAGGACACAGTAATGCTCTCTTCCGTGTTGAATTTTCCCAAAGATTTGTGCATCACGCACTATACAAACAGGTGGAACGGTTACTGTTGTTCAGCCATTCGTGGAGGAACTCATCCCCAAGTGAGGTTTGCAACGCTGCCCTTGCAAGTGCTGTCAGATTGCCTGGATATGAAGAGTTTCAAGAGGATATAATCCACAACTGCCAAATACTTCAGTTTTCATAGGTAAATTCAAGACAGCATTAAAAACTACCTGTTCATTTTACAACACAATTATTTTTAATTCTCCTTGACGCCGTGGACAAGTGAAACGGGAAAAGTACGGTGGCCGAGAGACCCGGTTGGGACATGCTTATAGCTCAAAATCTACTTTTTTTTTTATTTTTTTAACTTTTTTTTTGTGCAAAACATAGATGACATGTTTATGACATATAACTTTGTCATGATATGCTTAAATAAGTTCCATTATAATGTTAGGTAATGCAGGGTCCAAAGATGAGAAGGCAAGCTTTAAAGTTGAGACTCACACACAGATATAACACATATTTTAAAAACTTTTTTGTATAAAATGTATATTTATTTGCAACATTTATGTTACGCGCAATAAGACATTTCTGTCGTAAGAACAGCTATTCAGCTGATGGACACCGCGCTGCGTTGTCATGGGAACATCCCAGGTGAAAATAATGAGGAAATTAAGTTGTCTTTCATTGCTCCCTTCACCAATCCGAAGGGATCCAAACGGCTACATAATGGCACACAAGTGCCCTGCTCACTCCAAAGTCCCCACTTCAAGGGCTCTGCCGTATACCTTCGAAGGAGTAGGGATGCTCATGAGCAATAAGCACGTCCCAGCTGAGTTCGTCACTTATTGGGGTCCCCTGGAAACATTTCCGTTGTGGTCTGTGCTATTTGCAGCGCGTTTCTGTATTTGGTTGTGTTGTGAGTATTTGGAGCACACATGTATTGTGAAACTGATAAAGATGTTTTCTTAATTTGCAGGTGTTTTTCTATTTGGCCACCGTAGAAAATACCTTATTAAAACTGTTCCTCTCACACAAAGCAGAGCAAGGCAATGATTCTCTGGCATTTAAAAGTAAATAATAAGAAGGAGGAGGTGGCATCAGGCAGGAAAGCATGGCCTGCTGGAAATTGGTGTCAGTTCCCCAAATTAGTGGTTACGCAGTGAATCCGAATGGAGTCATTTGAGCTTGATCATTCGTGCCACATGATTTTGTCCTTGCATAATTTTCCCTATTCTGAGCATACGGTATAGAGAAGTAATTTGACATTTCTGGGTCAAAGCCTACTGCCAAAGCAAGATTTTCTTCATTTTCCTTTTTTACCCCCCCTTCTCCCTCAAATTGGTACAAGGGGCAATATGGCTCCTGGCACACAATGATTTGCTCGCAGTGTGCATGTGTACGTACAAGCATAGATAAAATACAGAACGCATGCCTCTGTGGCTTTCTATGGTGCCTTCAAATGGTCTAAGTGGATTTCATCCACTAAATCTGGCCGTAACCCAGGATTCACAGAAAAGCCCACTCAGGGCTGAAAGCCCAGCCTGACCTCTGGAGACGCATATAACTGTGTTTCTGGTGCTCTGAGAGTTGAGGAGGGGCTTCCAGCCAGATTTACAGAGGTAGCATGACAAGTTCATAACTGTCAAAGGAGGCTGAGAACTGAGGACAACAGAAAAGAAGAAAAGAAAACACAATGTTCTGTTTATTTTAAGCACTGATTTTGAGAAATGCTTCAAACAACAGATAGTCTTTTATTAATCACTGATTCTTGAGATTAAGGGACAAAACATGTTTAAGTTGTTACTTTTATTATTTATAATACATTATTATAAACTGATACATTTGTAGACAAAGGTCTCAGCTAATGAACCATGTAAAGGAACAGGTTATTCTTAAAATGTCCATTTATTCACTTCATAACTTAATTTGTCAACTCCATCAGATCTATTATATTAATATATTTATTTATTTAATTTTCAAAATTAACAGAGACCTTCATCTGACGGTGTTAAATACTGATGGAGTTGACAAAAACTGACTGTGTTGACAAAGGTCCAACAGAGGTTACAAGAACCGACTGACAGGACAATTTAATACAATCCTCTTAGCGGTACACTATCTCATTTTGGGTATCCAGTAGCTCACAGAATACAAGAAGCATGTATTAGGTTCACTGTAATGTTAGCATTATTATCCCTGTTGTAGCAAAATAAATGTTCCCAATGTGAATCCAAAGGATCTGTAGCCTTTCTTTAAACAGCATCAATTATGCACATTTTATTTGTGCCTGACCTGCATGACTTAAGCAGTGGGCAACTGGCATGTTCGCTCTCTTTGAAGCTATTGCTATCTCTATCAGGATTTGGTATTGCTGTGATCTCATGTGAATAATATTAGTTAAAAAAAAATATGTGCACGAATAAATCCTTTATAATAAGAACTGCAATATTTCATAAAAAAATATTAATCAATTTTGATGTCATGGTGACAGTAGATATAAAAATCTTATGTATATAAGGCATGTAAATTAGGCCATATATATATATATATATATATATATATATATGTGTGTAAATAATCAATCATATTTATCAATAAATAACATTAGAATAATTCCACATATGCAAAAAATATATCAATATATAAAGAGGTTTGCAGGCACTTGTCAACACCATCAGCTTACAAGTCAACTCCGTCAGACATAAAACCAGTCTGAGTTGACAAAATTTTATATTTTTTCAACCTTAACCTCGTTTTGAACAGTAGCTGCCTTAATAAACATATCAAAAACGTCCAGATTTATCCCACAACTATTTACAGAAACCCTGGGATGACGGAGTTGACATGTTAAAGCTGTGACGCAGAGACTCAACATTGTTTGTATAAAATATTTAAAAATATATAAAACTTCTAGGACTATGTGTCCTACTGTGATATACACAATGAGCAGGACATAGGAAATGGTTCCTCAGAATTAAAGATGATCATGACAGTGCCTGATTTATTCAGAATTATAAAAAAAAAAAAAAACCCTGACTGAGTTGACGCAAAATTAGGACACAAATTTGACAGGCTTTTTTATTTTTTTTATGGAAAATATAATTCATAAATTAGATTTTTGTATGATTTGATATGTCACAGATGTCTGCCTATCTATTGAAATGTAAATTTTTAAACACTTTCTTTGTCAGTTTTAAGTTGTGACCTCATGCTGAAGACAGGTTAAATTACATGTATTTTCCAAGTATGGAGCATGTATTTAAAATAACAAAAAAAATAAAAATAAAATTATATATGAAGAGTTCAGATGCAAAAGCCTCTAAATGCCATCTGAAATTTTCTTATAGAATGATCATTTTTATCAAGCTTGTATATTTAAGTTCAGTAATTTCACTTAAATGACAATTAATAGGTAATCTTCATTGCCATTTAAGTGAAATTATTGAATTTAAATATACGAGCTTGATAAAAATGATCATTCTATAAGAAAATTTCAAATGGCATTTAGAGGCTTTTGCATATCAATACTGCCATGTTAACAGATGAGAATTTTTCAAATTTTTTTTTTTTTTTTTTTGTTTAAACCCGAAAAACATGCACGTTCAGGCTTCTGTAAAAAAAAATAAAAAAACACAGTATGCTACGGTAAAAACTTGATTGGTTAACAGTACATTTCTTTTCATTCATTTTTTTCTCATTGGTAACGTACATTAGGGTTTAATGTTACATTTTATGCAGTTAAATTAATGTTTATTGCATTATTTAAGAGTTGTGTGTGTTACCATGATTTGAATATTTTGTGGAAAAGTAACTTGTGAACTCTGATTCATCATGTGGCTTTTTCATTACCACCTGTGTTTTCTGGTGTATTTAGTGTATTATAAGGTACAAAAAAGATTTTAGTACTGTATGATCGTATATTAACAGTATCAGTTAATGAAATATATGTTTTTTTTACTTTCAGTTTTAATGTTGCTACCGTATTTTTTTACAGTGAAGTTCTGGCAATCACAGCTGCCATTGTTTTACCCTAAATTTCACAGATTTGTTGTACAATGAGTTTCTGGTTCTTCTAAGTATTATACAATGTTTTTTCCATTTTCTGCTATGTGGATGATACATAAACACAAGATATTATCACATCATAATTAAACGGCTAAATATGAGAAATGTTCAAATCTCTATTACAGATAGATTTAACCCCAAAACTAATGTTGCCTTCACGGTGATTCAAAGGTTTGGTCAAAAGGCCTTGCCCCAGCCCTTCTTCTGTTGGGCCTCTGATTCAATGGCAAATAAAAGTACATCCCTATAGCCATTCTAAATCTGTCACTTGCTATCACTTTATCTGTGGATGCAGACTGCACCTTTCTCTTCATACAAAGAGGATGAAGGCATTAGACGGTTCTATAAGAGTTACTACCTTCTCTATCTACTTTAAATCTATATAAAAAAGTATCTCTTGACAAAATTCAGGTTTTTCTTATCAGAAAATTGAGGCTGTATTGCTGGGAGCAGATGCAATTGAAGGAAAAGTGGCACGTTAAAAGGGCTGAGGATACAGTGCACAAGCACAACTCTAGTAAAGACAGTCAATGTATGAGCAGAAAGCTTGAATGACTGACTGGCACCTATCTCAAAAAAGAGATATGAGCAAATGGGGCAAAGGGCTGAAATTCTTAGCAAAATCGCTCGCTAGCTTGAACAATAGTTTCATTTAAGAGCAAATTCAAAAGAAACAGTGTGGACCCTAGAATCAATCCGATGTGAAATTTAGCAATTCAAATACATGAAGACAGAGTGATTGGAACCGCAATTTTGGAATTAGACAATTATTTCTTATAGTACAAAAGGAAGTACATTATGAGCTTTGATTTGAATGATTTTCAGATTCAGGTGTTGATCTTACAACAGTGAAAGTTTAGGCTACATCATTTCACTGTCCAACAGAAACATAAATGGCAGAAATTCTGCTCATTTGCTGCTCTCCCCAGGAGAGTCCTTTGTAGGTGTCCTACAGAGACCAGTGCAAGGTTATTTTGTAGAATCTGCAAGTTACAAACAAGAGTCACAACAAGGGACCTGCTGACATCTCTTGAACATGATTGTGTTCATCTACAATCTTGTTCACGTTTACACTGTTCTTGTTTATAAAATAATAGCATTAAAATATAGTTCATTCAACAAAAACAAAAAAAGGAAATTATGTCATTATTTACTCACCCTCATGTCATTCCTTGTGAAAAGAAGTACACTTTAGCATACTGTTTACAGAATTAATATACTTAAAAAAATGTATGGATAAATCATTTATAATAAATACTGCAATATTCCATAAACTAGAACTGCCTATTTTTGTTTCATGGTATCTAATTCAATTCAATTCAAATTTATTTGTATAGCACAATACATATTGTCTCAAAGCAGCTTTACAGAAAGTGCATTTCAGAAATGTACATAGAAAAATACAGTTAGTTAGTATTAATTTAGGGCATAACATATTGCCGGCGTGGAGTCGTCTCCTCACGGGCTAATCTATTGCACTTCTTTAAAGCATGACAATAGATTAAAATAATATTTTTAAATGTTCTTTGAAAGTAAAACTTCATTTGACATTACAAAGTGTACTTATGTGTGCTCTCTTTTAGTACCCTTGAGTGGACTTCATACCATTAATATTATATATCTGCAAGTAGTTTTTATTTTTATTTTTAAATATACCTTTAAGATATGAAGTACACATTTAATACAATTAAGCACACTTCTTTTTCACAAGGGATTCCAATCACACTGTTCTTGAGTATCATCGTACTTGAATGTTTACTACTTTGAAGGTAATGACTGAGGACGAGATGATGTCAGCTTAAGTGTTTCATTCAGATTTTTGTCACATTGGATTTACCACCAAAAACCATGTTGTTGTTGTTGGAAAAGGCTACGCAAGTAAGACTTTTAAAGAATAATGGCATATGAGTTTGGAACAACATTGGAGTGACTAAATAATGACAGAATTTTTGTTTTTGCATTAATTTTTACATAAGGAATAAGCCATTCACTACTCTTCCAAAATAAAATGTCTGCCAATCTAAAGTTCTCTTAAAAACAACTGTTTACAACTTACACTAATTTACTATCACTGACAACAAATATAAAGTTTTCTACAAAGTTCTACAGCATTCTGATTTTCTCAGCATTGATAAATGTAGAAAGTATAGTAATGTTGCAACTTCAAAGTTTTAGTAGAACAAAACTTATAGTTACTATTTGTATTATGACTTTGAGAAGCACCTCAAGAATAATCTTTCCAGTAAAGATTGGTCTGTGGCTTGTATGCATAGCTATCTGTTGCACCCTTGGCTAGCTGCGATAAGGCCTCACATGCGCCTGTTCTATCTCACGTGTCTTTTATTCACAGTGGACAGCAACACCTGCAGTAGATACGGCGGAAATCACAAGCTCCATCTCTCCTCAATTGGACTGTGCTAGCCAGAGCATAACCTCCATTAAAAATAACAAGAGCAGAATAGTAATAGAGCAGAGCATGTTGGTCAAAAATGAAGGAAAACAAATCTTTGCATGATGACTCAGTCTGTTCTTACCTCAACCAACCAAAACATTTATTTTCAGACCAGACCACTGATTCAGTTCCATAGCACTTAGAACTTAGATTTGAGAAATAAGGTTAAGGTTAAGGTGGAGATGAGGTTAAAAAAAAGTCCGTAAAACTTCTCAAACTGTACAGTACATGAAACACAGTTAGCTCTGGTATGCTATATCTACCTTTATCTGAGCTGTGTTTTTGGACTCTTAAGACAAACTTAAAATAAATGCATGAAATGTATCTACACTATATGGATGTACTGTATGCACTATACAACAAAATATCAATTCAAATCCCATTAAGGAAATATAACCTTTCAAATGAAACAAGAACATTTGAGCACTTTTAGTTTTCAGACATTAGCAGAACATTATCCATAGTTAATGTGATGGACTACAACTGACTTTACACATCCAGCTAATGCAAACATATATATATATTTGAAGAGTGAAGAGTACACTGTATGATATACTGATGATTTGACTTGAAAGCTTTTGGTTCTGATATAAGTTGCACATTCACAGTATAAACTAAATATACTTAACACAAGTGTTGAACTCATGGTATAGTATGAGATGGATACAAGAGATCTCATAAAGCACTTTTAGCATTCTCTAAACGTGTTGTGTGATTGTGTTGAGTAAAAAATAGCCAACCAAAATCGATGCAAAAAAAACAAAAACAAAATCGATTAGTACTTGTTAATGCCACAATAGTCATGTCGGACATGTCCTTCTCCTTTTATTGAACATTTCTCTCAAGAGTACTGCCCTTCTTGCAGTAGCACATTCAGTTTTCATTCTTTCTCCTCATTAAATGATAACCTGTTTATTACTCAATTCAATCTCCTCTCCGATGCTTATGATAATTTTGCTAGATTTTATGTGGCCTTGAGAAGTTATACATTAGAGTCTTTGTAACACACCCCTTCATTAGCGTTTACAGCTGTGCTACTATAAATGTGTGGCCCTATTCATCATTGTTATGATGGCATGTCAGCAAGAGAGCTCTGCGGCTGCTGAAAGACTCTTGTAAAAGAACGTTTGTGTTGAATGGCTACCGGTTATGGAACTTTAATTGCCTGATTGTCCATGGCAAGAATGGGCTGCTGTCTTGTGAATGGATGGCCAATAAGGCCAAGACGGTCCTCTGGGGCATAAGCCTACCTATTAGCGCCTGTTTTATATCTCAACGCCAGGCCTTGTTGTCCCCCTCTTTTTGTCCATTAGAGTCTTGAACTCAAACTCAAATAAAAGTTTGGTCATTGCTCAGTAAAAGTAAAATGCCATATGGCAGCGATTAATTCATATTAGAACTCTAATTAGTCCCACAATCCCTCAACCTTTCCTGTGACGCTCTTCCAGCTGGAGCACACCAAAAAGATTTACTGAATGGAATATGGGATTGTCAAAACTATTGTGATAAATAGTGATTGGTTGGTATTGTGAGTAGTTGAGCTTTTCACAAAGCTTCTCGTAGGTTTTAAGAGAAAACTCTAAACTAAAAACATTTACTGCCATTTAGGTAAACTCTTAGTGGTAAGATAATAGGTTTTGTGAATACGGCCCTAGATTGTTACGTACCCTGCTAAAATGCACAAAAAAAGTTATTGTTTTTGTTGATTTTCACCCATGTAGGCATCTAAACAGTGCTTTATGATTTTCAAGTAGGTCTAACAGGCAAATATAGCCTTAATAAATTGAATAATTTATTTATCTGTGCAGTTAATAAACAGTGCACAGTCGTCACTGCATAAATCATACATTAAATATAAATTAATGCTTATTAAAGCTATACAAGTAATTCAGTCAAGAGCAGTGAGTGATTTTCTCTTTGTCTTTTGTTCTTTGATTTCCATTAATGACAGAGAGCAGGTTTATTAGGCTGCTGTCACTTTAAGACCTGCCGGACGACACAAATCTGACACAAATCCTATTTTCACACAACTCTTTACACTCATTTAAAACTTTTTAACTCATTTAAGACCCTGCTTACGAGGAAACTCACCGATAAGGAGCATTTCAACATCATTTTGTGTGTTTTTGTCCGTTCATTCGCTGAAGAGAAATCAATACGTCTTAAGCGGCATTCTGTGCGCGCGTTTCGGGTGTTTGTTCACAGAGAGCCACTTCACAGACAGCGCACCAGTATAGCACTTGAATGAATGATAGTGTCATCATATGATGTAATGCCAGGAAAAAAACAGATGTTGTGTTGTTTTAAATATAGCCTATTTTCAATGCGTTAAACTGAAAGAAATAATTGCATGCGTTAACACGCTAATTTTGACATCCCTAAATATTATATAATATATAGGTTGGCCACTAGGGATAAATACAGAGACACGTATATGAAATTGGCAAAAAAAAAAAAAACAAGTGGCAAGGCATGTTTGTGGATAACTAGAAACTGTGGCAAGGCATGTTGTGGATAACTAGAAACTAGATGTCCATACAAATAATTACAGCATTTTCTCTTTCAAAAATGCCTGGAAGCAGAGAATATTGCAGAAATAGCAACACCTTCTTTTAATCTGACACAGACCACATGGTCTAAAACTGAAGTGTGGCAATGAACTTTGATCCAAAGTGTGATTATGGCATTATGAAGAGGAACTCCCCACCTTCCTTAGTAATTAACTGAGTAATTACCCTAATGATAAAATCGGTAGGGGGTAAATGTTGGATTCAGTACCTCTGGTCAGCTAATTTGATCCGATCACATTTCCTGTGGGAGACAAAAGACAGAAAAGAAAAGCAGGACTGTTCCAGACAGTGTATCAGTGCTTTATTCCAATATTACGCGATTTCAGCATGTGGACTTTTACAAAAGGCATAGTAAAAGAAAAGCATCTGCATAAAAATGTCTCCTTAGGGAGAAGGTCAGGCTATAGTTCATATAATTAGCTCTAATTAGCATGCTGTGCTTTAGCTGTTCGGGCAGTTGCGTCATTAAATTAAACCTCTTTAAAGCAGCACTGCTACATCTAATGATATTCAGACAGACGTCTTTAGCAGTCTTGTTTAGTGTCACGTCTCACGCTGTATTTTGAGCTTGAAGTGAATGAGGTTCAACTGGTCATAGAAACTCAACATGTCAGCCTCTCCAGGGCAGTTTTTATAGGATTTTGTTTTGCATTGTGTTGAATGCGCACATATAGTGGTACTTTAAATCTTAAAAGTACATTTAAACAACTATACAGATAATATAATATTAATCAAATGAAAACTATTAAGAGTACTTAGAGTACACTTTCATAACTGTTTAACACACTTTGTATGTCAAATTTAAAGTTTTTCTTTAAAGTAAATTTTTAAATCATTGTTTAATTTTTGTCATGCTTTAAAAAAGCATAGTCCATACAACATACTTATTAAAGTTCAAATTATATTAAAGTATGGTTTAGTTTACTTATTTTAGATGCTTGTCATACATTCAGCAGTACACTTACCCATAGACAAAGACAATTCAAATTAAATCAAAGACAATCAAATATATAAAAATATGAAATAATGAAGTCCTACTTAGGTGGGTCAAAAATGACTAACTTTATTTAATATCAATTTCAACTATAATAGATTTTCATTTAATTGCAATGAACATTGAATTAAAAGTCTGAAAACATTACATTCAGTTCACACTTAAGCATACTTTTAAAGTATATATTTCCATAAGTACTCTTTTTAAAAGTATGCAAAAGTGTACTTTTTCACAAGAGATAAACAACTTTACGACTGAAACAAATCAGACACAATAATTTGTTATATTTAACAAATGATTGTTAAAACCCTTAACTCCCAAATAGCAATTTACACTGAGGACCATGCCTCTGGTTACCATGGCAAGCAACAAAAAAATCATCTGATAAAACTGTTTCATTGCCCAAAGGAATGTGGGGAGAGTAATTCTCACTCCATCTCCCCATAGGAAAGACACATAAGGTATTATTTCCATTAATTCATAAGCAACCCTTCTATGAATGAACATGCATATCTCCAGGACATTGTGTGTATGATTATTACTGTCTTATATAGTATATTTTGTATTGTACACCATATGATGCATGCTTTATGATATAACCACTAGTTAATGTAACCTCACCTACAGTATACCATTTTTGGAATCTACAAATTTGTATTTTGATGATCTAAATAATTGTTTATATCATGTTGATACCTATGCAACATATTATTATTATAAGAATATTTAATAGTTTCTTCATCAACACCCAATCCAGTTACCATGCTCGAAGACTCTCCCTCTGAAAGTTTAAGTCCCTAATAGCTCACTGGTCCCCTGGAGGTGTGACCTCTACAGAAGTTAAAGGGAAACTTCACAGTTCCCCTCCCTCTCTTCTGCTCGCCTCAGGTTGCTGTTCATGTGGAACGCCACAGGACCTTTGTCCCGGAGACGCGCAACAGCGCTGACAGGACCTCAATGACCGAGTCAGATAACATCGCAAGTTCATCTAATTTCTTCTGTCAACGCGGAAAAAATTGATTGCAACTTCAACACCATCGACTTACTGAACCATCAAGACTTTCTCCCGAGACTGCATCCGGTCGCTCGTTGTACGGCTCAGACATTGCACGCATCATACAATTAACTAACTAAACAGAGGTTTAGTATACGCTGTACACATCTTGTTAACAAGGTGCTTTGAAATAAGAAACTGATGGTTCTGTTCAGATGGTTAAATTACTCTTTCCATAGCTTCATTTCATTTTATTCACTTTCCATGTTACCCATGTTTGCATGATTGGGAGAGGGTGTTTGTTTAGATTAGTTGTATGTGTTCATGGTCCCTGCTTGGAAATCAATGTCCCTTTAACGATGCGATCACAGCTCCATGCTAAGAAAGAGTTATTTTTCTGTGACCATGAAAAATATCCTTTCTAAAAGAGTTGATAGACGATCAATATGGAGTGTTCGCTGGACGAACAGATTTATTGATTGTAATTTTAATTCAGCTAGCTACATCAAGTTACTTCTATTAACTGTGTATATTATTGTGTGTATATATATATATATATAAGATATATATATAAGATATATATATATATATATATATATATATATATATAAGATATATATATATATATATATATATATACATACATACACACACTTTGGGGAGAACAAGTATTTGATACACTGCCGATTTTGCAGGTTTTTTCCACTTACAAAGCATGTAGAAGTCTGTAATTTTAATCATAGGTACTCTTCAACTGTGAGTGACGGAATCTAAAACAAAAATCCAGTAATTTTCAAGTAATTTATTTGCATTTTATTGCATGACATAAGTCATTGTAACTAGTATGTTGTTTATAATTAAAGTTCATTTGAAATGCACTAAACTGTGTAACTACAAATTATATTAAAGTATGGTTTAATATAAACCATACACCCCCCCCCCCCCCCAAAAGGTTTTAGAAATGTCTTATTGAATTATTTTTTTATGGTTTTAAGTCAGTTATTTATATATTTTGCTGTAGTGTGTTAGTAGGAATATCAGTTTACATTTCTCATTTCTTTACAAACATTCTTTTTGCCATTAATTGTAATAATCCAGTGAGATTTCTGTATGCACAAGGAATCTGACAACATCTGATCTCACCATCATCGAGTCCGTCTGTGATTACATGAAGAAACAGAAAAAACTGAGACAATCTAAATCCAGAAGAATATGCTGATCTCCAAGATGCTTGAAGAAACCTTCCTGCAAAGCTAGAGTACTGTGAAAAGAACTGGCACTTGTGTTAAAATGCTGTAAAGTGAGAATGCTTTAAAAAATAAAATCACAAATTGAATTTATTTATGATTTAACTTCTATTAACTAATTCAAATCAATATGGTGTAACGACCCTTTGCGTTTAAAACGCCTTTTGTCCAGGTACACTTGTGTATAGTTTTTCAGGTAGCTTTGCAGGAAGGTTTCTTCAAGCATCTTGGAGACGTTCCCGCAGTTCTTCTGGATTTAGTCTGTCTCAGTTTTTTTTCTGTTTTTTTCATGTAATCACAGACGGACTTGATGATGGTGAGATCAGATCATACCGGCTGTTGTCAGACTCCTTGTGCATACAGAAATCTCACTGGATTATTACAATTAATGGCAAAAAGAATGTTTGGAAATGTAAACTGATATGTCCTACTGACACACTACAGCAAAATATATAAATAACTGACTTAAAACCATTTGGGGGGGGTATTAACATGCCTAAGACTTTTGCACAGTACATACTAGTCTTTCAAATGACCCACCCGCTTAAAATATAGTTTTAAACATCTCTCCAATTAAGCATGTCTAAATAAATATCTTAAAATTTCACCGATGACCCATAATATTATAAAGTTAATTAGTAATCATCCAAATAATGCTTATGTAAGCACAATCGCCATTCCCTCCATTCACTACCATGCATTGCTGGAGATAAAGAGAGACGTGAGCAGTATTCATTGAGGGGAAAAGGCACTGGGACATCGCCCTGTCTCAGAGATGGCTTTGCAGTATTAGGACTGGCATATCAATGATAGCGTGTGATGTCCCTAGTCATCACTACAGAAGACAAACGACTACACTGGCTCTCAGCAAGTATCAAGAGAAAAGAGATGTACTAGTACATGCCATCATTTCTGACAATGAAATCAAAGGCACAGAGATAGTATAACATAAGGGAGAAGGTAAAATGATGCATTTGCAGTGATTCAGTAAACTGTATCATAGCTCATAGTTTCTAAATCAACGATTGTGTTATCTCACTCGCAACTCTACATGTTTTGCATAGGATTCTGGGATATGGCTCATGATTAATGTTTTCCTCTCCTCTGGTTAAAGGAAAGCCATGCTCCCCTCTTTCCCCTTCTTACATTAGATTGTGCTCACCCTCCCAAGTCGCTGCCAACCTTACATGCCAATTACAAGGGCCAAAATGATGTAAATCATGAATAAGTCGTCTAGTAGTGGAGCTGGCCTTTTGATTTGTTTCACTTCTACAAACTTAGTGCAAAATTATTGACATAAGATGAATACAGCTCCACGAACAGCAGGGATAATTAGGCCCCTTAGGAGAATACACAATGTCCACAGTCAGAATGTGTAGTCTAACAAACAAGGAGTACAGCATGATAAAATCACCACGCTTTCACTAGAAGAGAGATCGAGATAATCACACTCTCACTCTGGGGGAAAAAAAAATATCACCAACACTTGCCAAAGCATGTAATTATAGAAGATACTAAACATTGTCAGACTGCATCCATCTGGGTTCATCCAAATCAGTCTGATGCCCAATATGGTGCTAGGCTATAATTAATGCGAACGTCACTACATGTTTATTGAAATCGACCATTCTGAAAAACATTGAGAACATAGTGGGTTGAGCGAAGAGATTAGCCGTCTGCCCTTGGGGTAGCATTAGCAAAAGAAAGATACTCTTGGACTTCTGATCTAGTTGAGAACACAACAGCTATCGATAGGCATGCTATCGGTGACCTAGCTTTGAAGAGTCTCAGATGTACAGAGAGGTGAGGGATTTGTTTTGCGTGGAGGAGAGAGGGACAGATGAGGAGGGGCTAAGGGAAGGAGAGACCGCAATGCAATAAAAGGAGAAAAAGGGGGTTGAGAGAGAGAGAGAGAGAGTAATAGAATAAAGGCCAGACAGAGCAAAGTGATAGAGAGGCAGCGATCGAGAAATGGAAGAATTGATGAAGGGCAAAAAGAAAAAGGGGTGTCTGAATGAGGGAAAGCGAACAAGCAGAGGAGCTACTAAAAAGGAGGGATGAAGAGGGCACAGCCGGAAGCTCTGAAAGAAAAGGAGCAAATGGTTTTGGCTAAAGAGAACAGACATCAAAGGGGAGAGGAGCAGCCAAGGAGTCAAGAGGGCTCTGAAAGTTAGTTAGATTGTTGGGCGACATGGCAGAGATGGAAGCTGGCATCTTTCGGCTGATGCCTGCCAATGGCCAGTTCTTTGTTCCAACCCCCCCAAGAGACACCGCTGAGGACAGCAGTTAGAGCCTTGGATTTAATCAGTATATTATGCACTTACATAAGTCCTTAAAATTTTATGCACGCTCCAAGGTTTTATGGTCTTATGCAACATTCTCAAATTTGGACATCAATCATCTCGGTCTCAAAAGTGGCATGGGTCTTTTATTAAGAAGAAAATATGTAATCAATACTTGAAATGTCCAATGATATAATTCAGTAGTTTTATGTGATTTAACAGGTGTACTTTTTAATTGTTTCCTCATTAGAAAGTTTTAGATCAGTATTATATTACAAATATAATTCTAAATTATTACTATATTGATTTATATTTAGATGTGCACATTTAAAAGTAATAATAATAATTAATTAATCAATATGGTAAGCATTTTGAATTATATTTGTAATATAATACTGATCTAAAACTTTCTAATGAGGAAACAATGAGAAAACTTTCTAATTTTCTAACAAATATTAATTTCTATATCATTATTAATTAATATTTGTTAGATAATGTTGTGTTAAAATATTTGGGGGCAGTATGAAAGTTTTTTTTAAAGAAGACTCATGTACCCTGAAGGCTGCATTATTTGATCATAAATACAGTGAAACAGTGATTGTGAAAATGTATTACAATATATATATATATACAGTACTGAGCAAAAGTCTTAGGCACATTAGTATTTTCACGCCAAAAAAAATAGGGTTTAAGCCAGTTATTTGTATATTTTGCTGTAGTGTGTCAGTAGGAAATATCAGTTTACATTTCCAAACATAAATTTTGCCATTAATTGTAATAATCCAGTGAGATTTTTGTATGCACAAGGAGTCTGACAACAGCTGGTATACATGCTCCATGCAGAGATCTGATCTCAACATCAGAGTCTGTCTGTGATTACATGAAGAAACAGAAAAAAAAAACAGAGACAAACTTAATCCAAAAGAACTGCAGCAACGTCTCCAAGACACTATGGCAAAATGAATGTTTGGAAATGTAAAGTGATATTTCCTTCTGAAACACTCTAGCAAAAGATATAAATAACTATATATATTCTATGTAATTTATTCATGTGATGACAACGCTGAATATTCAGCGGCCATTATTTCTTCAGTGTCACACGATCCTTCAGAAAACATTCTAATATGCTGATTTGGTGCTAAAAAAATAAAATAAAAAAATTATCAATGTTGAAAACAGTGATGGGATTTCTAATAAATTATCAATGTTGAAAACAGTGATGGGATTTGATTATTTTTTCTGGAAACCTTATGGATTCTTTTTTTTTAGGATTCTTTGATTAATATAAAGTTAAACAACATGTATTGAATTAGAATTGTTGGTGTAACAACAAAATGTCATTTTTGATCAGTGTGTGTGTAGGTTTGCAGATATATATAAAATGTGCATGCATAAATACAATATTATGTATACATTCCATATTAATTCTTGCAACATACAAATAATTACGTTGAGTAGCCAAGTTTAATGCACAGATCAGTGGGAATGACAGTGAGATATGAATGAACCCACAAATTTTGCATGTAAGAAGCACATTCTACGCGTTGCTGGTTTCGGTGAATTTACTTCCAGATGCGAAACATCTGAAGCTCTAACATGTTCTCTTTTATTGCTACACATGCAAATGATTAAATGGCTTGCTGCAGTCATTCTCCTGAAAAACAGTGCCAAAACAATTTAAAGCCTGAGGTCAAATCTATTGTAGCACAAATAATGCTTTCCACGTCGGTAATGAAGTATTACCAAGCTATTATTCCACGCGGAGTTAGCTCTTGAGGTTGTTTTCGTCCATTGTCAGAATTAACATAATCATATTTTTCAGATCCATAGTTCACATAATGGCAATTATGCAAAGCAAGGAAGACACAACAATCTGTTGGTTACTTTTGACTGCCTAAAACAAATAATTCATTGTAAAACACTTTCTAGTCCTCCCCCGCAGCGATGTCCCAATTCAGTGAGCATGTGCCATGTATTACAGCGTATGCTCAAGAGTCTCAGATGAGACATTTTAACCAGAAATTAACATGAACTAATAAGATCCAAGTTTTAGGCCAATGGCTGATATTAATCATTCCATAATCTTCTTTTAAAATGTAACTAGATTTGGTTTTTCAGGTTACGTTTCTATTTTTCAATGCAAGATTTTATAAAAAACCTTTCAAAACTATTGAAAACTTAAACAACAACTGTTGCCTTTGCAACTAACTGAAGATAAGTGTAAGCTTTAAATGGCTAAAACGGAAATAAAATTGAAATAAAGCGAAACAGGAATATTCAAAAACGAATTTTTTTTTTTTACAAAAGCATACCAAAATGCTTAAACTTGTAAACTGAAGACAAAAGCAAACCAAAATGACTAAAACTTGTAAACTGAAGGTAAATAAAATCGAATTAAATGTATTAATAAATACAAACACTTACATGCATATGCAATGTATATGAAACCCCTTTGTACAATAAAATAACAACAATTATAATAAAAAAAGTATAAAAGTGACTGATTTCAGCCACATCCATGCCAACTATTATTTGTAATACAACTGCCTTCCCCTCTGATGGCCAGAAACAAAGGATTTGAATGAGTTTTTTTTATTCCAAGAATGGCAGACCAACATTCCATGCAGACGTATATGCCACCACATTAAGTGTTCTGAATCCAGACTGACAGCTCTGATCAACAGTCGACTGAGCTAATTTCAGTGTCATATAACAACAGCCTCATGTGAATTCAAAAGGCTCCTCGCGCAGTAAGGTCTTAAAATGCATTATATATGCTCTCGTAGACTTAATTGAAACTGAAAATGTTATGTTCCACTCCAGTACCCTCTTAATAAGCAGGCAATCACCTACCAATGTTGTGGCACTATTACAAGCACCCTCTGCCCCTGGCCTCGGTTGGTCGAACAGATAAGACAGTGAGGGGAGGCTCTCGACTCTATACCTGGCTGAACCTACAGTACATAAGGAGCCTGAAGTCCAGCACTAATTATTGCTGCTTTACCCTCTCATCCGGCAGAGCAATTTATCAACATACAGCCAATCTGCTGCGCACTGTGTACAGCGACGGCATTAGGAATTGCTGGCTTTTCTAACCACTAAACAGAGGGAGAGCAGAAGGAGGCGAAAAACTGCGTAGTCATCATGAAATGGGATTGTACGCTTTTCGGCAGCAGCAAATAGAGAAGCACATCAGTATTTGTCAGATATTTATAAGGGCTGCACCGCCACAAACAAGCAGTGATGTAAAATGCATGAACGCTGGACTCGTCGGAATGTGAATCGCCGGTAAGAGAGGAATTGTAGTCATTTGTGTCATTTAGTCAGCTAATCTAAAATCCTACACCGCTCTGACAGAATGTATAACATAGGTGCAAAAGAGTTCAATGCGGCAGCAAGGTCAAAAAAGCACGGGCTTCAAATTTAAACCCCTCAAAGAGAGAAAATATGATTAATAAATGAATTCCTATTCAAAATTTATCCGCCCTGAGCTTAGTTTGACCTTATGCGATTCACAGAAAGGTCCATTTTAATTATGATAATAAATGTGGCATTCCAAAGCCAATTGGATGTCCTAAGGATTCTCATGGTCTCTTTGATGTTTCTCCCCTGTCTCTACTTTCAATTATTGTTTAGTATAATAATCTAATGTTATGCAGCTGTATTGCCTGGAGCCGCAAATACATTTTCCTTTCCGTGTTTTGGATTATCGCTATTTTTTGCAGCTAGGAAAGTCCACCAAGTGACCGTGACTGTGGAAACAGGAGATTATTTTAAAGATACCCAGTTTCTGCATGAAATGCAACTTAAATGTTGCGTTGTCAGGACCCTATGATTTCCGGGATGCAATAAAAATGCAGACAGAATTGCGAAATCCAGTCACAAAAATGAAGTTGAATTTGGCAAAATGTAGATGCATAAATACATATGGCTGTACATCTAATAAAATCGTGATATGGACTAGTGTCTGTGACTATCAAAACGCAAAAAGACTGCTTAAATCTGAAGTATGTGTGCCTTTAGGCTCTATGTGAATGATAGGCGCAGTTTTATACTAGCCTACATACTCAAGCACAAGCGATGCTCATGGAGTTTTCAGCATCTGCCGTCTCAATATATGAGGACAGTTCACAACTTCATCTCCAGAGCTGTTCACTTCAACAGCATTTCAATATTTCTTCAGATAAACACACTGAAACTCAAAGGTCATCACTAAAACCCGTAAAAATGAAGGTTCAGTTTAACTTATAGAAAGTATGTCAGAATTATACCATGGTCTGTCTGAATACTCAATTCCGATTGGCTGGAAGGTGTGCAGTAAAATTGTTTGATGCACAGGTAGTTCCAGTCAGTTTAGGCTACGTCTACATTAATCCGGATACATTTGAAAACGGCGTTTTCGTTTATAAACGCTCTCCGTCCACACTAGCGTTTTCGGACGTTTCAGTGTGGATGAGAAACTTTTGAAAAACGCCTGAAAACGCTAAATTCACCTTTACTGCGCATGTGTAAAACCCCACAAAAGCTCACTGATATGATTCAGATGGAAAAATAAATAATGAAGTTATCGCGCAATTCTTCTAACAGGATCATTTATTTAGTAAAATCTCTCACCATTCACGATGCGTCCAGGTCGCACGCAGACACCATATGTTTGGTCTAAAACGCGACTGCTCTCATGTATTACCGCAGGACAGCAAATGTGAGTAAATTCTGTCATCTTTGCAGGACTGTGATATGAAGAGTGTGCAATGTAGAATATTTTTAGCAACAGTGTGAAAGTGAAACGCACATAACAGGCGCAATACTGGTATAAACATGAATATCTATTGGTACAATATGCGTCACATGACTAAATTTACGTCATCGTTTTTAAATCCCTCCGGTTTCACAGTCCACACTACCACGCAAAAACGGCCTTTTCAAATCTATACGCTTTGGAGTGCGTTTTCAAAAAGCTTCGTTTTCATTAATAAAAACGCCGTCTCAGTGTGGACGGAAGGCCAAAACGGAGAGAAAAAGATGCGTTTTCAAACGAAAACGTATTAGTGTGGACATGGCCTAAATCACCATTGTATATTAATGAGCTGCTTTCAGTAAAGCGAGCACGCAAACAAATCGGAGATGGCGCTGCGCACACACAGAAACATTCAGGAGGACAGAAACTTATCAGTGTTCCCCCGTGGCTTTTATTAATAAATTAGCTTTGCTACTGAATTGCTACATTATAATCACCAGCGTTGACAGGATAACATGGCTGTTTTTGAAGGTTCTGAAACTCGCAGCTTCATTATCAGCAGACGCCACACAGACGCAGGTAATTTACACATGCATGTCTCTCTCTCGCGCTCTCTTTTGATATTTCATTCAAATAAAGCTACAATTCATTCTTTCACACTAGTTTATCTCCATGTCTGATTTAAAGGGGGCAGAATGCTAACGAGCAGTAACTGACGATATAACATTTTTACCCTTCCAGTCAAATATTTTGCTGCAAACATCGATTAACAGCTTTAACTTGGCAATGCTTGCAAATGACCATGGTATAAGCAGGATAATCTACGGTTACCTGTGCATTAAACAATTTGAATGCGCACTGCTTTGAGTCAGGTGGTTCTTTGCTTCCACCTCATGCATTAAAATGCTTAATGCACAGATAGGAATGTTACATTTTAAATGATAATTCAAGATTAACTTAATTTTAAATTGTTAGAAAAAAAATGCATTAAAAAATGTGTATGCATTCATTTGATAAAAAAACAAAAAAAGACATTTCTGAGGGAGTATATTATAGGGCATTGTTATTGTTAACATTTTATTGGATTATTAAATTGTTAGTTTTATGAATTCAATT
This sequence comes from Leuciscus waleckii, assembly GCA_900092035.1. Classification (NCBI taxonomy): domain Eukaryota; kingdom Metazoa; phylum Chordata; class Actinopteri; order Cypriniformes; family Leuciscidae; genus Leuciscus; species Leuciscus waleckii. Next base: position 14,678,987 of record FLSR01004872.1, on the reverse strand, counting down.
GTTTAGATATACTTGCATAGGTCCCTAAGGAATACACCGTGAATACAGTGGATGCATTAAAGCATTTGATCAGATCTGTGTGTGGAAAGCAGAAAGAACTTTGCCCGACAACACTGATTTGAGGGAGATCTACAGCACTGTACATTTCTGCATCAGCTTCAATTCTCCACAAGCTGCGAGAACCTTATGAAATGGCGGCTATCTATTCCCACATCGCTCCAAGTAGGACATCATCACTGTAGTGACCTTGATTGATTAGGCCTCGGCCGTGCACTGCATATTAATGATCCATAATGAGGCTTAATGCGCAACTTTTAATAGATATTTTTTTTAATTGGCAGAAACATCACCATGCAAAATCTATTTTATGATTCATTTGATGATTAATAAAGTTCTAATATCTGGGGACTGTAGCCAATCATGATGATTGTCCATTTGCTTTGGGTAAATAGGACTTTGATGCTGCCCGAGACAGACACGCAAAAGAATCATGAGAACTACTAAATCCAAGATATTGCTTATTTTGAAAAATGAACATTGGAAATCCAGGCCAACTAATTTAAGTACTAATGGGTGATAAAAAATAATGATAATACAGCACTAAGCTACAATAAAATTGCAATAAAATAACCCAACCACACAAAAAAAACAAGCACTCTGTTGTCTCCAAGGCACTATAATTTCTCATTTTATTATTAGCGATTATTTTCAAGCAAGCAAAGCAAAATGAAAAGGCCACGGTGTCTTGAATATTTAATAACTTGTCAATAGCAACAATCCTCTAAGGTTTATACCTGGTTGTTTCGTATGGATTTGTCAGCGCAGCCCCTATCCTACTCTGTTATTGACGACAATGAAGTCAAAGTTCCAGAGGGAGTCGTATCATTCATGTCCTTTGTATAGCGCTCACATGGTCGACAAATACCCTGAATAAACCAAAGCTTCAGAAATCCAGGTGTTTGTCGATAAGTGCCACTCATGGCAAATGTTAAGTGACCCAGAGGTACATCAAACAAAATGTCAAAGGAGCTTTGTGGGAATCCCTGGCTGATGTTGCTTATATTTGTTATTTGCACACATTCCTCACTTTGCTTTAGGTAGAGGACACACTAAGCTCCCCTTCATCCTTAAAGATTTTGTCAGTATAATAAGAACCATGCCATTATGGCACAAGACAGAGTAACTTAAGAACAAACTGTTTTTACTCTTCTAATTTGAGCACAGATCAGCGGAGCATTTCTGCCACTGAAGTGAAATTAGTCAGCAGATGGCACTAGCAGCCTTTGAAGAAACATTGGATTTTAAACAAGCGCTAGCAAATGAATCCTTTGTTGAGCTATTTTCTAGCATATTGGTAGTTGATGGACACGTTTCAGCTCTCAAACGGAAACAACGCTAATGTGTCAACAGTGCCCCCTTCTGAAAGTGGCCTGGAATTGTTAAAGACTGTACCAATGAAACAGAATATATTTGGGGGAAATTTATGCAGTAAACAGCAAAATAATAGGCTTTTAATTTCTCTGTGTGTGTGTTTATGTGTGTTAAAATTTAGGTTAGCAAGTACAGGATGATAATGCAATATATCCAATATGTTATGTGGAGAAATAAATGGAAACATTTGCCAATTTAGTTGTTATTGCACAGAACTATGCTAAAAAAGAAGCTGGGATAAAGGTGTTTTTTTATAAAAAAAATTTGATTCATTCTTCTTCTCTTTTTTGTTTTCGTGGCAAAATGGAAAATACATCTTATATAATTCCCAATAATGAATTAATGTGAGATAATAAATCACACGTTCTATGTAACTTATGTTTTGACAAAACGAATAACAACACACACACACGACTTAATACAATACCGAATATTGAATCATTAATAATATATATAATTTCTTTCAAAAGATTAATAAGAGTATAACCTTTCAAAAATGTGTTGAGATGAGATTTAGTGACTTCATTTAAAATAAATTTAAGATAAAAAAAAAATCTCAAATAAAAGTGGGAAGGAGGGGTGTGTCACCTACCCTTTCTTGCCTTATAAAAACTTTTTAAAAATTCTAAACAGGTTTCTGTAAGTGGCAAATACGCCTTTAAGAAACAGCTGCTATATTTACTTCTAGAAAAGGGTTATTCTACCCTCTTATAACTGTTCATTTGTTTCTCAAGGCTGCCTGTCAAATGTTTGTGTTCATGTGTTGCTTGCATGCTCATGTGAGAAACTCTCGAAGATTCAGGCAGGCTGTCTTCACACAATCTAACACCTGCGTAAAGCCACCTGTCTTCTCTAACAGGGCTGTGCTAACAGGCTTTTGTGGTGACACATCATCAATTCAAGAGGGGCAAAGACTTTCAGCAACAACAGAGGCTGAAAAAAGCAAGCCGGAGAAGGACAATGTCCCCGTGTGAATTACAAAAGCACTCACAGTGGGAAACCTTATTTTAGCTTTGCCAGGGTCGAAAAGTGCTGCTCACCTTCCCACCTTCCTGTCACAGTTGTACCTCAGGTTCCAAAATGTACCTGAAGACTGGCATATGTCAGAGTTTGAGCAATGCTAGTCTGATGGAGGCGTCACGGGTCATAGCGAGGTGTGTAGGGCGACGGCGTTCCCCTCTCGACACGCACTACTGCGGAGAGCACAGGATGTTGTCACAATGCCGCTACACTATTGATTACTGAGTCTAAAAAGGGCAAAGGTGCCGGCTCGTCATGAGGAGATGTTGCAGGGCAATGATTTAAAGTGTTTGAAAATTGAATTTGGAGGTTTGCCTCTAGTCTCTCAATGTTGTAGGATGTTTAGAGCTGCAAGACAAATGATTGCTTGGTACGTATGTTCAGCACTCTTGGAAAGCCTCTTGTCTTATACAGTATGCGGGTTAATATCTAAAGAAATATGAAAAATGTAAACTAATCTAAATATTTGTATTCTAAATTTCAGAATATTGTACACAAAAACAGGTTTTTTTTCTCTCTCTCTCTATCTCTGAATTTTGCAACATTGTTTAGATAATTTATTTAAATAAATAAAAATTGAGGGGTGAAAACAAATCTTAGGTTAACAGTCCCTCCACTGATAAATTTACTTGATTAATCTAATTTTAAAATTATGGCAAGTAAAACCTTGTAAACTTTACCTTAGATAAGTATAAATAAATGATCAAGTATATTTTATATATATATATATATATATATATATATATATAGAATGGAATGTGGATGAAAACACAGTTCACAGAAAGAGAGTATGAATTTTAATGAGCAAGTATGGTTAGGTGTAAGTAGCTAAACATTTAATATTTTACATTTAACTGTTTTACAATGAAAAATTTAACGACTGATATAATATCCAGTGTTGCGAACTACTCAACTGTTTTATCACATTTTTCCATTTTGAATTGAAAATACATTTACATGTTTCATGTAATTCATAACTAAATGTGATGAAGTTTGCATTTTCGATATTAGACATACAAGAGTGCATGTGTGCATATTTTGAAAATAAAATTACATTGATTACTTTACATTTAGCGTAGTTAAAACTATAAACTTTATTCATTTAAATCCCTTAATAGTTATTTAATTCCTTTATAAAGACTCCCACCTGCTCATCTAAGAACTATGACCTGCATGGAAGAGAAAGATTCCAACAATAGAAATGCCTATAAGGCCGATATCTGCCAAAATTAAGTCTTCAGTCAACTTTTAGGAGCACACTTGCTGAATATATGCCATTTCAGATCAGATCTGTCACCCATGGTCCCAATTCTGATTTCATGGGTCATTGATATAGGCGGCACTCACTTTGTACCATCCAATTCAAAGATTCCCATCCTGTCTCAGTTATACAGTTGATTGCGAGCCAGCTCGATGCCTATCAGCGTGCCCTGGGCAACAATAATCTCCTGGTCATATGAGCAAGAAAGGCAAATGAGCTAGGGATATCTGTGCCCCATCGGTCAGAATCGAAGGTGACAACAAAATGTGTGGCAGGATCTCAATAAAGTGAGCTTTAAATCTCATACACATCAGATTTTCCACTGGAAGGAAGTCAGAAAACTGGGACGCCTGCTCGCCCCCACAAGTCACTATAACCCTGACACTTCCCAGCACAACAACACCAGCGGACACACTATTCTCTTGTACAAAATAAACACCCCTCCAGGGATTTTTCACTTGAACTTGTGCCTGCCTTCATCCGTCTGCCACAGCAGTAAACAACAAATCACGTCACACACATTTCTTATGCCTGATATTGGATAAGGACAACTTTGCCATTTTGTACGAGTGAATTCGTTTTTTATGCGCATACAATTTGTATTTCGATTGGAACTTTCCAGAAAACAGCTCTTTAGCATTTCCAAGAATGCATGATGTTCGCATTTACCTGCATGTTTCTTTCGGTTTCACTCCGTTCTTTTTTAAAGTGTTCTCTGAAAAAGAGTGTTCTCACAGCGATGAATAGTGACAAAGCGATCCGAAGTCATTTATTTTCAACCAGATTTGCTGATTTCTGATGACATGCCCATATCTGGTCATTTTCTCAACTTCTCAAAGTTGAAAAATTTTAGAAATCCTGTGAGATACTGTAGACACTTGTATAGGCAATATGGTTATAGTTGCAATGTAATGGAAGTAGCGACCAGAGTTGGGAAAGTTACTTTTAAAATTTGTGTTATAATATTGCGTTACTTCCTAAAAAAGTAACAATTTGCTTATTTGTATGGTTGAATTGGATCATCGAAGGTCAGCAGCAAAAACATTGGTTATTTAACATATTTATATTTGTGTTATTTAACATATTGATTTACTGCCGTGATATTCAGTTTGCTTTTCACTGTTTTTATTCCTTTTGAGGAATACTGAATTTGTTTTGTGCAAGTGAGATGAGTAAATGTTTGTAGTGTTTTGCTCAAATAGTAGGAAAATATATTACAGGGCATGATTAATTGAGTTTGAAAATCTTTATCATTAATTTTACTAATTTAATGCATTAAACTGACCCACCTGCAACGATTTAATTTTACAAAGTTTGCTTGTTGCTGACTCTGTTTGTATCTGTTTGTCATTTATATTAGCATATAAATCCTTTACCACACCCCGCAAGGCCTGTCATAATTAATCACCACAAATATGTCTGTGCTGACTCATTTATTTCATTATCATATTCTCATGAAGATATTAAACCCACTGAAAGATCATTAGCAACTCTGACCTACTTCCTACTTCACCTCTGGTGCTGAATATGAGATCACCTCTATTATAGCTCATTATTTTCATCTAGGGCATAAGGGTTGATTAAACGCATACCTCATACAGTGTGTGGTCAGTACTACTTACCGCATGCAATTAGTATTGATCCAGTGGGGTAGGATGAGACAGATAAGCCTTTCTGGACCGATGGCTATATTCCATTAGCCGCATAGAGCATGGAGGAAATACTATAGGCCTATGTCTTGACTTTCTTTGCAAATGGGAATATTTTTCACTCCCAGGATCACAGACTGATATTTCACATTCACACTAGACGACTAGCCAAAAAGGATCGAGCTTAATGATTGATCACCTGTTGGCCTAGGTCAATCACTGAAGATTAACAGTTGTCAAGAGAGACCCCTAGCGGTCAAGGATAGAATGGCTCATATCATATGGATTCTAGTTGTGTAATTCAGAATAATCCCAGTTGTGTAACGGTTTTAAATAGTACCCATCTTACTCTAAAAATGAAAACCACAAAAAGATTACGATTTTTAAGACTTAAGATTTCTGTAATCATTTTAATATTACATAGCCAGCACAAATTTATTCCTGCAGGCATCACAAGCACAGCTATTCATAGAGACAAAAAAGACATACAATACATGAACTATAAGATTGTCTATAAATAAGGGAGTGCAGCCTTAGAGAATTGTCTATTTTAATTCCATATGACTTTAAGCCCCCTCAACTTACAATGGAGATTTAAATAGCCAGTCCTAAATTAGGCTCAAGTGTATCTTGTAGCCTTGATATCTGCTTAAAAACAAAAATAGAAGAACTTGGAGATTGAAAAGGCAGGGCCAACAATTCTGCTTATCTTCTGTGCAGAACAGTGTTAGTGTATGTGTGACATGTAATGTTAACAACTTAGATGATAACTGTTCATGATAAATGCTGTGATTTCACCTCTTACTTTGACTGTGGTGATTAGAAGGAACCTGAAAGGAACTTTTTATACTTCTGTGCTTGGTGTTTCATTTTCAATAAAATGGAAAGGACAAACACATACACTCTTTTGTAGAAGGATATTTCACACTTATTTCTTAAGGCACTAGACATGGACGTTCTCTACTTTGGTGGTCATTTATTAAAATATATTTATAAAAACGACTATAAAACATGAAATGGACTTATATTTTTCTGGTGCTTTTGGTGCACTGGGAGGAGGTGAAGTAGCCTAATGTTTCTCTATGCCCACAAGAGGGCAGAGCAACTACACTAATACATTTGTAACTTGATTTTATACTGTGGATTCTGCCATGCATAACCAGCTTTTCTAAAAAGTCGACCGTAGAAGCTGTTCTGGATACATTTTCCATAATTTATCAACAAGCTAAAGGCCACAAAACCTATAAAAAGAACCCAAATCAAAATCTAAAATTGATTTAGTCTCGAAATAAAAAAGCTTTTGTCTACTGTTTATGTAACACGCCATTAATCATTTGCCATGCATGCAACCGGTGCTAACAATAGTTCAAATGTCTGCATCCAAAGACACTTTTGTTTAACAAAAATAGCTATTGCTTCCAGTCTTATGAGTGATGATTTACTTCCAGCTGTAACCACAAGACTGCTAATGTTATTTTTCACTTTGTTTGGAGCAGAAAAAGTGACACTCAAGTCTGAAATGAACTCCTTTTATAAAATACTTTTATACCATGACACTGGAAGATGGAAGTTCTGTGCTGGAAATAATGCTAATTCATTATTACACTAATGTTGTTGTTGTCATCCTGTTTCTTAATAAAGGCTAATAGTTACCAAGACAGTATTGCCACAATTTCATTCAATGGAAAATTCTCTGTAGATGAATGAATGGTAAATTTGAAATGGTAAGTGGGGGGAGATTTATGAAGAGTCATGTCTTTCATATAATCCTCCATTAACATCTATGCTAGTTAAGTTGTCTGTGGGTGTGCAAGTAGCGCAGTTCATTACAGCAAAAGGTCCTTAGAGACATTTGGATCAGGTGAAAAGCTTTGGGTCGTCATTCACCGCCCGGGCGCTCTCATTCTGCACATTAGCTTCAACACACTCCCCGCAAATCTACATATCTTAGATCTGATATAAGAATGACAACAACAAAAACATCTATCTATCTATCTACAGTATCCTCATTTTTAATTAAATACAAATGGGCATATGAATACATACCTAAAGTTTTAAAAAGTAAAAATTACCATGATCTAATTTGCTTGTAAAGTTTGAGAAACAGTGCCACAGACAGTGGAACACTGTTATCAGCTGAGTCTAATTGGAATGGAGTTTGCACACTTGCCTCACTTTATGCTTCGTCATGCTGTCATCTCTGTTTCCACTGTGACAAAGACTTCCTCTTATGTCATCTGCATGATGACATAATGTTTAATGTCTTGTGTTTACTTATAGCTTAACGGTTATAGTAATTATGTTTGCACTAACTATTGAGCTTAATAACCATTACGTAAGAACTATTTGCATAAGTAGGTACACTTCCACATCAATTTAAGACTCTTAATAATTTATTAAATTATTTTGATCACTGAGGAGATGTGCATACATATCACATCAGGATGTCAAACAAAATATTACTATATCCTGTTTCATTTTATATGATTCAAAGTTGAAGTTTAAAACTGTGATTCTTGAAATTGAAATAGCAATATTTCTTCTCTTTGTTGCAATAACTTTGGTAACAGATTGGGGAAAAAAATAGAGAAAGAGAAAACATTAGGTCTTCTTCCCATTATGGTCTATAAAGGATCCAGGGATCATGCAGTAACAGTGTTGTGCATGTGAGACACAGCTGAATATGTCTTTGTTAGGCAAGTTCATATAAATGTAACAAACCACAGTATGTCAAACTTTCAAAAGATTATTGGTGTTGTGCCTGTAATGATTTTTTGTAAAAAGTAATTTAATGAAAGTGTTTTTCATTTGCCATTGTTCCGCATGCTGTTGTGTTCAACACTTTTGGAAATGTTGAGAGTTAGACATTCTACTATAACTTTACCACTACATGTCAACTAACTCTCACTAGAGTATTAGACCGTCTGCTTGATATCTGCTATCACTTTATTGTGATGCTCTCCCAACAGACATTCTACTGACTATAAGTAACTTTGCATGTACATGTATACTTATTCTTCTAACC
>FLSR01004872.1:14655050-14670501 GCA_900092035.1 Leuciscus waleckii | reverse complement strand
AGCTAAAAACAGGTTGCATTGATACACGTTTTCCCATTACCATCAGTTACACTGTGATGAAGGTGAATTTTGTGTAAGATTCATAACATATACGGTGTTTTGCATGCAAGAGCTTCCACGATGAAAGCACTGTTGGCTCTGATGAGGACTAACGTTACAGACAATAGCCTACCTTTCTACCTACTAGACGTTACACTCCGGAGACAAGTAGCCTACCTTTCTACCTAACTAGTTTCTTTTTTTGCCTTGTTTGCCTTCGCTGACTGTATATGCAGGTACTGGGGATTTTGACTGTTCTTTCTCTGCCATTATTGTGATTCTTCCTAGCTTCCGTGCCTCTTCGCCTCCTCGAGTCAAACGGGTGCGCGCATGTGGGCAGCTCCTGTAGCAGCAGGGTGGTAGCCCTGGTAGCGAGGGAGAGTGACAGTCCCCAGCCAATCATTTCATTCGTTCCAGAATGGAAATAAGTAGCTGTGTTTATTGCGCCCTGAGAGGACTAGAGACACTCGATTTTGATACTCTCTTTTTCAGAGTACTTACATTTTAATTATGTATTGGTATATAAAGAAATTTTTTTGGAAAAAACCTGCCTTTAATCTCTTGTCGAGCTTTGTTTTCTGTAATCATTTTTGGTGAGTTTAAGTTCATGTTTAAGTTCATGTTAAAGGTATCTGTTCACTTTTTGATTTAATAAAACTGCACTTGGGTTCATCAAGCTTGCCTTCAGTGGAATTCATTACAAAATCAAAATTGATCCTATTGACTTATAGTACACATTACTAGTCTTGTGGTGAACAACTAATCTGTGCAAGTTAATACACAGAAAAAAATTGTTTGTCATGGTAATCTTTAATCAAAATCGGAATTTGCTTCCACTCTGGAATGGCTTTCCTTCTCTGATGCATGAGTTTGACTGTTTGTGTTGAATATCTTTAACCGATCCCCTCCAACCATCGGTCTGCTACACTGTAAACCCAAATAAGTTGGCAAAACTCAGAGAATTTAAGGCAATCAGTTGCCTCAAAATTTGTACGTTAAGAAATTCAAAGTTTAAGTAAGCAACTGTCATTTCATATAAATATACTATATATCCCTCCCCAAAATTGTTAACACACCCTATAGATATTATTAGGCAAAGGTCTTTTACTATGTGACACACTAGAATAGAATTTCCAGCTGTATACTTCAGAAAGTCAACTCAAATCATGCATGTAAATCTATTGTAGCAGACCTCCAAAACACATGTAACGAGTTAGCTCAATGAAATATTAATAATTAATAATAACTTGTTATAATTATGAATATTTGGATCAGTTAATAGACACAATCTAAACACATAAACACATGCATAGGTAAAATGGTGAGTGACAGAATGGAACCGGAAGCAGGAAATGAAACTATGGAAAAGAACCATTTAACTATGAAAAGAACCATCAGCTTATCATTTTCAGAGCACCTCATTAAATGGATACTTGCATTGCCTTTGCCATGGAAACATTTCGATGGTTCCATGAGTCTCAATCGATTTCTTCGCCGTTGAATGAAGAAAAGTTGGCAAACTTGAGTGGTTTTGTTTGACTTTGTTCTGGTTGAAGGTTTTCTCTCTCTCCATGAGCACATGGCTGAGCACATGCAGAATGTGACCTGCTGGCCCTGGGCTGGAGAGGCCATGCTGGCAACCAAGGAGTGAGGAAGTCGGAAGAGTTGATCGTTCAGTGATGGTAAGGTTGCAGTTTTCTTCTGAGTTGGATTGAAGAAAATACAGTCTGACTCCTTTGGGAGAGTGAAGGCATAGCAGGCGGTGGCCACGGCGGGGGTCCCCACAGACATCAACCCGAAGAAGCAATAGTAGAGAGCCAGAAGAAGAGAGGGAAGAGCTAGTGTAGCAACCATTTAAAGCCTGAGAAAGGTCCCACCTTTCAGGGTTGGCTCAACCAATAAGAAAGGGGGAATTTCCAAGTGGGAGATTGCATTTGCAGCTGTATTGGTTGCTGATGAAGAAACTATGAAAGATTATTGTAATACTAATATGTTGTGCAGCTATCATATCATATACACGATCATTTCGATCTTCAAACTACATTTATAGAGACCAAACATGGTATAGGTGACCATTGATTCTATTGTAAAATACACAGCATCAAAAAAATAATAGTATTAAAAGACATTACACAAGACAGTAAATCATTCACAAAATGTTCTGGGATGCATGTTCATTGATAGATCAGTTCGTCGATAAATGAATGCACGAAAGTCTGTTTTAATGTCTGTAGGTTTTTCACTTATGGCCTAGGTCTTGACCACATGATCACATTTTTCACAGCAATAAAGACATCTTATCTGATCGTCGCCCCGGTGACTGAAACCTTTCCTGCTCTCTTGTTGTCATGATTCATGTCTGTGTTCTCTTGTCTTGTCCTATGTTAGCAGTTCCCGGTTATGTTGAATAGTCTCCCCAGGTGTTTCTTATTAGCCACGCCCCCTTCTTATCTTGTTTAGCTTGTCTGTCTGTGTATTTAAACCTCTGTGCTTCAGTTGTTGTTGGTCGGTCGTTCTGTAACGTTGAGGTTGAATCATAAGAGGACGCAGGATCCACATGCAACAAACTTTATTAAATAAACCCAAAATTAGACAAACTCAGACTAGGGAAACAGGACACAGGACCCAAACAGCCAATATAAAATAACATTAAGAACTCACAAAGACTGAAACTAGACACATGGTTTAAATACACAGACAGACAAGCCACATATACATAACAGGGAACTGCTAACATGGGACAAGACAAGGGAACACAGACATGAATCATGACATTTGTCTCTTTTGGGGGGATGTTTCATTCCTAAGAGTGGGCTTTGAAGCTTATTTGTTAAATGTAACAAATAGTTATGTGTCTGATTGTCTCAGTCGTTACACACAGTTAGGAACATAATAAGGGCACTTTAAAATAAATTGTATTAAATGTGGACCCTGATTGGAAGGTATCTAAAACCTACAAACATTGTTACAGGTATGTTCATTATTCAAAAAAGCCCATAAAATAGTTCTGCAAATGTAAAGTAATATTTACCATAAACTGACAGCTCAACCTTTGTCACAATGATGGTGATGTCCCCTGGGTAGCCACTAGAGGTCCTCTTCCCCCACAGGTGTCAGTCACTATTGGACTACAATCCCCATCACCCTTGTCGGACTCATTATTCATGATCACACTCAGCTGTTCCCTCTCAACTTGTTAGTGTCTGTCTATTTATACCCTGTCTGTTTTATGACTTGTTCTGGAATCCTTGTATTTTGTCACCCACTTCCCAGAGTCTGGTTTGGTTAAGTGTTTATTTCTTGTTTTTGGACTGCTTACATGGATCTTGACCTTTTGCCTGTTCCTGGATTTATGATTATGGATTACCCAATAAAACTGCACTTGGACTATCACCCTTTCGTGTGCGTGTCGTGACAACCGAATGGTAGACTAGACTTCCCTTCCCTTCCCTTCCCTTCCCTTCCCTTCCCTTCCCTTCCCTTCCCTTCAATATAGTAGTTATATAAATAAAATAAAAATATTTTACTGCACTTTCTCTGTAAAAAGACAGTTATTTCCTAACTTTTTTTTTTTCATGGACCTTTTTCACATTTCTGGGTTTCTCAGAAGTGGAAGTCATCATAGTTGGGTAAACTTCTATAGTGGTAAATGAGAGAATACATTAAATATATATATATTTTTTGTGTTCCCATTTGCTAAAAAACAAAACAAATCCACAATAGTATTTTCACAACACCCACAGTACTGGTAGAGGTGAAACTTCTGCTGGTCTCCAGATCCGAGTAATCTGGACGCAGTGCAGCTGCACAGCGAACACAACAGAGCATCTAGCTCGCCCATTGGCTGTGTTGCAGCAACTGCCAACCCGATCTCACGGGAAAACGTACAAATTCTACAAGGTGGCTAATTCGTACGAATTCATACGACCTCACTCGTACGAATTCGTACGATTTTAGCAAAACATATTTTACGAATTGCCCAATTCGTATGAATTCATACGAATGACCTATCCCTGACCCGCCCCTAAACCTACCCATCACGTGGGTTTACACAAATCGTACAAATTCGTACGAGTGAGGTCGTCGATTCGTACGATTTAGCCATCTTTTTATCATTCGTACGAATTCGTACGAATTGGTCGTGAGATAGTGTTGGCAACTGCACATCCTATGGCGAGGCGCCTCTTGACGCGCGAACCAATCAGGCGACCCCACGCCAGAGCACCAGAATGGGCGTGGCCTAAGCGTAAAAAAGAGCCCATTATTCGCCAAATATCAGGTTTAATCGACTGAAGCGACAAACTCTGACAGATTGCAATAGTGTGGCAGGCTTTGCAATTACCGTTCCCTTCTCTCAGGGAACTGAGGTTACGTCAGTAAACGAGTACGTTCCCTTTCGAGAACGGTCACTTCGTATTGCGTAGCTAATACGCAAAGGGGATGCAATGTAAAACGCTGCACTATTAGCAACTGGCTGCATCCACTGGAGCCCAGGGACACCCCGAGGCCCACAGAAACAACCCATAATAAAAAAAAAAAACAATAGTGACAGTACCTGACCTGAGTCGGGTTTCATGAATAAGGGGGCTGGAACACCTGAACCAGGCTCGCTCTATAACGTAAGTCCAAGGACAATTGTGCTTATGGACAGTAACATGTTAGACTGATAAGACCGGACACCATCGGGTCTAATATCATATTGAGAGGACTCGGGCCTGAAGGCGAGGAACCCCCATGTTCTAAAATCTCACAAATGTGGCCACTAGTCCAGGCCCACGAAGACGCCATGCCTCTTGTAGAGTGGGCTCTAGCGCCAATGGAGCAAACCTGGCGCACCGAGGCATATTCTAGAGAGATGGCGTCCTCTATCCATCTAGATAGTCTCTACTTCGTGACTGGAGCGCCCCTTGGTGCGCACACCAAGGCAAACAAAGAGCTGTTCTGCTTGCCTGAACAGTGCAGAACGCTACGTGTAAATTTTTTGTGCTCTGACAGGACACAGTAAATTAGCCTCCCCATCGTTCTCCGGGGGTGGAAGTGCTGATAATGTAATAACCTGCGCTCTGAACGGAGTTGAGAGCACCTTAGGTATATTAGGTAGATTATATACTAGGTAGACATGCCTTGGTTTGAGTGTAACTTGGAGTCACCAATCCCAAATTCCAAGCAGGAAGGGCTCACAGAGAGCGCCTGCAAATCACCTGGGGGAGTGTTGTTTTGAGACAGCATGTCCGCACCCAAATTTTGGATGCCCGAGACATGAGCCACTCTCAGAGAGCACAGGTTGGCTTGTGCCCAAAGGAGGAGATTTCTGGCCATGACATACAGGTTGTCTGATCTGAGGCCACCCTGGCGATTTATGTAGGACACCACTGTCACCACAAATGTCAAATAATTCAGATATAACCTTTAGCTGAGGCTTGGCGCCGCCCTCCTCGCCTCCCCCTCGGTTTGCCACGTCCACATCTGATCTCCTCCAGAATGTGCTCGTTTCCTCTCCACAGCTCCTCTCTGTGTTGAAGTGAATATTTCTTCTAAGACTGATGTTGTTAAAGGTACTGGAAACAAAAGACAGGTAACTAGTGAAAGGAACACACAACTTAGTGCATTAAGGTGTTGAACGGATTAAATGAGGGGGGATGGAACGCTCCATTCTTCCAAAATATATTGCCTCATTTACACACGCCACAGAGCATGATATGATGTTAATTGCTTAAAGCTGCCGTCGGCAACATTGTTTTGATCATATTCAGTGAAATTGACACTATAATCCGACAGAACAACATAAATAAGATGGTTTTAGAAAAAAACCCGAGCTTCTAACTCCACCTGGAGCGTGTTATTTGTTTTGCAAAAATCCACCGCTCCCGGATCATCGGGTCCAATCAGCGCAGGGGGGTGTGAGATCTGACTGTCAATCACAGGTCGTGCACACGCCACAGATCCCCCCTCACTCGCGCAAGTTAATATCACATGCACACGCCACGCCTGAAGTTCGCCTGGAGATTGCATGAAGCGTGATGGCGGAGAGAAAATCTACTAACAAGCTTCCAATTCCTCGGTTATTGCTATCTATGGATAGATTAGCCAGGGCAGCCTACCTCCGAGTCCATGGTGTTGATAGATCTGAAAGACGGTCGCTGGTAGTGGGGAGGGGCATGAGAGTTGTAAACATTAAAAATTTTGGCTAATCGACCCAATCTGCCAGACTTGCCGACTGCAGCTTTAATTGAATCATGCAATATACCTGTATGAAATCTTCTGCACTCATCCTTCTTCCACATTCATCACAGTTTTTCCTTTAATTTGTCCCCCATCCATTTGTTCAAGTATAAAATGATTGAGATATATAAAAACTGTAACCCTGGCTTCAGCTAGAATGTTGTCATGTTTCATTTCAAGAGCCATGCGTCTCCCCTCTTGGTAGTGGGGATCCTCTGAGTCAAGGCTATGTTTGGTGGCCATAGCAACGCAGACAGATACAGACACTGACCGACAAAGACGGATTAGACAGACAAGTCGACAAAGACAGACAGAGAGGAAAGATTAAGGAAATAGATAAAGACTGAGATAGATAAAGATATAGATTGGAGAGATGGATAGAAATACAGATAGTGAGATAGATGGACAGATAGTTTGCGAGAGATAGACAGAGATAGAAAGAGGTTGGCTCTTAAAAGTGCCTTTGGGTGTTGAAAATCAGGTGTATCTTGGTTCGAAAAGGTGAAGTTTGACAGAATCTGCAGGGAGAACAGAAAATGTTAATTATGTAGTGTAGGCTAGCTAAGGTGATATAAGTTTTAAAAAGTGTTCCCCAATAGTGAGAGATTCCCATTTCCTTATAAATACTTAAGGTTAAATGAATAGAAAAATTATGTTTTTAAAGATGTAACGTTATGTGCAGTAACGTTAGGCCAAGTGATATTGTTATTACTGACAGTGACACTTTACAATGAAGTTCGAGAGAAAATGACATCGTCTAGAATAGATAATGAGAGTTAACGTTAGCTTATGTTGAAGTTAGCTAACCATTTAGCAAGCCTAAGAGTTTTTTTCTCTTTTTTTTTCTGATAACGAGGAAACCATTGGTCGGGCTTTAATTCGTTGCCCTAACATGTAAACCATGTGTGTCTAATGACAAAGAAAGCATGAATATGACATTTAAGCAAAACGTGTTCATTAAGCCGACTTACATGGACGGTGGTTTGAGCGCAATGAGAAATCACTGAAGAATTCACCCAATCGCAAAGCGGACTGTCTCCGTCTCCACAGCAACGGATGCTGAGGTTCATGGGTAATGGTGGGGTCAACTAATTAAATTAAATTATTTTATTTTATTTTATTTTATTTTATTTTATTTTATTTTATTTTATTTTATTTTATTTTATTTTATTTTATTTTATTTTATTTTCAAAAGCAAAACATATCCCCCGTTCTCACAATCGAAGGAGAAACAATTTAAACTTATGGTCATGTCAGTCGATAAGGCTCTGTAAATTACCGTTAGATGACACACCAAACCAATGGAAAAACGGTATTTCTCAAAAAATAAACAGCAACATTTAGAAACGATAGCCGTAGCAGAACTCTGCAGTCTCGTTAATGAAATATATTTACTATATTTTGACTGGAAGGAAGGAACCACGGACGATGGTTTACAATGGTGAGAAGCCTACAGAATATAAAGCAATAAAAACAAGGACAAAAAAAAAGTCTGATTAAATGTTGAGTAATGTAGCGCTTAAAGTTTTAAAAAAAATTATGACAAATGAGAAAAACAATGCTGCAGATTGGCAGAAAGAAAAACGTGGTGCAGACACGAAATATACTTCCCATTGAAATACATTAGATTGAAAGTCGTGCTGAGTGACACGAAAAAAAGGGGAAATTCGTGTTCACGAACACGAATCAATAGATTAAATTTCATCATGACTATGTCACGAACTGCCGTGGGACTGGGTTGCTTTCACAGGATATATTCTGTGAGCAATTTTAAAAAACACTTCTTTGGTTTTGTTTGATACACAATACCGACTAAGAACTCAAATGAGGGAAACATATTAACCCAAACAAATTTAGATGGAGGAGAAGATATACTGACAAAATGATATCTAATCAATTGATTACTGCATTTATCATTAATTAAATCAAGTTTATCTAAAAACAAAGTTTGGAACTTTACTTGCAGTGTTACCCCTAGAGCCCTGATTTCTGAATAGAGATAACATTTTGGCAGAAATAGAATTCATGACAATATAATATTCTTTAACAGAAATATGACACTTAAATTTCAGACATAGTTCAGTAATACTCAAAAACTGACCATCAGAATTCAACAACTGACTAACTAATAATATATCAGACTCAAACCAATGTCTTAAAAATAATGTTTTTCTTCGGTGTGAAATATACTTATAGTCCAGGCAAAGTAGCGTTTTACGACAGACTAATTGTAAAATAATTTTTTTGCAGCTTAGATCATTTATATGAGGTGTCCAGACCAACATACTAAAAGTCCTAAGAAATCCTAGTTGAGGAAATATGTTAAATTCTCATCAATCCGAGATGTGTGCCAATAAGGCCAGGCAACAATAAACCCCAATGGGGCTATTTTTTTCCTTTACTCCTATCAAAATGAAACTTTACACAATGAAAGTACCCATGAAAAGTAAAAAATGTTGTATTACAAGTTTCTTTGAAAATGAATTTTAATATGCAAATGAGCTATACACTAATCGAATATGTCCAAAATACACCCAAATAGGCTTCATTTTTTCCTTTACTCTTACCACAATAAAACTTTACATAGTAAAAGTATACATGAAAAGCAACTTTTTTTGTATTACAAGTTTCTTTTGAAATGAATTTGAATATGCACATGAGCGCCACACTTATTGAATATGTCCTAATTTGCATAGGCAGAAACACCATTCATATGTATGACAAATACATCGGCCCAATCTTCATCCAATCATCCTACTGCCAATGGGAGATGGCAATGCTGCTTTTAGACTGGCCTCTAACCTGAAAACTGCCTGGCTTGGTAGTACTTGCCAGGGGTATAAACCCCCGCCGGTATAGTCTTCAGGGTCACGGAGGCACACAAGCCTCTCCACCACGACAAGGTAGCAACAACAGGGGAGGTTTCTTTTTGGTGTTTTTTTATTTAATTAAATTTTTCTTTTAGTTTTTCTTTAACTAACCTAGATATTGCTGTTGCTAGCTTATTTTGGGCATATTCGATTAATATATTGCTCATTTGCATATTCAAATTCATTTTCAAAGAAACTTCTAATACAAAATGTTTTACTTTTCTTGTAGACTTTCATTGTGTAAAGTTTTATTGTGGTAAGAGTAAAGGAAGAAATTAAGCCTATTTGGGTGTATTTTGGGTAGCCTATATTTGATTAGTGTATAGCTCATTTGTATATTCAAATTCATTTTCAAAGAAACTTGTAATACAAAATACTTTTCATGGGTACTTTCATTGTGTAAAGTTTCATTTTGATATGAGTAAAGTAAAAAAATAGCCCCATTGGGGTGTACTGTTGCCTGGCCTTATTGGCACACATCTCGGATTGATAGAATTGAAATATTTCCTCAACTATTCTTAGGACTTTTAGTATGTTGTTCTGGACACCTCATATAAATGATCTAAGCTGCAAAAAATTATTTTACAATTAGTTCTATTTTTGGCTCCAAAATGAGTTACTTTGCCTGGACTATTATTCCAAATAAAAAAAGAGTGAGGAGAGAAGTTATGTTTAAAAGCCAAACACCATGTCAAAAAGAGGTATTTTGTTGATATCAAAACTGCATCTAAGGAAAAAACTGATACCACCAAGTTGATTAATTAAATGGTTAGGGAAGATATTCCACATAGAGCAATTATTTTTAATAAAACATTTTAGCCAATTTATTTTAAAGGTGCTGTTCAATGTTGTAAAATCCACAACATTCAAACCACCCTGATCATATGGATTGCATAATATATTTTTCTTTAAATAATGAGGTTTTTTTCCCCAAACAAAATCAAATAACAACTTGTCAAACTCTTTGGTAAATGTCTTGGGTACAAATAGAGCTTGGGAGATATACGCAGATCTTGACAAACCTTCAGATTTAGACAATAAGACACAACCATAAAAGGATAAATCTTTCTTTTTGTACTGTTGATAATCGGATTAAAGTTAAGAGAAGTACGATAGGATTCATCTTTGCAAAGTTTTACACCAAGATATGTGACAACCTCCTTGACAGGGATTCCATCAATTTCTTCGAGGTTAACACCCCTAAGTGGAAAAATCTCACATTTGCTTATATTAAGGTTGAGACCAGATACTTTAGAGAACTTATTTATGGTACGAATTGCTTTGCTAACCTCTGCAGCATTTTTTAAAAATAGTGTTGTGTCATCAGCTAGCTGACATATTTTTAATTCATTCCCAAAAACGTTAATACCTTGAAAGAAATTAATATTTACATAGCAAGAAAGAACCTGTGTGACGAGCAGAAAAAGAAACGGTGAGATTGGGCAGCCTTGTCTGATGCCCCTAGAAAGAGAAAATCTACCAGAAGTCCCATTAACCATTTTAACAGAGCTGTACAATCGGTTACAAGGTTGTAATTGCCTTTCTAAAAAAATTCCCAAATTTAAAGTATTCAAATGTTGCAAACATGAATTTGTGTTCTACTGTATCGAACGCTTTATTAAAATCAACAAATAGTATTAGATTGTCATCATTGAGAAGGTGACTATAATCAATAAAATCAAGAATAAGACGGATATTATTACAGATATGCCTCAGATATCCCTTTCATGAAGCCAGACTGAGACTGATCAATTAAGGAGTCCAATCCTAATTTCAGCCTGCTAGCAAAAATAAGAGAAAAGAGTTTGGCATCAGTGTTCAATAAAGTTATGGGTCTCCACCCATCTAGAGATAAGGTATCCTTATTTGCCTTTGGTATTAAGGTAATTACCCCCTGTCTGAGAGGTGGAGGTAAGATTCCATTATTTATAGATTCATTAAACATAGCTAAAATAAACGGGGAAAGGGCATCTCTGAAAGTTTTGAAAAATTCATTCGTATAAGCCCATCATTTCCAGGAGATTTGTTGTCCTTGAGTTTCTTAATATTGTCGATAATTTCTGTAATACTAAGCTCTTTCTCACAAATGCTGCCAAATTCATCATTAACAACTAGTATTGCAACACTATCTCACGACCAATTCGTACAAATTCGTACGAATGATAAAAAGATGGCTAAATCGTACGAATTCGTACGACCTCACTCGTACGAATTTGTACGATTTGTCTAAACCCACGTGATGGGTAGGTTTAGGGGCGGGGTCAGGGATAGGTCATTCGTATGAATTCATACGAATTGGGCAATTCGTAAAATATGTACGATTTTGCAAAAATCGTACGAATTCGTACGGGTGAGGTCGTATGAATTCGTACGAATTAGCCACCTCGTAGAATTTGTACGTATTATCCAAATTTTCTAAAGAGGAGTCCATTGTATTTCAGAGCTAGAATACAAAGTTGTATAAAATTCAGCTATATGTTTTGAAATTGTAGATAAATCATCTGTGACAGAATTATTTATGCGTAATTTATTATTAATAATCTTCACCAAATTATTTATGCGTAATTTATTAATTAATAATCTTTCACCATTTTTTTTTTCCAAAGAATAAAAATATCTTGTGTTTTTTTTCCACTATGCTCGAGACACTTTGTTCTGGAACGTATGAAAGCAGATTTTGCCTTTTCCTCATAATGTTTATTTAAATTCTCTTGTAATTTTTATGAGATTTTGAGCTTGTTCATCTGTTAAATCTGTTTTATCACACAGGGCACCAAACTCTTGGATGATGGCTTGCATTTTGACCCGTTTATTGTTGGCAATTGTTTTACTCATTTTAATGGCTAAACTCCTCACTTTATATTTCATAAAATCCCACTGCAGCCCATATTGGTTAGTAATAACACCCTGTTTATAGTATTTATCAATTATTTTTAAGACTTCACATTTAAATTCATCATTTAATAATAAATAATTGTTTAATATCCAGAATCCACTTCTGCTCAAGTTCTTTCTATTGTCATTAGTGATGATAAAAATGTGAATAGATTTATGGTCAGTAAAAGCTGCAGGATCAATTGTAACGTTGTCTTATCAATGATGTCAACTCCTCTGATATTAACCATAAATCTATTCGAGACTGCAAAGACAATTCATTATTTTGCCATGTATACATGAGTTTTTGGGGGTTCATTTTCCAATTAGATTTGCAATTAGATTTGCAATTAGTACCATAAAAACACTTGTAAAATTAAAACACTTTATACCCAAATGTCAAAAAAGTTACTCGAATCAATGAACAGCTCTAATAAAGCCCCATTCTTACAGATCATTAACTAAAAAAAGTTGGTTTAGTTTTTAGTTACCCTTTAAACAATGGTCCTGAACGGTGTGTGTGTTTGTTGTTGTTTTTTTACAGTCTACGGTTTTGCTAATGAACGACGCGATGAAAGTGGAGAAGAATCCACTCTGTTTTATATCGTGACGAAGTTATGCCTACACTGGCACGGTGACGGAAGCAATCCAAACTTGTGTAAATTAGAATAAGATTTAGAACAAATAAAAGAATATAATGTCATTTAATTTATAGATTTGCATTAGTACCATAATATTTGCAATATTATATTGCTTATGAGAGTCATCTAATATGATTATTCGCCACCTTCCATTATTATTACTATCATTGTGAAGAATTTTGCCCCTGAAATTCCCTCTGAGAATAGCGACCCCTGCTGATCTATTTGTACCATGACTCAACCAAATGTCCTGACCCCACTGACTCTTCCAAAAATTGTTATCAGCCTTTTGAACTATGCGTTTCTTGTAATAAATAAAAATCGGCCCTTTTGTCTTTCAAAAATAAAAATACAGCCTTTCTTTTATTTATATCGCGGATGCCCCTAACATTAAGAGAAACTAAAGAAAAAGACATAAGAAAAAACTTGAACAACAACCGTAGGTCCCAGAACAATACCCGGACAACCCTTCTGTGTTAAAATGAACAAAAACTTATTACTTCAACATTTTTTAGAGTGCCAGCACAAGCAAAGGTAGTACGGCTGTAGTACAGATGCGTCTCTCTCTGGATCTGCCTGTGTGTGTGTGTGTGTGTGTGTGTGTGTGTATATATATATATATATATATATATATAAAAGAACCTTCTATATATTTCATGTATTGATGAGGAGTAAGAAGGGAAAGAGAGAGAAACATATATAAAAAAGAGACGTTGGAGGGAGGGGAGAAAAACTGTCCATGGAACTGGTTTAACCGTTCAGCACCTCCCTGAGTAACGTTATATATAACATATAAAAGAAGGAAGAAATAACTAATTTGTTCAGACTGTTATATATAACAGTCTGAACAAATTAGTTATTTCTTCCTTCTTTTTCCCCTTTACCTGAACACAGAAATTCCATGAAGATTGTCAGCTGTCTTCAAGGGAGAAATCTGTTCTCACTCCTTTCTCTCTTCTGCTGCTTGTTTTTGGTCTCTAAAAGAATACATTCATCAGATCTCCATTTTTCCATCTTTTGGTCGAATCTGGATCCCATCCATACGCCTTCGCTCCCACAAAGTAGGTTGTAACAAAGTTTAACGCGGAAGTGGTGCAGTATTAGACGCTTTTAGTTTCTCTTTCTCAATGCAGTCAGACAAGACGGAGAGATTCTGACAAAAACAATCTGAGACATAGGCTATATGAATACGGTAAGTATAAATTAAATGACATTATATTCTTTTATTTGTTCTAAATCTTATTCTAATTTACACAAGTTTGGATTGCTTCCGTCACCGTGCCAGTGTAGTAGGCATAACTTCGTCACGATATAAAACAGAGTGGATTCTTCTCCACTTTCATCGCGTCGTTCATTAGCAAAACCGTAGACTGTAAAAAAACAACAACAAACACACACACACACACACACACACACACACACACACACACACACACACACACACACACACACACACACACACACACACACACAGCACAGTGGGCAAAACACACTAGCGATCAAGTGCACAAATGTTGGACTATACATGTGCATTATTAAAGCTGCAGTCCGAAATGTCGGCACGGCACAGCGCGGATGAATCCAATATTTTGAGGAGAATGTGCGGCTGTCATTCGCCGCGCCGGTGTGGATACTGCCATTCAGAATCACAGATTCTACTTTTTGGAAGTATGACCAACATAAGAATTTTCACCGGAAAAATGTCTTCTGAACAAGTGAGTAACATCCACTTTTGTTCTGGCCAAAGGGGAAAAAACATTGCAACAAATCGCGCTGATTAAATCTAACGATCGCTTATCATATCACAAAAATGATATAGCCGTCATCACGTTGGAAAGGTCACGCGTGACATCATCCAGGATACACACGAAAGGACCATTTTAAACAATAAACTGACACAAAGACATAAATATGTAATTCAACACAATAATATTTGAACAATCCTTCTTCTCTAGGCTAGTAAACAACCCCGCAAACACAGAACTTTGGCACAATGTAGCCTACCTGACCTTCTAACGACGTTTTAATAACATGGCCAAAACATTGCTTTAACTACGTTGTGTCTGTGTGGTGAAGGTTGTTACAGCATTGTCACAATGTTGACATTAAACCACCGTTCAGGACCATTGTTTAAAGGGTAACTAAAACTAAACCAACTTTTTTAGTTAATGATCTGTAAGAATGGGGCTTTATTAGAGCTGTTCATTGATTCGAGTAACTTTTTTGACATTTGGGTATAAAGTGTTTTAATTATACAATATATGGTGTAAAAACGTCTGAGTGCTGCCCTCTTCAAGTTGAACGGTGGCTACTGCAGTTGAATTTTCCTATTGGATGTTTGTGGTGGTACGTGACGTAAGCCGTGGCAGGTGACGTAAGCAGGTTCCAGCTTACCACGCCCCTGGTACGAGCTCACCACGCCCTTGGTATGAGCTAGCGTAGATTTACCAGGGGGTCAATCCAGCGCTCGAAAAACCATACCTGCCCCGGGGGCCGCCATTGGCTAACAAGCCATCACCTGCTGTTAGCATTCCATTGACTCCCATTCATTTTGGCATCACTTTGACAGCGAATAACTTTACATCTGAGGCGTTTAAAGACTCTATTTGTCCATTGTTTATTTCTAAAGAAACACGACAATGTATAAAAGGCTCCATTACCTTGTATCTTACGTTATGGCCCCGTAGAAGCAGTTTTTGTAAAAATAGGCTAACGATTGCGTCATAACCACGCGACTCTCTGTCGCACAGTAGAGAGATTACCGTATGGACAGGAGGAGAAGCTCACGGGCAATCGGGGGGACGT
>FLSR01004872.1:14612422-14652857 GCA_900092035.1 Leuciscus waleckii | reverse complement strand
ATAATGCACAGTGGACCAAAGTCCTCTTTTCTGATGAGAGCAAATTTTGCATCTCATTTGGCAACCAAGGTCCCAGAGTCTGGAGGAAGAATGGAGAGGCATACAATCCAAGATGCTTGAAGTCCAGTGTGAAGTTTCCACAGTCTGTGTTGGTTTGGGGAGCCATGTCATCGGTTGGTGTTGGTCCACTGTGCTGTCCACTCAACGCAGCCGTCTACCAGGACATTTTCAGAGGACTTCATGCTTCCTTCAGCAGACACGCTTTATGGAGATGCTGACTTCATTTTCCAGCAGGATTTGCACCTGCCCACACTGCCAAAAGAACCAAAACCTGGTTCAATGACCATGGTATTACTGTGTAGTTACTGTGTGATTTCATGTAATATTCTAATTTTCTGGGATTTTGATTTTGTGGTTTTAATAAGCTGTAAGCCATAATCATCAAAATTATAACAAATAAAGGCTTGAAATATCTCACTTTGCATGTAATGAGTCTATATAATATATTAGGTTCACCTGTTAAGTTGAATTCTTGAAATAAATCAACTTTTTGATGATATTCTAATTTTATGACCAGCACATGTATGCCTCTTTTTTACATTTGAGCCCCTGCCCCTGAGGAACTCTGATGAACCCTGACGAACAGTGTAACCAGTTAATAAAATGGCAAAAGTTCGAGCAAAACATGCAAACTGTTATTTATTTAACACCCCCACCACATTTTTTTCTCGTGCTCCACGCCAGGGGTTTCTGCAGCACCCTCAGCACCCCCACTTACTGCGGCACTGAAACTGGACCTCGATCCCGGAGTCGCCACCAGGATAAAGGACAAGCTGAAGAAAATGTCCAGTAAGAACGTTTATTCTGAAGCAGCGATGTTGTTCATTTTTGAGGAATATTACATACTGAGAAATATGACATAAAATTTTAATCATTGTTCTCTAAAAACAATACATCAATGTTAATGTGTTAACAAAGATGCTTTCTTTTTACTTTTTTAGCATATCTTCTTGTTTGCATATTTTACCATACATTAATTTCCAATGATTGTCATTATGAAAGAGCATTGAAAAGAACACTCTTTTAAAAGCTCTATCAATTACTTACGAAGGTTGATTTTGGGGGTTATAATATCTTATAATATGGAGTGAATTGTTCTTAACTGATTCGTGTGTTTTCTTTCTGTTTGTCAGGAGAAAGATGTTTGGTGTTGACAGTGTGTCTCGGGATCATTTGTGTTCTGGGGCGTCGTCATACATCAGCTAAACACCATCAAAGCACAGCAGAACACCATCAAAGCACAGAAAGACGAGTTAAACAGACAAATTGTCAACAGAGATATGCTCAGTTGGGGTTGCTTTATCATAAAGGCTGTGCAGCTGTGGGTTCCCTCTAGTACACCCTTAGGGACAATTTTGTCCACTATGAGCCTATTTGTAGACGCAGTGGGTAGTAAGGGATAATGTACATCCAGCCGGTGGTTCTCTCAAAAAAATGTAAATAAATAAATAAATAAATAAATAAATGTATCTCCGATATTTTCATATTGCCCCGCTGTGCTTCCGGGGTGTGTGTGTGTGTGTGTGTGTTTATGACCCAATCAACCAATCAACAGTTTTTTCAGGGGGGTTATTTTTATGACATGATGTGACCACTTATGGGGGTTTTATGACAACAGGTGTTTTGTGACCCCAATTCTGCTTGTGTGACAAGTTTTTTAGGGGAATATTTTTATTATAGCAGGACAATGGCCACAGTATGAAGAAATTATGAACAGAGGAATGTTGGCGATGGGGGATTCGAGGCTGAAGCGTCCATAATGTCTGTGAATGAAACAAATGAGTTCAAAGAAAAAGCATTGCGGTTAATTAAAACATATAAAATAGTGAATAAATGAAATAAGATGTTAAATTAACAAGTTAAGTATTTTAAAGTAAGTTTTAAACGTGTTGAATTTACCATAATGAGGTGATCTTTATGCGTCTATCTGGTTAAATTTGTAATGTCTGAGAATGAAACAATGAGTTTAAGAAATAAAACCATTACTGATAAATAAAACATAAAAGAAATATGAAATAAGATAACATTTATTTAAGTATTTGTTTAAACGTTTAATCAGCGTGAGGTGAAGTGCACTTAGATGTCGAAATGGTCCGGTCTCCATAGAGTTAAAGCTAGTGATATTTTCCCCCATCTAGCGGTGAAATGGTATATGACTACCCAGGGAATATTAATTTCTGTTCCAACTTTATATTGTAATGCCAACGTCAATTCAATTAAAACATGGGACTTCTTCTAGATTTGATGTCAAAAGGGGTATACGTCAAGGTTGTCCCATCTCTCCCTATTTGTTCTTATTAGCAGCTCAACTCTTAGTAGACCATATCAAGCAAAGCAACCTTGTAGGTATCTCAATTGCAGGCAGGGAGGTGATCATCAGCCTGTTGGCCAATGACACCACTCTCTTCTTAAAAAATAGTGATCAAATTGCAGTAGCTCTAGGGGTAATTGATGCATTCTCTAAAGCTTCTGGCTTATACCTTAATATATCAAGTGTGAGTTATTACCTATTACAGAGTGCGATATTTCATCCATTTGTAATATTCCTGTCAGAGAAAAAGTCACATATTTAGGAGTTGTAATAACTAAGAATCAAGCTACACGATGTTCTGAAAATTTTATTTCTGCTATTGACAAAACCCGTAAAAAACTCAACCAGTGGCTCCAAAGAAATATTTCATTAAAAGGCAAGGTCTTGCTTACTAAAGCTGAAGGGTTATCTAGATTAACATATGCAGCTTTAGCTCTACATTTGGACAATAAAACTTGTAAAATGATAGATAATCTTTTATTCAATTTTGTTTGGAGGAATCGTACCCACTATATAAAAAAAACTGTTGTAATGAACACGTATGAAAATGTAGGTCTAAATTGTCTAGATTTTAAAACATTAAATTACACTTTTAAAATTAATTGGATGAAACACTTCTTAAAATGTTCCTCTTCAATTTGAAATTTTATCCCAAATTATATATTCTCCCAGCTGGGTGGCCTACAGTTTCTTTCGTTATGCAATTCTAACATTGAAAAATTACCTGGAAAGCTCTCTTCATTCCACAAACAAATGCTTCTGGCTTGGTCTCTTATTTATAAACACAACTTTTCCCCACATTCATATTTCATATGGAACAATCATAATAATCTCTATAAAAACAAGTCCTTTTTTTTTCAAAACTGGCAGGGTAACAGTATTGCGTTAGTACGTGATAGTTTTTAATGAAGATGGGTATACATATACATATGGCGAATTCCTGGAAAAAAATAATTTTCCTGTCACGCCTAGAGAATTTGCCATCGTTTTCGATGCTATTCCCACAGGTGTTATTACATTGTTTCGAGGTTTGGATAGGACTTTGTTTACCACACCACCTATTTTTGATCCCACTCAAACAATGGTAGGCAAGATTTGTCTAGTTCCATATTCTAGCAATAGGTCCATTCGTGCTCTCTTTCAGAAAGATATTGTTACCATATCTTATGTAATTACCTATTGGAGCAATTTTGTGGATATTGTGAACTGGAGAAAAGTTTGGTTATTGCCACATAAATACCTTATTGTAAATAAAGTCAGAGAAGTCTCATTTAAATTAATTCATAGATTCTATCCAGTGAAAAGTTACCTAAAAAAGTTTAAACCTGACATTGACATAAAATGTGATTTCTGTAATGCACAAGATGAAACTACTGTACACTTGTTTTGGGACTGTCACTATACCAAAATATTTTGGAAGTGCTTTTGCAGGTATATTATTGATTTTGTGTACCCTCTTTTTTCTTTATATTGGAAATATGTTATATTTGGTTTTATTAATACGGAGAAAAACTTTGAGAAAGAATTTTACTTTATAAACCTATTACTTCTCCTAGCAAAATTTCATATTCATAAATGTAAATTTTCCAATCATAAGCCATTATTCAAAGTTTTTATCAATGATTTTCATCAATACCTTCAAACGCTTTCTGTTTCACAGAAGACCAAAGCAAGGAAAACATTGTCTTGTTGTGCTCTCTTCAAAATCCCTCTTTAAATTTTGTAGCATTTTCTCTAATTGACTGTATCTCCTTTATTTATTTTCTTATCTTTTCTTGTTTATTATTATTATTGTACATTTTGTCTGTGGTTTTTTTTTTCTTCTTTTTTTTCTCTTCTCTCCTCTGGTGTATGTTCCGATTCTTGTTTTACATGCTGATAATATTTGTTGGCTATTATATGTTTATATCTAATAAATTTTTTTTTTTTTTTTTAATAATAAAAAAACATAATTTCTGTTCCTTTCAATAATATCAGACAGCGCACAAATACTGAATTGATCTCTCTTATATGTCTTCTTGCACTTGAGCAGACATCTTCAAAGAAAATTGTCAAAATGCTGGTATTGGCAATCATCCTTGTAAACATAGTCAGTTATGTCTTAGGCCCTGTCCCAAATGGCACCCTAAACACTCGCAGTCTTCCTCAGAGTCCACACTTTCGTGATGTAATGGCACTTTGACTGTCGGATAGAAGTCTGCTGTGGAGCTCGGTTCAGTGCCGGCTCACCCAAAGTGTGCATCCACAAGACAGAAAGTGAATATGGAGTGTGCCATTTGAGACAGGGCCTAAAATGAACGTAAACAGTTGAGAAAGAAAACACGTTTGTAACAGTTTATTGGATCAGTGCACTTAAAGTGACAGCAGCCTAATAGTTCTGCTGCTATTTCCGTTGATAATGTTACAAAACAACAAAAGATAAAGAACAATGACTCGTGGCTCTTGACTGAATAACTTTTGTAACTTTAATAAGGATTAATCTATGTTTAATGGCTGGTAAAAAAAATATTTATGGCAAGTAAATTTTGTTACTGGTTACCATTGTCAGGTGTGTCAAAACGTTAGTCGTAGGCCCTGTGTGTAACTTAGTAAATCATGTAGGAATATCACTCTCAAAAAAAATATGGCTGTTTACAAGTTTTTTTTTTCTTTTCTTTTGTATTGGGTCACTTCTTTTAATTTAACATTGAAATGAATCGATTCACATATTTTCAATAAAACTCCTGCAATGAACACTTTGTGGCCTAATGTGTTTCTAACTGTAGATATACAATTGATCATTGTCTGGTTAAATTATGGTGAATTCATGAAGGTGCAAATTGCAGGTGCTTTTAACTGGTTTTAATGAATATGGGATACAAACATTAGTATTTTTCTTTATAATCCTCTTAGGCAAGGAAGTGCATAAATGGCATTCCCGAAATAAAAATGTTGCTGGCCATTAGTCATTCATATTCCACACACAACCACATTATCTTTAGAAAGCTGACAAATGAGAGTTTACTGTTCAGAATGACTCAGATTGTTATTATTAATACAGAGATATAAGCTCCAAATACATTGAAAACATAAAAATATAAATAAGGTTTAATGTAAAATGTTTGTGACTGTAAATGAACCTAAAAACACAATGATTCAGAAGCCTTGTTGCCTCTAAAAACTATGAGCTGTCTAAACATTCAGTTGCCAAAAAATTAATATTGCAGTTTATTTTCTCTCCATTCTAGCCATTAAAGGGGTAATGAACTGCATTTTGTTCAATTAAAACAAAGTATAATGTTCTCTGATATCCACATATAATGTTATCAAGATTTTTACATCAAAGATATCCTTATTTAGAAATAATAAACTATTTTCTATCCTGTTTTTGACCCTCTCTTTCAAACACTCTGTTTTGATTGTCTCGCTGCGTTTAAGACTTTACCATCGCTATTAAGCGTTTAAGACACAACCATTGCTATGATTGCATAACAATCAAAAAAATCATTTTTAACATCCCTGCCACTACACCCGTGGAATTGTTTTGAAAACTTCTGCTGTTCTGCCATACATGTTTGAATCAGAGAAAACAAACCTACACCTCAAATACCAAGGATGTGACATCTTGGTAATTAATTATATTTATTTATATTTATTCCTTATGTATTTGTGAGATAGTATTGAAACGAAGACGCTACAGAAAGGTGTTTATATAGTTACATAGTTGAAACATTTACCAATTTATGTGGCAAATTAAGTTTAAGTACTTGGAGTTACCACAGTAATAGTTGACAAATGATAACTTGCAGTGTTTCGTGTAAACAAATTATGAATGAATGACCATCGCTTGTCGTTCTTATACAAATAAATTTTCAGTTTGATATAATTCAAGTTGTTTCTTTTTATAACTCCTTTTAAATTCCAAAACAATTTTACAACAACTTCTACAACATTTTTACTTCACGGCGACATCAATAACGAATCTACGGAAGCCCTGAAAGAAAAATCAGTAAACATTATCTGGCTAAAATTACGAGCATAAAGTCTTTAATCTGAAATATTTCAACTTTATTCTCGAAATATTGACTTTATTCTCATAATTTTAGGCGAATTTTTATTTTTACGTTGCAGTTCAGGGCTTCCAAGCGAATCTGTTCATGTATGTAATGTAAATGTAAAATGTAAAGTGTAAAGTGAATGCTTAAACAGTGTTTTACTGACACGATCTTAAAAATAAAGTTCATCCACTTTCCTCATGTTAGGATCACAAGTAAGGCGATGCAAAGACTGTTTGGCACTTCAAAACGTCTTGTTCTTCTCAGAGGTTTTGTTGCTGGAGTCATCCTGTGTTTGTGTCTGACTCTTTTTATTACTACACGAGTACACGTTCATGTGCTTATATGTTAAAAGATCGAGGAAAATTTGATTTCATCTCAATTCATGACCCCTTTAAAATCCTAGGGATAGATAGATAGATAGATGGATGGATAGATAGATATATAGATAGATAGATAGATCATTGAGCATTAGTTGAAGGTCATTGGGCCATTAACATTACAACCATGAACAACAGGGGCCTTTACGGTTCCTCCATTGGATGTTATGGTCACTGTAACTCCTGTAGTCGGAGTCGGTACAGGTTTCCCACTGGATGAAGCTCCCACTCCAGCAGGAACATCCTCTGGAACTGATGGACAGACACAGAGATAATCTCGATGCATAACATCACATATCAAATACTGCAAATGCATCTAGTGTCGACTTATAGCCTACCTTCCTGAAGTTTTCCCTTCAGTTGATCAGCAAGCTCATTTTGATTAATGTTGCGTAGCGTTCTGACAGCAATCTTCCCTGCATCTGATGTGTTGTGGTGCTGCACCATGAGATCCACAACTTTGTGGCAATTAGCGTTCTCCAGTTTTCCTCGAGGAATAGGCGTGTCACTGTTCTCCAGGCGCCATTTGAAATCTTTGAACTCTGCTTCCAGTAGCTCATTAAGTGCATCCAAAATCAATATTTTGGTTGTAGCCATTTTGTGTCACTTTAGGGAAAAATACAACAAAATACAATGGTATATTAATTAATGTGGAGCGCGATCATCCTCAATGCCAGCCAGAAGATACAACCAACATAGTTTAAGCTGTTATTGTGGGTTTCTAAGTAGGGGAATCAGTGTCAATTCGTTTAATATAAACATCCACACAATAAGCATAAAATACAGAACAATGGCGTATATCATGACAATCATTTTCTATTCGAGTTAAAACAGCATAACCTCATTTGCAACTGTGAATGACAGAACAAGACTGTAATACTAAAGTTCTCCACTAGACAGAGCATCGGGTTAAGACATTTTATGTTTGTCTTTTCATTATGCATCGGTGTGAATTGCTGAATATTTCCTTTTTGAATTTCATAATTTTTAACTAACGTGTATTTTTACATGCTAACTAACTAAATAAATAGAGATTCAAAATTGTTGACTTTGCAATGAAAAGATATGGCAGCTGTAGCCTATATGACGTAACCATATCTATAGGCTATGAGAATTCGCATCATTCTTCAAAAGTATGACCGCACACGCCTCATTTATAGATCAAATGTTTGTCAGTAAAGAAAGTGGTTTTTGTGTAGGTTTCAAACTTGTAGTGGTTAAAACGGATGTGTTTTTCGACTTTAACCCCTGCATGTTTGAATCCTGTTAGAAAACACTCACACTTACTAACTGGACTCAAATCTGTAGTAGGCCTACTTGTGAAAACTAACCTAGACTGTACCGAAAGACTTGTTAAATTAAATCAATATTGTAGGCTACTTACAAAGTTGATGGTATAGTTGCAGACCGCGCTTCCTGTTTTCGACGAGTCTCTCACATTCCAAAAACATAAAAATGTCCAGTTTCCTGAATGTTAATAGAATGTTATTTAAAGGTTTGTGATGTTCCTGAAACATTCTTTCAATCATACAAAATCCGTGTCATGTCACCCCTTTAGGATAAAACTGGAAACATTTTGTTAGTCAATGTTTTAGTTAATTTACGATAAATTAAAACAACTCAGAAAAAACTTTAATGTTTATTGTGATGTCTTTTTAAATATGCATCATTTTTGTTATGTACTATGTGTAAAATACCATTTAAACAAAATTGATTGCTTCTTTTATTTATTTTTATATGGGGACTGCTATTTGCATTTTGACAACTTGTTTACACCGGACAAAAATATTTAATAATATATATTTTTTTTAATTAAAATTCAACTAACCCACCTATAATCTGGAAATATAAAATCAGAGTAAAAAAAGAGATTTATTTGTAAAGCAACTGATCCTGGAATTGAGGAATTGAGCTTGAGTATCAAACATTCAGCAATTTCTTTCTATTTCATTTCTTTCAAAAAACTTTCTGAGAGGCTTTAAGATGACTTAAAGTTATTAAAAAACTAAAACTAACAATTATGTTGATTTTAGTTCACCCCTTTAACCACAATTTTTCTCCCTTTGAATAACACTGTAAAAAGTAACTGCATTACTTTCACAGTCATGGGGAAGAAAATAACCCAGCCTGCATTTATTTCACAGTAATGTTCTGGCTTCATTATTGTAAAATATTACTCTTTACTCCTGTAAATTCCTGGCAATGTTTACAGTGCCCAATTCTCTCAGACTTTTAAAACTGGACTTCCTCATATTAAAGGTTTTCTGATTTCTAGACCTGGAAACATCGTGGAAATTAATAAAATTGCCATGGGTATTTTTTTATTTATGTAATTCTCTTACAAAGAATGCACATTTTACTACTTATGCCAAGCTCTAGAGATTTTGTGAGTAGAAATATATATTTAAAGTCCTTATTCTTAATACTTATCCAGTAAAGGACAAACAACTGGAGGAGTCAGTGAAATTCATCGGTTGAAAAGAGCAGGAAGAACATTCACTTCTGGAATACTAAAATTCAACTATCTCATTTATAATAATTGAGTTATTTTAATCGGTGGACAGTTCTGTAAATTCTGACAAAGATTGGGTTTTGAAAAGTCAAAAACATTGAGAAGTGCTCCTGTAGACCATCCATATGTCCAGCAACCTTTATCAACGTGTCTATCTACAGCGTTTACTCGTGGCTTCTGTCCATATCCCTAATGTTATTCGAGCGTCAGCAAAGGTTCAGACCTCAGCCCCAAGGTCC
Organism: Leuciscus waleckii; assembly: GCA_900092035.1. Taxonomy (NCBI): domain Eukaryota; kingdom Metazoa; phylum Chordata; class Actinopteri; order Cypriniformes; family Leuciscidae; genus Leuciscus; species Leuciscus waleckii. The sequence goes on along the minus strand of FLSR01004872.1, from coordinate 14,643,321 downwards.
TCCTCCATCATTTCCATCTTCCTCTCCATCCTCGTCCTTTTTCTTCTTCTTTTTCTTCTTGTCCTCCACCTTGTATTTGACTCGTCGGATGGGGTCGGTCAAGCTGCGCATTTTGCCTTCGTCCAACTCCTCGTTCATCATGAAGTTTCTGTCGATAAGCTCCGCCCCTTCATGCCAGTTGCGGTAGCAGTCCGAACCCAGCGTGCAGATCTCCGACACGGCGTTGGGCAAGAGGACGGAGCAGTCAGGACGGAGGACCACCACCCTCGGCAGATCCTGCACCTCGAACATCTCGCTCAGCTCCCTGCAAACAACACACACATGATACTACTGATGGAAACACAGGTAAACTTATAGCATATAGATCAGTGGTTCTCAACCTTTTTGTCAAGGATTTATTCAAAGATCCCCATTTTGTTTAAGTTACTTTTTTTGGACAATGTACATTGTTTCTTTCTGTATCTAAACTGCATTGCATGTTTTATTTTGTGCAAATAAACCTTTAGCATTTCTTGGTTCGCTTGATTTTTCAGAACATTTTAACCAAATGCTTTCAAAAAGTGGTGGGGACAAAATCAGCCATTTCAAAAAGTGGTGGGGACAAAATCAGCCATTTCAAAAAGTGGTGGGGACATGTCCCCAGTGTAAATGACACCTATGATCACCAGACTGTTCCTCCTCCATTTCCTCATTATTCAGACGGATTCAATTTCATCCTTTGCACTTTCCCACTTTTTAGTACCACTACTTCTTCATCAGAAACTAGATCAGTTATGCTAATCTCTGGGGCTACAAAAGCTACAACATCCTCATTTCCAGTGTCAACAGCCGGTAACACAGCATCTGAATTAATATCACTCACCTCAACAAGTGGAACAACTCATTTAGGGCCGCATCAACGCTATTGTTTACGCCCTCATCCTCTGATCCTGCCGCGTTTTCTGCACCTGTTTATTATGTGGGACACATAAGACGCTTGTGTCCGATGTCTCCACCCTCGAAACATCTTATGCTGCCAGTAGTTGCATACACCATATATAATCTTCCCTCGTGTTTCACACGAAAATTAATATCCAGTGTATTCTCAGGCGATTCTAGAACCATGTAAACGTACCGTCTAAAAGACGCAACGTGCTTCAGAGCCGGATGTTTACATCCAAGCGCAACAGTTTTAAAGGGACTCACAACTTTTCCAAAACGCGCTAACTCATTCAACTCGCTGTTTCTCGTTCATCTTTAATACTATGCATTAGGCCTTTATGTACTGATGCCATTTATATTTAGACTTTTCCTTCCAAAATAGCATGAAAACTCCTTTGAACATACTACGATTTGGCACGTAATATTTCTATTTTCGAATACTATTTAGGACGGATAGTAGGCTATGCGAATTGGGACGCAGCAATAGTTACATTTGATGTATACGTTTTATTAATTTGAAAGTTTCTGAATCCTTTGTGAATAAAATATATATAAAAATGACTTGATCATGATTAATGTTCCTGTTACATATGAAAATCATGAACTGACAAGCTTAAGTATGAAGCACAGCATTTAAGTAAATTAGTTTAAAATATGTGCTGAATATTTTTGCTTTGAATCTCAATGTTTTGCCCCATATACTAATTTTTATTACAAACTGAGGAGTCAAAATTATATCTTGAGGTAACAGACTTGAATTCCTTCCAAAAAAAACATTTTGCATATAGATGAAATGAGTGCTGTGAAATTCATTGCATCCTTGTGTTTCCTCTTTTCTCAGGCCCTTCCTGAGTTTGACTTCTCGGCACACAAATACTTCCCTGTAGTCAAGATCATTTGAGATCAGCCATGTTTCCAGGAACTCTTCTCGTTTACATGAACTGTCATCACAGTCGCAGAATAAGTTCATATTCATAACTGAATTGTACAGTTAATACACATGGACTCACAGTGGTTTAGTTTGAACAGTTCACAAATCATGTTTTTTTTGTTTGTTTTTTGGTTGATAATATTGTATTAAATAAAAATAAAATAAAATAAATAAAGCCTTTCTGGGATATTCCTTTGCAGCATGCCATGGGTGGGTTTTTCTGGATGGGTTTTTCTTCGTAATCAAGATCATTTGAGATCAGCCATGTTTCTCAGTCTTGACAACATTCTCCACACCTTTTTGACAAAACATACTATATATTTAGCATATGAGCAGAAACTGGTTAATAACAAAAGCTTATTTGATGTCTATTTTACAGAAAAAACGTTATAATCTATCCAAAACTAGTCACGTTTTAATGACTCGTTATTAAAAAATCAAGTCCACCATTCTCCAGTTGAATGTGACAAAAAACTAGTCACAAGTTGTCAAGGCTGGATCTGGATTTTCCCTTTGCCTGCAGAGATTAGGCCTATATTGTCTGTGATGGACAAAGTCCTCCGGCTGGACCTGACATGAAGACTTGATACTGAAGCAGAAACAATCTCTCTCTCACTGACCTTGATTCTGCAGTTGCGCAACTCTTCTGAGTGACTGTAACATACTGAACAAAAACAATTGAATTGATTTGAGAGCTATTCATTTAAAGAATTTTGATTGAGGAACAATAAATATCAGTAAGTGGTCTATTAACCCCCCTCCCACTTTCTGATTCATGTAATTGTGTCAAGTCAAAGAGTTTATTGTCATATGCACAGACAGAAAGCATGTTTCTGTACAATGAAATTCTTACTTTGCCGTCCACATTAAATGTCATAAAATAAATACATGTCATACAAAAATAAATAGCAAAAAAAAGAATTTCTTAGTAGTGAATTTCTTAATAAAAGCAATAGAAAGTGAGATAGTGCAGTTAAATAGAGCAATAAAGTTAAACAGTTATGTCCATGGTTGCAAACTCCTATCGACTGTTTAGGAGTCTAATGGCAGAAGGAAAAAAAGAGTTCTTCAGCTTGACGTCCTGCATTTCACACTTCTATACCTCCGTCCTGAGGGTAGAAGTGTGAACAGTCCGTGCTGGGGGTGGGAGGGGTCTTTGAGGATGGAAGCAGCTCTCCTGGTGACCCTGTGGTGGTATATGCTCTCTAGAGAGGGCAATGAAGTCCTGGTGATCTTCTGTGCAGTCTTCACCACTCTCTGCAGGCGTTTACGGTCCATGACAGTAGTGCTACCGTACCACACAGTGATGCAATTAGTCAGGACACTCTCGATAACGCAGCTGTAGAAGTTGTTGAGGATCTTAGACGACATGCCAAACCTCCTCAGCCTCCTCAGAAAATACAGCCGCTGTTGGGCCTTCTTAACCAGCTGTGTGACGTGTGGTTTCCAAGTGAGGTCCTCACTAATGTGGACACCCAAGTATTTAAAATTGCTCACCCTCTCCACTTCAAGCTCCCGGATGAACAGTGGCTGATGCGTACTCCTCTCCTTTCTCATGTCCACTATCATTTCCTTCGTCTTCTCCGTGTTGAGGATGAGATTATTGTCTCCACACCATGACACCAGACTGGCCACTTCCCTCCTGTAAGCTGCCTCATCACCACCAGCAATACGTCCTATCACTGCGGTGTCGTCCGCGAACTTCAGGATGATGTTGTCCTTGTGGGAGGCAACACAGTCGTAGGTGAACAGGGTGTAGAGAATGGGGCTGAGTACACAACCCTGTGGAGTGCCAATGTTTGTGATGATTCTGGCTGAAGTCCAATATGTTTACAGTTGCTTGCTTTTTATTGTGTTAGGATATGTATTGTTTTAAATGTTGTGTGTTGTTATGATTTATGTGATGCAGAGCTATATTTTGAGCCCAAGACAAATCAGAGTGATTCTCAAAATGTTCAAAAAATTATAAATTAATTATGTATGCTATTTATTTATTTATGCTCATTGTCCATTTTTAAAGACATTGTTCAAATTTAATTTTAGATTTAATCCTGCAATTTACAGGATTTGTTTGTTATTTGTGCTTGTGCAAGAAGCCATACCAGCCAGTAAAGTTCCATGGTTTCCAATGTGCCAGCATGCAATTTACGTGCTTACACGACAGTTTCACACGTTTTGGCCCTTTTGGCCTTCCATAGGACTTCCATGTTCACTTGAGCGTGTTAACAATGAGAATAAGCTTTGTTATATACTGGGGGATTTTAATTTGAATCTCCTTAACTATGATACAGACAGTCTCACTGGGGACTTTCTAAATGTTCTTTATTCTAGTTATTTTTTTCCACTCATCCATAAAGCTACCCGAGTCAAAGAAAAATCTGCAACTTTGATAGATAACATTTTATGTAACTCTTTAGGTAAAGAAATGAAATCTGGGATTCTGTATTCTGACTTGTCTGACCGTCTCCCTATATTTCAGTTATCTGTGACTAAAGCAAATGGATACAAGAATACAAACCAAGTATTGTTTATAAGAAATATGAGCAATGTAAATATTTGTAAGTTCAAGGATAGGCTTGACAATACTTCATGGGATGACCTATATGAGGAGAGAAACGCAAATTTAGCATATCAAAAGTTTATGAGTATTATATCCATTAATTTCAATGAATGTTTCCTTATGGGTAAATTGTCCAAAAAACAGAACACAGCTCTAAATAGACCTTGGTTTACAGTTGAACTAAGGAAACTGTTAAAGAAAATAATAAATTGTACAAAAAGTATGTTTCAAATCGTACTTCACTTAATTATGCTGTTTATAAATCAGCAAGAAATAAATATACAAGCTCAATTAGGTCTGCGAAAAAAAAGTATTTTAGTAATGCATTTCTCAAGTGTTCAAATAATGTTAAATCTACATGGAAAGTAGTAATCAATTGCTTCAAAAAGAAAAGGTTACCAATGATTTACCCTCTGTTTTTCAGAATGGTGACGACTATTTAAATAATCCAAAGGAAATAGCTGAACATTTTAATAGCTTTTTTGTCAGTATAGGTCCGAAATTAGCTAAGTTAATTCCAGATAGTGATGGAAATCCTTTGGATTTTATCCATCGGCATTTCCTGTTATGTCTTCATTCAAACCTATTGATGGCTATGAAGTAAGTGACATCATTGATCAGTTAAAACTAACTGCTGCGGGCCATGACAATCTTTCAGCATACCTTGTTAAACAGGTGAAGCAATCCATTCTACAACCACTTTCTCATATTATGTCTTTGTCTCTAGAAACAGGAGTTGTGCCAGATGATTTCAAAGTTGCCAAAGTTTTTCCCTTGTTTAAAGCTGGTGATCCTTGTTGTTTTACTAATTATAGACCCATTTCTATTTTGCCATGTTTCTCTAAAATATTAGAAAAAATCATACATAAAAGGATAATTTCTCATTTAGATTCCTATATGATTCTTTATAACCACCAGTATGGTTTTCGAAAAAATCATTCAACTTAAATGGCTCTACTTCATCTTGTTGATAAGGTTATTTCTGCACTTGAAAATAATGAGTTTGCTTGCAGTATATTTTCACGTTACGCCCAAACCACACCTATGAATAATGAAGCTACTTCAGACCAACCCATTTTAGATTTGCGCCTGCGCAAGAGTCATTTTATCCCGCCGAGAAAATAGCAACAGCGCCGAGACCCGCCCACAAAGTTACTTGCGCTTTGCGCTTTGACACTTGCGTTTCAGATCGTTAAAATAGGGCCCATTATGTCTTTGTCTCTAGAAACAGGAGTTGTGCCAGATGATTTCAAAGTTGCCAAAGTCTTTCCCTTGTTTAAGCTGGTGATCCTATAGACCCATTTCTATTTTGCCATGTTTCTCTAAAATATTAGAAAAAATCATACATAAAAGGATCATTTCTCATTTAGATTCCTATATGATTCTTTATAACCACCAGTATGGTTTTCGAAAAAATCATTCAACTTATATGGCTCTACTTCATCTTGTTGATAAGGTTATTTCTGCACTTGAAAATAATGAGTTTGCTTGCAGTATATTTTTGGATTTTTCAAAAGCATTTGATACAATAAATCATAATATCCTTCTTGCTAAATTATACAAATATGGTTTCCTAGATATCACCTATAAATGGTTATCAAGTTATGTTTCAAATAGAGAATAGAATAGAATAGAATGAGGCATTTATATAGCGCTTTCATATGTACTACTGTACACCCAAAGCGCTTTACAATCATATCAGGGGATCTCTCCTCAACCACCACCAGTGTGTAGCATCCACTTGGATGATGGGACGGCAGCCACAGTACAACGGCGCCAGTGCGCTCACCACACACCAGCTATAGGTGGAGAGAGAGTGATAGAGCCAATTCAGTGGAAGGGGATTATTAGGAGGCCATGATTGTTAAGGGCCAATGGGTGGAATGTGGCCAGGACACCGGGGTTACACCCCTGCTCTTTACGAGAAGTGCCATGGGATTTTTAATGACCACAGAGAGTCAGGACCTCGGTTTTACGTCTCATCCGAAGGACGGTGCTCTTTGACAGTATAGTGTCCCCGTCACTACACTGGGGCGTTAGGACCCACACAGACCACAGGGTGAGCGCCCCCTGCTTACTTCACTAACACCTCTTCCAGCAGCAACCTGGTTTTCTCAGGAGGTCTCCCAGTTTTAAAAGCTTATAAAATAATAAATAAAGCTTTATAAAAAAAAATAAAAAAAAATACATCATTGCCTCTCTCATCTACACATTACACAATATCACAATATATACACAATATACAAACGTGATTCGTCTATATCTTTTTTGTCATAATGAAAAAAACATCCCTTTTCTCTATGTGAATTTTGATTCCACTTCAAATAAATATTCCACATCATCCAAAAAATACATACATACATACATACATTCAAAGAAAAGATGCAAAATAGTTTCAGTATCCTGTTTACAAAATACACAAGATTCAGAAAGGTCATTCTTATACCTTTTTAGGAACTGTGTTGGATAAATGTTATGTATAATTTTAAAGTATATTTCATAAACTTTATTATTGATACAATATTTGTTATTATAAGTCCAAATCAATCTCCAATTCAAATTTTCAAAATGTTCATTCCAAAAGTATATATTTCGAGGTGTTGCAAGGCAATAAATCAGGCATCTGAAAAAGTTATTATTACATTTACTGTCTTTAATATCAACACCATTTAACAATACCTGTTTTTTAAACAGTGATTGCTTGAGGTTCATTACTGCCTCCCAAAAGTCTCAAAAAACCTACTGGTATTGCATCAAAAACAACGTGGAGATAGCCTATTGGAATCCCAAATGTCTTTAAAAATTCAGTATATGTAAATAAGTAGCCCTCTTTATTTATCAGTTGTGATACTAGTAGAATATCATTTTTAACCCAGTTGTCGTAGAATATTGATTTATTCTTATATTTAATCATTTTATTATTCCAAATGAACTGTTTGTGTGGGGGGGGGTTACGAAAGAGCATGCACAGAGAAGTCCAAATTAAACAATTCCCCCATCGTAAGTACACATTGATGGCCTAAGACACGAAACGAGCGGTTTGTGTGAGAAAACGGACAGTATTTATATCGTTTTTACCTCTTGTACACAACCAGGCACTTGTGCCAGAACGTGCGCACACGTCACACACCAGGAAGCGCGTGCGCCCTCAGATCACTTGGACGTGGTTGTGTAAGGTAAAAACTATATAAATACTGTTCGTTTTCTCACACAAACCGCTCGTTTCGTGTCTTAGGCCATCAATGTGTACTTACGATGGGGAATTGTTTAATTTGGACTTCTCTGTGCATGCTCTTTGAGATAGTGACCATAGACCTGCATTATATGACTGACAGACAAGAACGGTTTGACCTAAAAATATCAAATTGAAACTACTGCGGAAACAAAGACACCTACATCTTGGATCATTTTTTACATTTAAAGATAAACCTGAAGCTTTAAAAAATATATTGAGACAATCTATAACTTTAACCTGTGATATGTCTTTGAAAAAAATAGCTGTATCATCAGCAAGCTGACAGCATTTAATTTCTTTTTGCATAATTTTGATGCCTTGAAAAGAGTCATTATGTATATATAGAGCCATTGTTTGCATGACCAAAAGAAATAGGAACAGAGCCGCTGGATCTCCTTGTTTTATGCCCCGGGAGATGCTAAATTTACGAGTAGTTCCCCATGGAAGTTTAACTGAACTATTGCAGTCACTATATAAAGTTTGTATTGCCCTTTTAAAGTATTGACCAAAACCAAAAAAATCAAATGCGTCAAATAAAAAATCCTGTGTCACAGTATCAAATTGTAAGGATTGCTCAGAGTCGGTAAGATCCATTTGCAGCTTTTATTTGATTTAAGCAGACAATGGCAGAAGGGGCAAGGCAAAGAGTACTCAGATACACAGGCGTAGAAGTCCAGGCCAGGCAGAGATTTGTCAGAACACAGTACACAGTCCAGGATCGAGGGAGCCAGAGTATAATCGAAAGCCAGGAGACAGTCCAAGGTCAAGGTAGCCAGAGATTGATCGTAGATATCCACAAACTGTCCGTGATCTAAACCAGCAAGAGAAAACAAGTAGATAATTGCTCAGTAAGAAAGCCAGGGCAATACAATACTTCACACTGAATGAGGGTTGAGAGCTGGTTATATACTAGAGCAAATGGGATACAGGTGGGAAGGCAATCGGTGGTGAACAGGTGTGGTGTTTAATCCAGATGGGTTGCATGATGGAAAGTGTAGTTGTTAATACTCAGGAGATGGCTCCCTACGTGGGTGTGAAGGAGGTGATGTAGGAAACTCCTGCGTTACAGAGCCCCCTCCCTGCGAGCGACTCCTGGCGCGAGGAGGTCGGGGAGCAGGTTTGCTGGGGTGTGCTTGGTGGAATTCCTCGGAAGCGTGGGGTCCAAGATGTCCTTAGCCTTGATCCAGCACTGTTCCTCTGGACCGAACCCCTCCCAGTCGACAAGATACTGTAGAACGTTACCTCTGCGCCTGGAATCAAGCAGTTCCTTTACCCGATACGCTTCTTCGCCGTCTACCAGGACTGGAGGAGGGGTTTGTGTTGTGGGCTCCTCTCTAGTCCCTCTCTCGGGACGGACAGCAGGTTTCAGCAGGGAAACATGGAATGTGGAGGCGATGCGATAGTTAGCGGGAAGTTTCTGGCGAAACGATACTGGAGTAACTTGTTTTAGGATCTGGAATGGACCGACATATCTGGGGCTGAGCTTGCGGCAGGGGAGCCGAAGCTTGAGATCCGTTGTGGACAACCATACCCATTGGCCTGGACGGTACTGGGGGGTTGGTCGACGATGCCGGTTGGCATGGCGTTCCTGACGCCGAACCGCATGAAACAGGTGGGTATGCGCTTGATCCCAGACCTCTTCACTCCTTTGGAGTCATTCGGTAATGGAGGGGAGTTCAGTAGGTTCTCCGGACCAAGGGAAAAGCGGTGGTTGGAAGCCCAGAATGCACTGAAACGGAGTTAAACCAGTGGCGGGTTTAACCAGAGAGTTCTGCGCATACTCGGCCCAGAACAGATATCGGCTCCACTCTGTTTGTTGACGCTGGCAGTATGTGCGCAGGAACCGAATGATGTCCTGGTTCAGACGTTCTATCTGCCCGTTGGATTGGGGATGATATCCGGAGGACAGGCTGACGTTTACATTGAGGTGTTTGAAAAAAGCTCCCCAAACTCTAGAGGTGAACTGCGACCCTCGGTCTGAACGATGTCGTCAGGCAGACCGTAGAATCGGAACACCTGGTTGCACAGGATTTCGGCTGTGGCGAGTGCTGTGGGCAGTTTGGGTAGTGCCACCAGTCTGCATGCCTTGGAGAAGCGATCGACTATGGTCAGTATGGTAGTGTTACCCTGGGATTCCGGGAGGTCGGTGATGAAGTCTATGGCGATGTGGGACATGGTCGTTGGGGAATGGGTAATGGAGTTAGGAGCCCAGCGGGTCGTTGACGTGGTGTCTTGGAAGTGTTGCAACTGGTGCAGCTTTGGATGTGGTTGGTGGTGTCTGCGAGTAAAGTAGGCCACCAGAACCGGTTACGGAGCTGGTGAATGGTGGCGGTGATACCAGGATGACCAGAACTGGGTGCCGTGTGAACCTGGTCTATGAGGCGAGTGCGTAGGGAAGCAGGCACATATAGGCGATCCGATGGGCAATTTGTAGGCGGAGGTTCCTGCTGATTATTTCTGTGGTGATGTCTCATTGCACCGGGGCGATGAGTAGACTCTCGGAAAGGATATTCTCGGCACTCGTTGGTTGGGTTGTCTCCTCGGTCTGACGAGAGAGAGCGTCGACCTTAGTGTTCTTGGAACCCGGTTGATATGTGATGCTGAACTGGAATGGGTAAAGAACAGGGCCCACCGAGCCTGACGAGGATTCAAGCGTTTGGCCGAACGGAGGAACTCGAGGTTTCTATGGTCAGTGAGGATGATGAATGGTTCCTGCGCTCCTTCTAGCCAGTGCCACCACTCCTCTAAAGCCAATTTCATGGCCAATAACTCACGGTTGCCCACATCATAGTTGCGCTCCGCGGAGGTGAGCTTACAGGAGAAAAAGGCACAAGGATACATTTTCTCAGGCATGCCCTGGCGCTGGGACAGAACTGCTCCTACTTCAGTGTTGGAAGCATCCACTTCGACGATGAACTGACGTGTGGGGTCAGGGTGCCGCAGGATGGGAGCAGAGGTGAAGCGAGCTCGGAGATCGAAGGCTTTGGAGGACTCGGGTGACCGCTCAGGCGATGGTTGTGGTGTTTCATCATGGCAGACAGCGGAGAGGCAACTGTACTGTAATTCCTGATAAATCGATGATAGAAGTTTGCAAATCCCAGGAACCATTGTAACTGCTTGACGGTTTGGGGAACTGGCCAATTCAGGACTGCCTGAACCTTCTTCTCGTCCATCTCCACACCCTCTGAACTGATACAGATCCCAGGAAAGACGTGCTTGTGCGATGGAATTCACATTTCTCGGCTTTGGCAAAGAGCTGGTAGTGGAGAAGTCGTTGGAGAACGGATCTGACGTGCTTTACGTGTTCCTCCATGGTTGAGGAGTAGATCAAAATGTCGTCGATGTAGACGATTACCCACTTCTCCAGCATATCCCGAAAGACGTCGTTCATGAATGCTTGGAAGACCGAAGGACTGTTGGGCAAACCGAACGGCATGACGAGATACTCATAGTGCCCACTAGTGGTGGAGAAGGCCGTCTTCCACTCGTCTCCTTTGCGTATTCGAATCAGGTTGTAGGCATTACGGAGATCCAACTGGGTATAATATTTGGCCTGACGAAGCTGTTCGAGGGCGGCTGGTACCAGCGGCAGTGGATACCTGAACTTGACTGTAACTTCATTCAACCCACGGTAGTCGATGCATGGACGCAGAGTGTCATCTTTCTTTTTAACGAAAAAGAATCCAGCAGCGGCAGGTGAGGTCGAAGGCCGAATGAACCCCTTGGCTAGTTCCTCCTTGATGTACTTCCTCATGGCTTCAGACTCAGGCTGTGACAGGGGAAAAACTCTGCCCTTAGGCGGTGTGGCGCCGGGTAACAGCTCGATGGCACAATCACTCGAACGGTGCTCTGGAAGCTGTTCAGCCCTGTGTTTACTGAAGGCGTCGGCCAGATCGGAGTATTCGGCGGGCAGATTAGGATCACTGGACCCGAGCGTGGAAACCTGGCGGGTGTGGTTAAGAGTGCGGTTGACCTTGGTCAGGCATGTTCTGTGACATGAGAGGTCCCATTGGACGATCTGGTCTCGCACCAGGAGATTTGAGGATTGTGTGTGCGCAACCATGTAAGGCCCAGGACTATGTGGTGTTTGGAGCCCTAGATAACATAAAACCTGATAGACTCGGAGTGAAGTGTTCCGATGTGTAGGATTACCTCTTCGGTGAGACAGTGAATCCTCCCTTCTCCCAAGGGCCAACCGTCTAGCGCCTCCACTGTTGGGGAAAGTCACAGGGATTAGTTCGGAGTTTGTGCTGAACTATGAATTCGTGAGACATAAAATTTCCCACAGCTCCTGAATCCTGCAATGCTGGTGTCAATTTCCCTGCCACGAAGAGAGAGACGAACAGGTAAAATGAAACCGGGCCACTGGTGGTCTGGAATACCCGATGCACTCACCGGTTGAACTTGAGAAGGCGGACGAACCGGGCAGGCGATTCTACGATGACCTGACTGGCCGCAGTAGAGACAAAGGTGCTGCTGCATGCGTCGCTCACGTTCCTCGGGAGTGAGGCTAGTGAATCCCAGCTGCATGGGCTCTGATCCGAGCGTGTCGTCGGAACGTGCACGGTAGGAGGCTCGAGGAGTGCGTTGAGAGCGAATCAGGTTGTCGATCTCGATGGCCAGGTTGATGTATTCGACTTCCCCTCGTCGCGACACGCCAACTCAGATTGTAGTTCATTGGTAAGACCCTTCCTGAACAGAGTCTTTAGAGTGTCCTCAACCCAATGGGCTATATGCACACGGAGGTGATGACGTACTTCCGCTAAATTCTCAGCCAGCTAAGCCATTTCCGCTACGGCTGAGGTGATTGTTTACCAAGCGATAACGATAGCGATAGCGTAATGTCTAGTAAGAAATCGTTTAAATTTCAGCGAACCAACAGCAGTACAGCTGAGCATTGTTGTGTGTCTTTGTGTCAAGCCTCAAGTAAGTACAACACAGTACTTAGTTTTCACACATTTCCATCTGACGCGGAAATCAGGCGAAAATGGCTTGTCACTATCCGGAGGGACAACTTCACAGTTAGTCCCCATACCTGAGTATGAGCCGGCATTTTAAAAAGGAGGACGTTCATGAGCCAGTGTCAGAGACAGGGAGACGGCTATTAATCAAGGGACCTGTTCCAGCATTGTTTGAGTGGAACAATTATACCCTTCCCACTTCAAGACCGGGGGTATGGGAGAGGAGAGAGCGGCCGCCGGTGTCGCGGGATGACGCTGCGTGCGAGGAGGCTGACATCTCATGGACCACGACTACTCTTCGGCTCCAGATCCCGCAGTTGTCAATTTAGCCCTTGATGACAACATGTCTCTCAGAGAGGAGAACCTCAAGCTGAGGCAACAGGTCGAAATGCTGACAATGAATCAGCGCTTTGGGATTAATCGTTTTTCTGCCTCAGACAAGGACATACGTTTTTTCACAAGGTAAGATGTCCAGATTGTTCTGTAGTACTTTTTCAGCAACGGATATAGGTGTGTGTAGCACACTCTCTCACACACACAAACACACACACACACACACACACACACACACACCTTATTGTTGCTGATGACGTAACTGAAATGTCATTGTCTTACAGAAAATAGAGAGTATGTTAGAGAGACAATGGGAAAGGATCACAGGAGCAGGTAATCCAGTAACAAGGTAAGAGGAAATACACAGGAGGTAGGTATAAACAGTCTAATAGCATGGTAAGATCTAAGATCTAAGATGAGACTAGACAATTTGTGAATTTAATTTTGACAATTTAGAAGTGGGAAGTATGAAATTTCCAAGTTCATGTGAAGGTACAGTAGCATTATACTGAGGGAAAATTCCAAACGGAAGTGAGCATCCCTATGCCCTACTCCCTTTGAAGGGATAATTTGTGATATATATCACGAACAAAGCAACTTGAATTGCTCTGTTGGTAAGTTAACCTTCGAGTCGAACACTCCCACCATCTAGCTTTAAAATGAATCACAAGTATTCTATTGGACAATAGCCCAAGATCACTAAAGAAGAAGAAAAAAAACATTTTCTATAATCTCACTTGCAATGTACTTTGAAAAATACATACGCACCACAGAATTCAATGTGCTCCAACGTTCAGAGGGCACAGCCAAATGTCCTCAATGGGAAGCTCCATCTGTGAAAAGTGTTTAATAACAAGTTTGTGATGGTTCCAAAACATGTAAATAATATCCACTTTATTACTTTCTGGAAAGCTAAATTACCTTCCCTACGCATCTGAACTGTCCAGCAAACAACGAACGTGCAACACTGCACAAAGCTGGTGTACATGGTTCTGCAGCCCAAAGCGGGGTTACAAGGTTTTTAAAAAAAAAAAAAAAAAAAAAAGTAAGTATTTAAAATTAAACTAGTGTTCCTAAATAAGTAGACATTTTATACATACCTGTTGTTTTCAACGACCAGGTGCAGGTATAAATCAATGACCTATATTAAGAAAAAAAAACATGAATATAAATAAACTAAACAAAATTTAAACTAAGCAATGTTTTTGTGAGAGAAAACCATCTTTTTTAATTGGGTAACTCTTAAAATCATGTTCTGGGTTTTTAAGTCATTTAGACAATCGGCTGATTGGAAATAAAGGCTACCCATTGCGTACGAATAAATAACTTAATCAGAAAGCCACTCTGTCCTTTGCAGTGAGTGAAAAGAAGAGTCACAGAGCTTATATGGCCCAACACTGCTTCAACCTGACCAGTGACATTTGCAGCCCAGACCTTCATTCAGGGGCGTAGCAACCGGGGGGGACGGGGGGGACACGTCCCCCGCACTTTTAGAAACACGGGATTCTGTCCCCCGCATTTATTTTGACCCAGCGTCAATATTTCCGCCCGTGTTCTCTGATTTGTTACTTAGACTTGAGTGAACTAACATTTGTGTTGCGTGATATAAAGAAAAGTGCGCACTTTGCTCACCGATCAGCTGGTGATCTGGCGTTAAAAACCACTCAAGGGTTTATTTCTTGCAAGTGAAGAAATTAGGACAAAATTATAGTAATTTCCCTATACTATTGTGTAATATAAAATATACTTTTGAAATATTCATTTTCATTTATAAAGTATAGACATTTATAGGCTATGATTTTACGTCATATAATAATATAATAATGATTTGTATAATTATTCCTAATAACTGTTTGGCATTCTAAAACACCAGTGATAATGTAATGTAGACTGATAGTCTATAGGCTATCATAACTAAAAATATGTTTGAGCCCTTTTTAGTTACAAGTCAATGCTTTTTCTTTGTTCAATGTGCATAGTTCATGGGTTGAATCCGGTTAAAGCTCTTAATTTTGAGCTCTCAAAGTGCAGCAGATTGATGCATTTAACCTTAAAATGCAAAAAAAAAATCTTCCGGGGGAGCATTCCCCCGAACCCCCCTAGAAGGACAGAGGTCCACCCAACATAGGGGGTATCATCACCATACAGCTTTTGTCCCCCCCACTTTTATAAAGGCTGCTACGCCCCTGCCTTCATTACTGAAAAAGAAATACAAAGTTACTGTTGTCAACGTTACAGGGCCAACGAGCCAACACAAAATGAACTTGGCAAAATGAACGTGCCAAACAAGGCCGTAGGTTTGGTCTTTACCTTGGAAGCAGGGGCGGATCTACCGGGGTGGCATAAGGTGGCAAATGCCACCCTAAAAGAAAGCTTGCCACCCCTGCTGCCAGCACAGTTGGCAGCAACGAATTAAAAGTTATGGCCAATTTAACTGTGATTAAATTCAGTATATATACGTCTGCCATATGTTGCCAGTTGCCACCCCTCAAAAATTCCTGCCCCCCTCTCGCCACCCCATAAATATTTTTCTAGATCCGCCCCCTGCTTGGAAGAGACAACAACCCACCCCTACCCCCACATCGGTAGTATATAATATGAAAAACAATGTGATGGAGTTCGCTGAAGTATTAGGAAGGACAATTCTATCCTCCCACAATATGTCCCTACCATCCATATGCAAACCTACGCCCTTGCAAACAGTCATCATATCAAAAGTGTAGGCTACAGGACAGCTAGAGGAAGTGGATGTAACTCAAAAAATAATGATGGTATATTAAATAAGAAAAATCTAATATTTTGGTGGCCGCAGTTGTGTAGGTTTTTCAGTGTGCTTTGATTTACAAATACTGTTTGTCTTAGTTCATGCATTTTGATCTTTTTAGGCATATATATATATATATGTGTGTGTCTTTTTTATGATTTATATGTTATTATGTCCCCTTCCTATAAATAACGGTGACCTGTGACCAACAGGTCAAAATGGCCACCATGATTTAAACACTGCAAGCAAGCAAACCATACACAACAAGACCAAACTGGTCGGGTACGTAGGCCAAACTGGCAACTAAGGGTGAACTGAGATCTCTGTAAATATAAAACCTTGTCCCTCTGAGATTTGCTTTACATCTGATGGGAACTTTATTGCTGGCTCTTCATCTGTTGGGGTTCATTTCACCTCCTCGATGTAGCCATTTGTTTGGTCAAGCATTTTAGGGGATACTTGAATAACAGAAGGTCTTTGTAATGCTGAATCTTCTTGGAGCTTCTCAGAATCATTTACCTTGGTCACAGAATGCTGAGGGCTGAGTGTAGGTGCAACAGTGCAAGGAGGAATCTTGAAAGAACTGTTATTCTCTGTAGACCCACTGGAGACTGAGATACCAGAACACTCTCAGGCACCTTTCCAGTTTGGCTTCTTCTGTATGGTTTAATGTGACCAATGCTATATTTAGTTTTTAAAGTAATCCCTCCAGGTTTGTTTAATGTGACAAGTTTGCCACTAAGTCTCTCAATGATGTAGGGTCCTGAGAAGTCAGGTTCAATCCTTCCTCCTTTTCTTCCACACTTCCTCGTATTCATCAGAAGAACCTCATCACCAACATTGTAAATCAAGTCTTTGTAATTCTTCTGGGCCTTTTTAGCATATGCTTCCTTCTGTTTAGCAATGTTTTCTTCTGCCTGTTTTTTGGCCTCATCTCTCTTTTTTTAAATCGTAAAATACATAATCACTAAAACTTGATTCCATCGGGAGACTGATGGTGGAAAGCTAAAAAAAACAAGGCAATATAATTGAAGCAATATAAATTCAATTTTGAATTATTTAAAATGTTGCATGTGCATGTATGTAATGAAAAGCCCATGGTAGCATGAGAAGAGGTCCTTTGCTAAAAACATGGTCGTTTACTATTCACAACAAACTGTTAGGAATATTAGTGACCCTTATTGTCTGTTGTAGAACAAGGTCCAAAAAATATGATAATCACCAGTTTAAGATCAAAGGTTTCATGATGTTAAAATTGTATACAAATATCTGTGTAAATCAATACAGGGTACCAATAATAAAAATGATATTTACTGTATGATTAGTTTTGTAAAAAATAAAATAAATGCAAGTTTTGCATAATCTACTACAGTACCACTGGGCAATGATTTCAAGGCTAAATTTATACTTTAAGCCATTCATTTAACATGGTTCAGTGGGTGAAAGATCCTACGCATACTCATGGACATACTTTGGACCTGGTACTTTCTCATGGTTTTTCCATTACTGATGCTCAGGTTTTTGACACTGATCTCAGATCATATGCCTGTATTGTTTTCTATGTCCTTTCCTCCGTCAAGATCGCACATTACTCCTACTGCACAATGGACTCGTTCTTTTTCTCCCTGTTCCGTGATGGCTTCACTAACACCTTTAACGAGGTGTGTCTGTCTCTGTCCCTGGAGTCATCTTTATCTGAGTCATCTTTATTTTAGTGCTTTCCAGAAAGCTATGAAATCTGCTAAGTCTAATTATTTTTCTAAATTAATTGCAAAAAATCATCATAGTTCTAAAGCTTTATTTTCTGTGTTAAATTCTGCTCTAAATCTCCTGTAAATGTGATTTCAAATCCTTCAGAGTATCATTATGTGAAGGTTTCTCAATGTTTTTCTGTGATAAGATCACCTCTCTAAGATCTCAGTTACAACCATCTGCTAATGTTCCACCTGAACTTTGCTGTTCTTCAGTCATATGGAGTGTTTTTGACCCAGTTTCTCTTCTGTCTCTCAGATAAATTATTGACCATGTGAAACCTTCCTTCTGCCCTCATGATGTTCTTTCTCCCCATATTTTGAAACAAATTTTTGATTCGGTTGGAACATGTTTGGTGTCTTTTGCGAATAAAGCTTGTGCACAGGGACTATCTCTGATAGCCTAAAACAAGCTACTCTTACACCTCTTCTCAAGAAACCTTCACTTGATGATAGGGATTTTAATCATTTTCGACCTATCTCGACACTTCCTTTTATTACTAAAGCACTGGAGAAAACGGTTCTCATTCAACTCCAGTCTTTTCTTAGCTCAAATAAAATTTTTGAAACCTTCCAGTCTGGCTTTAAGCCTCTGCACAGCATCGAGTCTGCTTTATTACGGGTTTCTAATGATATACTGTTAGCGACTGACTCTGGTGACTCTGTGATCCTAATACTGTTAGACCTAACCTCGCTTTTCTAATGTTAGAAAATGATTCGCGCAAACATAAACGTATTTTGGAAGTTTAAGTGGTGCCTTTCCTTCGTAAATAAAATCCATCCACTGCGTTTTCAGTGGCTCTGAATTAAGTGAAAACTACTATGTTCATTATTACATCCCACAACAGAACACTTATGTTTCTTAGGAGACATTACCGGCTGTCGTTGAAACAATGGAGATGATGTACAGATCACCGAGGGCTGGGTCTATGCCAAAACCACAGTGTCATCAAACCACGTCGGTGGGGCTTGCGCAATTCTACGTCACAGTGAGAGCAATCTGAGAACAGCTCGTTCTGAGACAGTGCTTATGATTTATTGAGATTGTAAAAAAAAAACACTGGGTGGATTTTTATCATTCTAGGGTGGTTTTGCATAAAGGTGCCCTTTAAATATTGAAAATATCACATCACTTTAAAATTAGAAATATTACTTCAACTAGTACGAGTTCGTTCTTATTATATATGTGTCACCTGTAACACTATAGGTGTTATCAGCAGCGATGTGCTGTATGTTTACAGGTCTAGGGGTGGGAAAGATGGAGGGAATAGCATCTGGTCTCAGCCTACTCTTGAAATGTTTGGTCATGACAAATTGGTTTGCCTCAAAATGTGCTTGCAGAGTGACTTAGTTTCCACACACAACCCTTTTTTTTTTTGTCTACCCACATACTGTACATATCACATGGTGGTTAAAGGCACAGTTATAGGTAACTCCCTGCAATGAGACCGCACCCTCACCATGAGTCTCAGCTCCCTGGGTTTTGCAAGGCTTTGCTTGTTCCTTATTTCTAGTAAGTCATTTTCCCATTGGGGTGTTCTTTGTGAAAAAGTGCAAATACATTTAAGTATTATTACCTCACAAATTTTTTTGTTGTTGTAATTTTTATTTAGATTTAGATTGCTCCTGCTGACTTGAGCCAACCATTTTTTCCTCCTCTCCATGTCAGCGGGGAAGCCATACGAATGCACAGCTTTCTCTGAGCGATTGGAGCATCCCCATGCAGCACAGCACACCATGGTGGAGACTATGCAAGGACAACATGAAAGAAAGGACACATACAAAATGCTTGGCATGCTATTCAATTTATTAGAAATGTATTCATGAATTGCTGTAAATAGTTAATTGCATTTATTTGAATAAAAATACAAAACAAGTAATATTGTAATATATGATTACAATTTAAAATAACAGTTTTCTTTTTAAGCAGTGTACATGTTTATATAAGAGTATGCTTAAGTTGTTTTAAACCTGAATATATTGTGTATATGAATAAATATGGTAAGAATTATACATTACAAATTAGTTAGACTTACTTAAAAAAGCATGCAAACCAATTGCCTTAAACAAACAAGTGAAATAGGAATAGTATGTTGTTCTGACAAATGCTTATTTAGTGTACTTCACTTACACAAGAGTTCTAGTAACTAAAAAAGAACTGTAGAGAGTACTTGATCATTTACTTTAAAATGTAATTGCTACCATTGTTGTGTGTTGTATGCTGATGTTGAAGTCTGTGTGTGACTCAAGCATGATTGTCACAAATATAGAGGGATTATATAAACCCAATTAAAAGTTTCACAAGGTGTTTATGATGGAAGTGTTGCCAACACAATTTTTAAACATCATTATCTTACATAAAATATAGTTATGTTATCATTCTATCTATCATTCACACACACACACACACACACACACACACATATATATACAGTGGTATGGAGAAGTTTGGGCACCCCTGTAAATTTTCATGATTTTCCTTTATAAATCATTGGTTGTCTGGATAAGAAATTTCAGTTAAATATATCATATAGGAGACAAACACAGTGATATTTGAGAAGTGAAATAAAGTTTATATGATTTATGGAAAGTGTGCAAGAATTATTTAAAATAAATTAGGCATGTGCATAAATTTAGGCACCCTTGTCATTTTATTGATTTCAATACCTTTAGCACTAATTATTAGACCTCAAAATTGGTTTGGTAACCTCAGTGACCCTTGACCTCCATACACAGGTGAATCCAATAATGAGAAAGGGTATTTAAGGAGGCCAATTGTAAGTATTTCTCCTCTTTGCATCTTCTCTGAAGAGTGGCAACATGGGAGCCTCAAAACAACTCTCAGATGACCTGAAAACAAAGATTGTTCAACAACAAGGTTTAGGGGAAGGATACAAAAAGCTGTCTCAGAGATTTAAGCTCTCAGTTTCAACTGTGAGGAACATTGTGAGGAATTGGAAGACCAGAGACCAGTTCTAGTTAAGGCCCGAAGTGGCAGACTAAGAAAAATCTCAGATAACCAGAGGTGCAGGATGGTGGCTGTTATTTATGCAAAAGGAGGATGCACAAAATATTGAGTTAATTATTCTTCTGTGGTGCCTAAATGTATGCACATGCCTAATTTAGTTTAAATAATTCTTGCACACTTTCCATAAATCATATAAACTTTATTTCACTTCTCGAATATCACTGTGTTTGTCTCCTATATTATATATTTAACTGAAATTTCTTATCCAGACAACCAATGATTTATAAAGGAAAATCATGAAAATTTACAGGGGTGCCCAAACTTTTCCATACCACTGTAAGTTAAGGCAGATAACGGTAATCGAACACTAATCCCAAATATTAGCAGATTTGATCTTTTAAAAACAACATCACTGTAACTACATAGTCATGCTACATACATATGCCGGTGTGTTATATAAATATATAAAATAAATGCATTTATTGACTACTAATTACCAGAAATTGCAGTTCTGTCACTCTATTCTAACAGTTTGAACTGCCCGCCAAAGCACTTCCTGGAACTATCTGAAGTCTACTGAATCACGTGACGATCAAGCATTTTGAACTTCCGTTGTCCCAACTCTCTCTCTATATGGCTCTGGCTTTCCGGTGTGGTGAACAAATGAGTCCTACTCATAGACAGTAAGGTCCTACTGAAGAGATGAGTCCGAGGCTGCGTTCCAGTCCAAAATTGTCATGGCCTTCACTTGCTAACTTCCCTCCGTCTCGTTCACTCGGATGTACGTCATTGCGAGTGCCCACTACTGGCGGAAACAGCAATGGACTGAATTGGAAAGCCCTTGATCACTTGGAATCAGCTATGTAGTTGATTTATTATTTACATTTGTTTTCCCTTTAAGAATTTGTTTAATGCAGCATCCAAATGTATATATGTTGTTTGGGTTGTTTTCAATAAAAAAAAATTAGAATGAATATATCATAGAGTTGTTTGTTGTGGTGGTGATTAGACGAGATCTGTGGTGGTGACATCACAATCGTACTGCATTGTGGGACATATAGGTGCCTGAAGTGTACATATGAAGTAGACTCGCTCCCTCTGTCAAAATCGAGGGAACGAGGGTCTGTCCATATAAACTTCCCTCAAAATGGCGGCGGGGATTCCCCCGAGGGGAAGTGCTTAGGGAAGTTCGCAAGTGCATGTCTAAAAGTGGACTGGAACGCAGCACGAGATTAGGACCCAAGCAATCGGATTGGTTCAAAGCACGTTTTATGGGTAATCGCTTTTGGTGCCTGGTTACAAACCATACAAAATCACTTTATTATAGAAGACGTTTGTACTACGTTATAACGAGTCATTAATGTATTTTAACTTATACGTTTCATAAACTAGTATTAACCGAAGCTATAGATTGTGAAATTAAACATTTCTCGTTGTTAGTGTGTTTTTGGTTAGATTAGATGGTAGCATAGCATACAGCTAACGTTATCCGATGATCGTGCTAGCTTAGCTTTACCTGAGCTTATAGGCTTATACTGCCCTGATTCTGCCTTACCGTATTCTCAGCAATTCGTAATGCAATTATAATTATCATTATTTTTATTGTAATAATCAGCACAATATGTTACAAGTATAGTTTTTTTTTTTAAATGAAAGAACCATAAAATAATGTTTATTTGTGTATATTACTTTTTTTCTTATTAACAGTTTAGACAGCTCACTACAAGTTATCGCAAGAACAGATTTAGATCAGGCATACTACTGGCATACTAATGTGGTCCTAATCTCGGACTCAATCTGTTAAATAGGACTCATTTGTTCACCACACCGGGCGCCCTCATCAACACCAAATATCGAAACTAACCTTCTGCTAACGGCAGAGTGAATGAACCACGTTCATGGATTCGAGAGTTGAGATTGTTCTTGATATTTAAAAAATAACTCTTTAAACCTTTGATCGGTTCATACTTTGAGTAAACAATATCCATAAAAGTCGTCAGAGTTTTTGGATTAGACCACGGACAAGGCATAGGAGCAGCAACAATCATTCTACAGCTTTCAATTTCATTATTTACTATATAATATAGTGGTTTGCTGTAAGGATAGCTCCAGTCCCATTCAATTATAAACATTTTTGAATTGGTCTTGTAGGTCTTGTGTTTCTCCAGCAAACGATCCAGGTACTGTAAATACACATCTATTGCAACTCCGATTTCATTAACATAGACTGATGCAGGTTCACCAGCCTGAATATTCAGTCGAGCCTCATGGATCAACATCTGGACGTGGAAGGCGGCTCCGTTGACCCAGATTTTTAACCCACGGCTGCTCATCTGTCCGTCCAGCAGCAGGGAGTTTCTGAGGATGGTGAGATGGTTGCTCAGCTGCTGTTCCAGTCTCCTTATTTCCTCCCGTATCGTTGGTCATTGTTCATGTACACTTGATGGCGTTTCAGATACTCTGACATTGTGTCTCGGACACTCGAAGCTTTCTCTTCCCCAAACACACGTCGTAACAGGCTATCTGTATTATCACCTGTCTTAGTACCGCCCTTGATGATGGTCTCTATAATCAAGGAAATCACCAAAGCTCCAAGTCCAACAGCATTCGGGACTGAATTCGAGCAGCAATGGCAGATCCAAAATCGCCGACGTAACCTGGCACCGTGTTGAGCATCTCCTTAGAGAAAGCCTGCAGCACAGCGTTAGAGTCGTTACCAGAATATTTCAGCAGAGACTCATCTATGCCTACATCTGGTAAGAGGCGTGGTTGATGCTTTAAAATTTTCTCATAAATATAAAGAGCAGACCTCTCATAGTCGTCTTGTGAGAATGTGATGCCCATGATTTTTCCTCTCGATCGGTGATCGCTCACACAAAGTTCAGATGTCCCCAAACCAATAGACTGAACACCACGTAATCACAATGTACTGAGGTCAAATCCAGCCAGCTCACTATACGAGGCTGACTCCAGCTCCTTTTTCGCCAGCTCCTTATTCGTCGAACTATTCGTTCCACCTTAAAAAATGTTGGATGGTTGTTAACCCCTCCCCCTCGGTGCTTTTGGCCGTATTTCTTAAAGGAACAGTTGTATGTGAATTACAAGCCTGTGGATAGGGCAGCATTTTTTATTTAACAGTGAAAATAAATAGCCTACTCCTGAAAAGATTATCTTGTCTGCCTCTATAAATGGTGTGAGCTATGTGGTAAATTATTATTTTGTAATTACTAAATGTTTTTGTTTTTTTAAGTATGGAGAAAAGTGACATTATGTTTCCAACTGAGATTTAATATAATGTAATTTCTGTTCTTTATTAGAAGTTATCCATTACTCCAGTCTAGCATATGCATACATATACATATACATACACATACATACACATACATAAATATACACACATACACACACATACACATATATACAGATATACATATACTTATACACATATACACACATATATACGAACGGGACAGAGAAAAGCCAGGGCTGGGTCTGCCTCCTCCGAAGGCAGCGCTTGCAGGTTCACTACTTGGTCCCGGAAGGGAGTGGTAAGAACCTTGGGCACGTATCCGGGCCGAAGTTTCAGGATCACGGAGAGTTAGCCGGGCCGAATTCTAGGCATGATTCGTTGACCGAAAATGCATGCAGGTCCCCTACCCTCTTGATATAGGCCAATGCAACCAGGAGTACAGTTTTACAGGACAGAATTTTTAACTCCGCTGACTGTAAACGCTCTAAGGGTGGTCTCTGAAGTGCTGAAAGAACCAGAGAGGCGCCTAGTAGAGGGGGCTCTAGCGGAAGTGATGGTGTCAACTACCGCTTGGGGTAGGTCACCTAGAACCTCCGCGTCCCGTCCAGGGACCAGACATGGAGTTTCCTCAGGTCTGGGTGCGGGTGCCATAGGGTGCCCCGTCTCTGAGAGAGCAGGTCCTCTCTCTCAGAGAAATGGGCCAGGGAGGGGCTGTCGCGAGGAGCACTAGTTCCGGGAACCAGGTCCGGTTGGGCCAATACGACGCAACTAGCAAGACCTGCTCCTCATCCTCCTTGACTTTGCACAAGGTCTGTTCAAGAAGGCTCTCTGGGGGAAACATACTTGCGTTGGCCCCGGGGCCAGCTGTGTGCCAGAGCATCCATGCCGAGGGTCCTTTCAGTCAGGGAATAGAACAACTGACAGTGAGATTTGTCCTGGGTGGCAAACAGATCTACCTGTGCGGTCCCGAAGCTCCTGAAAATCAGCTTGACCACCTGGGGATGGAGTCGCCATTCTCCCGGTAGCACCTGCTGCCGTGAGAGCTCGTCGGCTGCACGGTTGAGCAGGCCCGGAATGTAAACGGCACAAAGCGATCTCAGATGCTTTTGACTCCAGAAGAGGAGATGGCGGGCGAGTTGTGACATGCGGCGGGAGTGTAGACCACCTTGGTTGCTAATGTACGTAACGGTCGCAGTGCTCTCCGTACGGACCAGTACATGCTTGCCTAACAGCAGATTTTTGAAGCGGCTCAGTGCAAATGTACTGCTAACAACTCGAGGCAGTTGAGGCCCCGTCCACAGATTTTTCCCAGTTGACCCGAAGCCCTAGGTGGCTGAGCTGACTGAGCACCATGTCCCTGTGTTCCACAACTGCTCTCTCGACTAGGCGAGGATAAGCCAGTCGTCGAGGTAATTGAGAATATGAACACCACGCTCACACATGGGAGCAACGGCCGCCTCCGCGACTTTCGTGAAGACATAGGGCGACAGGGTCAGCCCGAAGGTTAAGACTTTGTACTGATATGCCTGTCCCTCGAATGCAAAGCGAAGAAACGGTCTGTGTCGAGGGAGAATCGAGACATGAAAGTACGCGTCCTTCAGGTCGATCGCTGCAAACCAATCCTGTGGCCGCACACATAGAAAATGCGTTTGGCCGTGGCATCCTGAACGGCAGCCTGTGAAGGGAGCGGTTCAGGACGCGCAGATCCAAGATTGGTCGTAACCCACCGTCTTTCTAGGGTACAATAGAAGCCGGTCTTCATATCGACTGCAGGGAGTGGCTCGATCGCGTCCTTCGCCAGTATGACTGCAATCTCCGCCCTGAGCACAGGGGCATTGTCCGCCAGAACATGGGTGAAGAGAATGCCCCTGAACGCTGGGGGTGCCGGGCGAACTGAATCACATAGCCAAGTCTGATAGTACGGATGAGCCAGCGAGACGGGCTGGGGAGCGGTAGCCAGGCTCCCAGACACCATGCAAGCTGGACCAACGGCACCACAGATGTGGGACAGCACGGCAGAATGCAGGGACCTGATTCAGATGGAACAGCGGTCCGAACTGGGGTCTGAGTGTGCGGTGCAACACGTACCTGCTTCCGTCGAGGGGCAGAGTGAGTGTGCGGAGGCGACAGTCGTCCGGGACACAGCCCCTGCTGCTCGCTGGCGATGAAAGAGGGGCTTGAGGGTGACAAGGCATAGCGTTGTTGACCACCAAGCGCGCCCTCTTGGGACCCAGAGGTTTCAGAAACTGTTCTTTTTGGCAGGACAGAAACAAAAGATTTCTGCCTGGCCCTCCACCGGGGGAAGGAGTGGCACCTTCGCCACCTCCTGAAGAGCAGTCCGATCCACCTCTGGGTCGTCCGTCTCAAGGTCGTTTGCACCTGCGCTTCATCCTGGTTTGGCAGCGGCCTGGACGGGCGGAGTCGACTTTCTGCTAAATTAAACATTATTAGACATTAAACATTAAAAATAATGAATAATAATTAAACATTCTATATTTTTCTGACATTTAAACATTGAATGGTGTTACATATGTTGTTCATTTTTATATCATTGTTTTGTTTTTTTCTCTTGTTTTGTTCTACTGTGCTCTCTTACTTGCAGTTGGTTTTGATGCTTCACATGTATAAATGTTTGGATGTCTGTTGTTTCTGGCATTAAACTGAAGTTAACTTTTTTTTTTTTCTCTGTCTTTGCCTTAGATCTGATGGCACTGAAAGAGGAGACTGAAGTACTGAATGAAATGGAAGGGAAAGATCAACATAACAATCATCATGATTTAATTACTGGAGTTTTTTTTAGTTGCTCACAGACAGAAAAGATTTCCACAAGAAAAACGGCTCAAAAGACAGGAACTAGTAGTCGTTTCATCTGCCAACAGTGTGGAAAGAGTTTCAATAAGAAAGGACTATCAGTCCAATGGCGGTTTTCCAATAATACGGGCGAAGGTCTTTACGCGTTACTGTCTTTCCTTTTACACAACACAACAAGATTAAATGAAATACATTTTCTCATATGTATTACTTCGTTATTCCATCTGACTCCGTAAATGAAAAAGGTTTTAATGATATCTGAGCATCATTAAAAGTCAGCGAATGTTTGATAATTCTTTTTAACTCTTTAATTAAATTTTACCTGCTCAGATTAGGAAACTATGTCGCTTTTGAGGTCCTCACGCCTTCTGTTTTACGCGGATCTCACGATCACAAACTCGCCAGCTTCGGTCACTAAACAGAGGTAATTGGCTATACTGTATACCTGAGATGGTTGCATTCACGCTTACACAATCAAAGATACTTTGGTATAGCCCCCATGGTTTTTGCATACACTTGATTTTAAAGTAACGTTTACTTCAGTACAGGTATGGCCACTACTACAGATATAAGTTAACCAACATTACTTCTCTTATAATAGCTTTGAATTGGCCATGCCCTGGTTTCCCACCTACACTTATCTGTAGTAACATTAAATTAAAACAGAGGTAAAACACATTTAGGTTGATCAATCAGTATTTTGCCGTCCTAAACGGAACATTCACTTTCTGTCTTTGCAAAACCAAGTACACTATAATTAGTGCCAAGTATTAGTCGTCACTAATCTGACGCAGATTTGCGGTAATATACGAATCCGTTTAATCTACTTGGGAAAATAATTTCAGAGCAAGTCAGAATAAATCAAATGTTTACAATTTTATTTTTCCTGGTAAATTTATCATGCCAATTTCATAATCAGGTCAGAGATAATAAATACAAAACATCAAATGCTCTGGAATAGAGAAAAGAGAAAAGATGCGAAACTGACATTAGAACGTTTAGAGAGTTTTGGCCACTCTCAGCATCACGGGCTTATTTGAGCTACAAATTGCCCTGAGCCTCTTGTTGCATTTCTTTATATAGACAGAAACTTCTTTACATGGAAACATTTGCTAACAATGGGAATTTGCATTGAGTTTACAGCTTTTGGGAGCAGGTGTAACTACACTGAAATTCTTATTAAAAATGATAGCCTGCAAGAAGATTTCAGCGCAAAGGAGAAAAAAAACAAAACAGATTATGCAGGAGGAAATGGTTGGGGAGACGAGGGGAGCAAGGATTGTGTTTTCTGCATAGACAGTTGGGGGTAAATAAATTAGTTTGCAATGTGCTGCTGTTGCTGCTGGTCAAGCAAATGTGTGTGCTTTGTTTCTGTTTGATAGAATTGTAAATATATCTCTTAAAATACTGATAGAGAATGCGAATGTGACGTCACGCGTTTCACTCCGCGTTGCATTTCGGAAAGGCTTTGCCGTATTGGAAGGACACGCTATCCGTTGCCATGGTTATTTCAACAGTGAGACCGAGAGAAAAGCTATTCATTTAATAGAAAATTGGAGACCAATCTTTCTTCTAACAATTGATTATAAATTAATTACTTTAGTGTTTGCTAATAGATTATGGGAAGGTTTAAATAAAATTATTAGTGAACCTCAAACAGGCTTTCTAAACGGTTGACATATAACTAACAATATTAGACTTGTGCTTGACCTGTTAGATTATGCTGAGAACGTTGAGGAAGGTGCAGTCATTTTCTTTTTGGACTTTTATAAAGCGTTCGATACAATTGAACACGAATTCTTATTTAAAACTATGACGCTTTTAGGATTTGGAAATACATTTTTTAATGCAGTTAAAATATTTTACAACAATTTAAATAGTTCTGTAATACTCAATACTTCCACCTTTAAAAGATTTAACATTAATCGTGGTGTACGTCAAGGTTGCCCAATTTCCCCTTTTTTATTTTTGTTGGTAGTTGAATTATTATCCAATGGTATTGTTAATAATCAACAAATTTAAGGTCTCACAATTTTTGGTAAAGAAATTAAGATATCCCAATTAGCAGATGACACAACTTTATTTTTAACGAGTGTATCATTTATTCCTAATGCTATCTCCTTCATAAATATTTTCTCTAAAGCTTCTGGTTTAACTCTAAATTTATCCAAATGTGAAATCCTTCCTTTACACAGTTTAAATGATACATTTGTTGCTGACATTCCAGTGAAATCCTTTGTTAAATACCTAGGAATTATAGTAACAAAGGATGTCCTAGAAAGACAAAGCTTAAACTTTTCCTCTAGATTAAAAAAACCCAAAGCCCTTATTAAACTGTTGGTTACAACGTGATCTCTCAGTTTATGGTCGTGTCCTGTTATCTAAAGCAGAAGGCTTATCCCGATTTGTTTATCCCTCCTTATCTTTGTATAGTAAAGACTCTTATTTTAACAATTTGTTTTACTCTTTTGTTTGGAAAAACAAATCTCAAAGACTTAAGTAAAGGGTTCTTACTAATAAGAAAGCTGAAGGGGGACTGGAGGTACTTTTCTTTGGTCAATTGGCTTAAAAGATGTTTGATCAATGGTAACTCCCGCTAGAACCATATCCCACATAGTATCTTTAACCTAATAGGTGGTCTAGTATTTCTGTTAACTTGTGACTTTAATATTTCTAAACTCCCTCTTAAATTGTCCAAAATCCACCAGCAAGTTCTTTTAGCCTGGAAAATTTGCGACTCACACAATTTCTCTCCTCACACTTCCTTTATTTGGAATAATGCCAATATATTGGTTGCCAATAAATCCTTATTTTTAAGAATCTGGTTTAAGAGGGATATTAATCATCTTAAGAATATGTTTGATAATTAAGGAAATCTTTTAACTATCCATAGCGAATCCATAGTTTCCCTGTGCATTTTAAGGAATTTAATTCTGTCGTTAAAGCTATTTCCCCTACTCTGATTCATCTTATTAAAAAGTCATATTCAATATAACTCCACATTAATGACAAATCCAAAATTAATATTAAACGGCATTGAATTGATTGATAAAAAATGCAAAAATAAACATATTTGTGCAATATTTTAAATACAAAAGAAAATAGCACTTAGAGGAAATTGTTTTTGGAACTATTATTAATAATATTAATTGGAAGACTGCTTGGTTAATCCCCTTTAAATATTGTATTAATAATAAAACTAAAGAAATACATTTTAAAATTTTGCATACCATCTACCCTGTTAAATCATTAATTTCAAGATACTCTGATATTGATGATTTATGTTCTTTTTGTAAAAGTGGGAAAGAGGTGTTGACGTATTTGTTTTTTGATGCAAAATTGTCCAAAGTTTCTGCAAGGAATTGGCAGAATTTATCTTTAATTTAATAAAGATTAAATACTATTTTACATTAAAGGATATTATTGTGTATTATGAAAACAATTTAACAAAGGTCTTGAATACATTGTTAATTTATTTATACTGCTGGCAAAATTTTATACACATAAACAAAAATATGTAAATTCATCCCCAATCTTTAAGATGTTTAGAGTAGAATTTGATTGCTTTGTCTATATTGAAATAAAAATAAAGTCATTAACGTGTTTAAAATATTTTGATATAATTTTTGGATCCCCTGTTACCAATTAATGCCACACTTTGTTTTGTAAAAAAAAAAAAACGCTCCGCTTTGGTTGACGCAGCAACAAACATATGCAGTGAACATAGCCAAAGTTACAGCACAGTAACTGTAACATTAACTACCCGCAACTTAAAACCTGCAAACGTTAGCCCAGTGCATAACAACAATCGTTGATTGCTGAACAGAAATCGGTGGAGTGTCATTCAAGTAGCCTACTGTAAGCTTGAGGATGGCCTTATGCAGTATTTACACTGCTCTATTCCAGTAGATAAATGTATATGTCTTGGCAATGAAAATACATGATTTTTTCTTTCAATTAATATAGGCTATTTATCAGGCAGGTGCCTGTGAACTGTCAGAGTCTTCTGGGTTAAAATGGAATTACAGGTTGTTGTTGTTGCAATGTCTCAGATTTTGTTCAAACCTTGTCCATATCAAGAAAGTGTCCCAAAACCAAGGCCTGTACAATATTTCTGTTCAAATCCTATGTCTTAATATAATTTTCAGCCTTTGAAAATACTTCAGTTTTACAGCCTGAAAATCACATTATCTGGGAAGCAATATTTGGATATTAATATAATGAAAAGTATTATTCATAGGCATTATCTACCTAGACAGTGATACATTTAGAAAAATAAAACTTGTGATTTGCTTAAATATCTGATCCTTCTGCTATTATGAAACACAATTTTGGCTGTTTATAGCATTATCTCTTTTAATGTGATAAAAACACTAAATAATAATTTTGACTATGTATTGGTATGTAATTTACG
>FLSR01004872.1:14590371-14612011 GCA_900092035.1 Leuciscus waleckii | reverse complement strand
AATTCTGCGTTTTTGTAGTAATCCAAACTTTGTCGTTTGAGCACTGTGCTGATTTGCTGAAGTTAAAATTAGGTGATAAAAGGAGATAAAATATAAAAATATAGGATCAAATATAAAAGCGATAGAGCAAAGCACGGAGCAGTAAGCAAGAGCGTCCGAACAGTAGCTGAGCTACGAGCGAGAGTGCAATGAAATTGTATGAGCGAGAGTGCAATGAGAGTGCAATGAAATTAGAATATTTCAAAAGAAATGATCTGAGAAAATGATCTCAGTCCTAGAGAACAGCTGCTATGCAGAAGTCCTAGAGACTGAAATAAGGAAAATACGCTAAATTTTTAAAGTGATGCATATAATGACAATTATTGTGTCACTTATCTTGTAGCCAGGCCTGATAGTTTCAGAGGACATGCACAGTTTGTCCTTGTCTCATGAGAGAATTTAGACAAAGAAAAATATGAATTACAACAAATTAATCACTGTTCTTTGAAAATCTTTCAATAGTGCTAAAAGGTTCATGACGGATGTCCCAAAATATGGTTTAAACAACACCATTTAAGGCTCAGTCTTACAAAACATAGCTTTTAATTTGATCTTATATCAGATTTTGCAATCGCTGCACTCTTGTTTTTCAAGTTCTCAAAAGAGATTGACAAAAGTAACAAACCAAAAAAAAAATCTTGGCGCCCTCTTTAGACGCCTGTTTGTCCAACCTTTCTTTCATATTCAAATAGATTCTTAAAAGAATGCAATTGATAACATCTCAGCCTCAAACAAGTTAATTGTGTCCAATTATATATTGTAGTCACAAAAATCTTTAAATTGAGCAATGATTTGACCATGTTTCTCAGTGCTTGAAGTCTATTGAATGTTTTTGTTGCTGTGCACACAATGCTCATGCCAGCACAGCTGGAGCTGCAGGGCCAAATGCCTTCTAAAAGATCAGTGAGATGAAACATGTCAGTCTGGACAAATTACTCAGTAGAAACCCCCGAGACCAGTAAATAAAATGTGTTTTAATGTATACTATTTTTATAGAATATAATTTATATTATGACCAGATTTTTAAGACATACGCATTATCCTTTCGCCCAGGTCGTTGGACTCCGTCATTGGGCCAATGGGTGGTCTTTACAATCTCACCAGAGCAGGGTTCCAGACCGCGACCATTTTTTGAGAATGTGCGAGTTAAAATTTTATGTGGTCGTATTTGTGCAAGTGCATGGTCATGTACTACTCAGTTAAATTCACGCATGCGCAACAGAATGCCGTTGTATCAGCAGCTGCTGCAGTCCGTAACTTATGTTCAAAATGAACGAGTACATCATGAATCCATTTTCCAAACCATGTTTTTGACTTAACCAGAATCACTACGGTACGCCTATTATAAGTGTTTATATTCTGACAAATTTATCCCGGGGTCGGCTAGGCTGCGGAGTTGCCCAGTGCCTGCGTGACTCGTCATAGACATTAACGGAGAGAAGTAGCTCCGGCTACAATATTCTTCCGCAAGACACTTGCAGTTTATTTATTAACGAACGTACACGTCACGCGCATTGCACACTGATGGTGAAACGCGCCAATTAGGAATTCAGGAATTACAAGCCAACGAGCCAGCATACAGCCTCAGACACAACTGATGACGAGAGCACAGGTGCGGACAGGGAGGAACCAAGTGAGCAAAGGAATATAACAAATACAAAAATTTGTGCTGTCAAAATAAACACGTTAACGCATGCAATTTATTTTTCAGTTAAACGCGTTAAAAATATTTAACGCAATTAATGCAGCATCAGATTTTTTATTTCATCCATTGGTATGCTCTATAGTATTTTATCACGCTATCATTCATTAAATTGTAATAAACAATTCAAGCGCGATAAAACGCAAAAATAAGAACTTCAATCTGTACTGGCGGCGCGCTGTCTGTAAATCTCCTCTCTGTGTGATACACACAACACACACACACAGGACTCTGCGCACAGAATGCAGCTTCAGACTGCAGATCTCTTTCACGCTTGAACGGACAAAAACACTAGCCTGGTAATACCAGACTCTGCTACTTCGCTTTGCTTCGTAGAGAGAGTCTGGATAGAAAAACGTTTTCTTTACCGCCTGGGGGCGCTAGTCTGAAGCTTAAAATCATTGGTTACCCATAAGCCAATCACATAACGTTTGGTTATGACGTGTGTTATGCGCTGGCTCAGCCGCATCTAACTTCCACTGTAAACACATGTATGATGCGAAAACAAAACCATCGAGCGAAATACCGGAGTGAACATGGCTGTGAACGACTTTTGCAGATTATGTGAAGTAAACCTACGCATCCACGGTACAATCAGCGTCTACGTCACGGCTCTCAGCCCGCCCTCTGTTCGTTGATTGGCCCGGCTGTTTTCAGGCCGGTGGAAAACTGAAAGATAGGCTGCTATCTCAGACTGACTACAGAAGCGAAATGAAATTAGCGGAATTTAAAAGTCCTACATGATGTCCTGTGTCACTGTCAGTCTTTTTACATCCGTGCAAAACTAGGGTACGCAGATTAGGACAACTATTCATCAGCATGCATTGATTAATTCCATGTTGTAAAAAAAACAATTTGGTGCGACCAAATCATGTGCTGGTGCGACCAACTGAGAAAGTTGGTAGCACCAGTGCAACCAGTGGAAAAGTTAGTCTGGAGCCCTGCACCAGAGGGCCCATTATTCATCCGCTCGGAAGAGCTATAAAGTATGCAATTTTGAGCCAGCGCTGCTGTTTATATAGGAAAGGGTGGGGCTTCCCCGGAACGCTGGCCTGATAGGCGTGATTGTATAGGCCCTCCTGGATGTCCACGCAAGTGGAATTTCCCATAGTGAGATGTCTCACTCATCTCCCTCAAAGAACCAAGGTTATAACCATAACCGGACGTTTTTACTATATACCCCTAATTAAGAGTCTTGAACACTTGTTGTCCAATTCCAGAATTTTGGATATAATCAGAACCACACCACAGGGCTGCCACAAAGATGTGTTTTTGTATGAGATTACTGATGGGAGTCTTTTCAAATCCCACCCCAATGTTTTCAGTAAAACCTTCTGCTTTTGTAGTTGATTTTGTACACTGATTAAATAGAGATATGCAATCCTCTTGGGTCACACGGTTCTGTAAATAAATTACTGATGGTTTGTGGAAATATAGACCCCAAGTTTAGGTCAAAGCTTGCTGCAATCAGACTCCTTGCTATAGCAAAAGCTATTTTCATGACTGACAGTTATTTTGATGACTGAGTTTGATTGCAGACAGACAAATGGCTTCTGAGGATGAAGACTTGGGGCACGCTATGCTTCGTCACAACGTCCATACATTCGGCCAATTGGATTGCCATGTGTAGACCCGTGCTTCAGACAACGGCTCACACGGAAGTATTTCCATAGCGTCAACGTCATGACGCGTGTCGAGTTTCATTACAAAGGGATCTCAAATCCTCCAGAGATTTCTCCAGGCCCATTGTGATTATGTCTAAGAACAACTGCTTGGTGGCCAAAGGTACTACACCTGTAACAACCTTTCTAAAAGAAAACCTACATGAAGTTGTGCTCTATGTTATGGCATGTTGTCAACAACAACCAGAAAGAATCATATTTATTTCCTCATTCATCACTTAAAAATGTTTGTCAAGTATTTTGCTTTCATTTTCTGATGTATCAGAGATGATAATCCGAGACTCCAAACTTTGATGAAATATGTGAAAACATGTCCATCCATCACAAGAAATGACTCAAAATACAAAAATGACTCAATGACAAAAATAATCCCTATTTATCATTGGAAGCCTAAATATTTCATGATAGTCGAGATGAAAACATTCACCAGATGAAAACATTCAAATGCTGATTTTGTCCGTGGGGAATTTATTGGATGGTTGTGGTTTGCTATTGGTGGATCTCATGTGAGTGATAGATTGCTCTGCCCTCATGCCAGTAAACACATCATCAGAAGGAGAAGAGATGTTGCTGCAAAAGGGAGGGAAAGTTATTTTGATTACAGATCAGGAGCATACATTAATTTAACAAAACAATGATGTGCATGGACAAATCATTTATAGTAAATACTGCAATATTCAATAAAAACAAGATTTGGCTATTTTGATGTCATGGTGACTTCAAGGAACTGTAATTCTGGACACAGTTTTCAGTCCTGCAGTACTAGTGTAGTATTTGGGATACAGAATTGCTGAACTTTTAAGAGTGTTGTCTTGCTTCTCTGTAACCTATTTTCTTTGAGTGTGTGTCTAAAGCCCTATTCGCACGGGATTAGTATTACCCCTGGACCTCTGTAATTAAGAAATTACCCCTGACGTCTGTGTTTTTGGTGGCTCATTCACACGGGCAAATAAATGTTCGTAATTCCCTNNNACATTGGCCCTCATTTATCAAAAGTGCGTACACCAAATTTCCAGCGTACACCTGGCGTACACCCAAAACCACGGTGACTTTGAGATTTATCAATATGGACGTTGGCGTACGGCACGCTCAAATCCTACGCCAGCTCAGGAGGTGGTGTACGCACGTTTTGACTGAGTGTGGAAATGCGCAGAAAAACAATTCCTAACACCACAAAACGCACTGACAAACTAAAATATATGATATATTATGACCCACTGTAAAAAAACAAAAAAAAAAACAATATAGTAATTATAAACTTCAGTGTTTATTTTTGTGCAACATGGACTTCAATGTTTAATTTTTGTGACTTTACCAAAGCATTTGATTTGTAGGCATATGTATTCCTTCAGTTGCGAGCCTGTGCGCTTTACCTGACGTTTCAAGCCTTGTTTATACTTTCGCCTGGCTCCGCAGCGCGAGTCTCCGCAGACTGCGCGCGCACCTCCCCAAACGGACGAGTTATACTCTATACTCGACGCGCTCGCCGTCGTACTATTCTTTGAAACGATGGTTAGGCCAGGGTTAGGCCCGGCAGGAGTGTAAGCATAATCTTACGCCAACATATACGCCCGTTTCTACGTAAGAATGATAAATGAGGGCCATTGTGTTTGTGCTGTGCTGTTTACCTTGGATTTACCTTTTTAAGGTAAGACATCATGTCCACTCATAATAGTAAGCATGTTATTGTTATATAAACTTTACATTGTAGCAACTAGTCAAACTGGTGCCAGACTAAAATGTATGTTATGAAATGAGATTGGAGTAAAAACATGAAGCCTAATGCTAAATTTATATGCAAGTACACGAGGATGTTTTTATGTTCGATAATAAAACACAGCATGATATAAAAGAAGGCTATATGAGTGTTTACTTTAATATGGTGAATATTATAATGTTTAGACCCGTGTTCACTGTTAAATACTGTGTTTGTGGATATCTGCTAAACGTAGATATGTATAATATGGTAACAATAATGTTTCATAGTTTGGAGCGGCTCGATCGCTTCAGTACATATTCTCTGCACGCGCTGTGAGTTTGAGTCACTCGTGCTGTGCGTTTGAAAATAAAACGCGCCAAACATTAGGCTTCATGTTTTTACTTCCTCCAATCTCATTTCAGAACGAATGGAAACATTTGAAGTAACATATGATAATCCTATTTTTCTCTAATATAGTGTTACTGAATTCTTCGGTTTTAACCATTTATAGCCCGCCTGCTATATATTGTTATTATTATTTTATGCAGCCCTACACGTATATGCCTACAAGGCACAACAAACCTGGTGTTCATTATTTATATATATATATATATAATGCATGTTCATTACCGCGATTTATTGCATTACCAAATACCGGCACATGTCTACCTCCAGGACCCAGAAAACACCTCAGACCCCAGAGGGTTAAGGTTTATAGCTTGGCACTGTTCTCTTGAATCTGTAAGAATCATTTAAGAAAGAGGTTTAGTCCATTCTCATATAGGACTAATAGGAACCAGATACATATAGTATAAGGTTTTGTCCTTTCTCTGGAGTCTGTTAAAGAAACTATTTAGTCCGTTCATCAAAGGATTGCAGAAGCAGAGGCTTGGCCTTTCTCTTTAGTGTCTGTAGGAATTGTTAAAGAAACAATTTGTCCAGAGACTGTAGAAACTATAAAAATAGTTTGGGACTGATGTTGCTGCAAGAATTGGGAATTCTTGACTAGGTGCTAATTCATTAGCCACTATTTTAGATTTGAAATAAAAGTTCTAACTGGGTTAGAAGAATATGGCACAAAGCCATACAACTATAAGTTTGTTTATTGTATATTGTCTAACGGACCAATTTGAAACAAAGTAATTTAGCCTTCTGAGCTAAAGAAATGAAACAAGGAAAATTAGCCAGAAAGTACATTTATTTGTAACGTGCAAAGTGCATGTTCGGACTTTCAGTTTGTGTTTTGATTGGTTCCATTATTCCTTTTTCTTTTCCAGCCACTCCTTTGTTTCTATGGATACTATCATTTTGAGTTAATTTTTCGAGTTAATTTCCTCATGACAGCGTAATTAACTTAAAATACTCCGTAATTTTTGGCAATACATATGTATTATACATCATTATAAACTACAAAGGGTTTACTTTTATTTGTGTACAACAAATCCGTGTGTTTTTGTAAAATAAAGAAAATAAACAGGGTGCGCTTTCAGCTGTTGCTGTCTCTGTGAGAAACTTTCTGAAAGAAGTCTGAATAATGAACTGAAACTCAGCGAATACTTATCGCACAAACATGAAACGTATGTCTAAAGAAAGCTTGAAATGTCTACTTTTAAATAAAATAATTCACATTTAAAACAATTCAACTGTAAAATATTTTAACAAATATTTTACTGCAATGTAATCTGTATGAAACGCCCTGGTTGCGTATGAGGCCCACCGTTATGCCACTGGAGACTGCAGGAGATGATCTGCCAGAAACACGACAAGCTCCTCGAGGTTTTCTGCCGCACTGATCAGAAGTGTATATGTGTGCTGTGTATGGATGAACATAAAAACCACGACACTGTATCAGCGGCAGCACAGCGGACAGAGAAACAGGTATGAACTTACAGAGT
This sequence comes from Leuciscus waleckii, assembly GCA_900092035.1. Lineage (NCBI taxonomy): Eukaryota > Metazoa > Chordata > Actinopteri > Cypriniformes > Leuciscidae > Leuciscus > Leuciscus waleckii. The sequence goes on along the minus strand of FLSR01004872.1, from coordinate 14,604,994 downwards.
CGCATTATGCTCATTTACAGGTTCATAATGTTGTTTATGGAGTCTACTAGAATAAATTAACATAACTTAATGTCTGTTTTTTAGTTTCAGATTTTTTTTAAAGCCGTCTTATGTAAATCACAGTCTGCTCTGATTGGTCAGCCAGTCTCAGTCTGTTGTGAGAGATACTCGTCGTTTACGGTAAGTCGTGTTACATTTCTGACACTCTAAGCATTAGACCAGTGGTTCCCAAACCTGTCCTGAAGGACCCCCAACACTGCACGTTTTCTTTGTCTCCCTAATCAATGCTTAGAGTGTCAGAAATGTAACACGGCTTACCGTAAACGACGAGTATCTCTTGCGGAGACGCTGCAAACACTTCTGTAACTACACTAACTGTGGCGTCAGTTTTGCTGTATCAGTTCAAACGTGACTCTGACGCCGGTTTCACACTGCACGCGTTAGCAGAGCGTAAGCAGCGCAGGAGCAGTGCGTACAGTGAGCGGAAGCAGGACACGCGCGTTTTGCTTTCACACTGGCAGCGTTTGACGCGCGCGGCTGAACCGCAGACAGAGTACTCTATAATGGGTAAGTTGGCATTGTTTTATTTCGTTTTCAAATACATTTAAGAGAAAAGACTTGTCAAGAAGCTTATTTTATTAATTAATATATTAAATAACTTTTGGTTCATCCAGGGAAAGGTTGTCAAAAACACTTTTAAATTACTTACCATCGGCACCAAGAGCCACTGCAACTCATCCCATGCCTTTGCCTGCGAGTCTTTATAAAGCATATTTAGTGGATCATAAATAACTAAACGTTTCTCAACCTCCACAATGAGACGAGTGTCGTCCATTGTTATATTTTCAGGTGCACTCGACACGCCGCCTGTGACACCACGTGCTTTTGTTTATGATTGTCAGCATGATATCAGCATGACATCCTTATATATATTTATATATTTGTGTTTACATTATGTGTGTGTACGGTGTATAATTATTCGGTATACAGTAATGTGCAAAAGTCTTAGGCATGTTAATATCCCCCCCCCCCTCCCCCCAAAAAATGGTTTTAAGTCAGTTATTTATATATTTTGCTGTAGTGTGTCAGTAAGAAATATCAGTTTATATTTCCAAACATTCTTTTTGCCATTAATTGTAATAATCCAGTGAGATTTGTATATGCACAAGGAGCATATTAACATGCCTAAGACTTTTGCACAGTACTGTATATAAATACACACATGCATGCATATATTTAAGAAAAATGTGTTATATTTATATATAATATAAATTATGTATAAAGTTCTATTTCATCAGATACGATCTGTAAACAGGGCTTTAAGTGTAAAATACCGAACTTGTCCTTTAATGGATTTGTGGTATACTTAGTATGAAATAAATGTATTTTAAATACATTTTCGTATAGGTTCACTTAGATTTTTCTTGTAACAGTTTAATGGCTATAAATACAGCTTTACAAAATTGTTAAAAGTAAAAAAATAAAAAAACCACCCCCATCATGAGCATGTTGTATTACAACACGCAGAGTAAGTCAGCAGATTTGCTGTTGACTAATGCATCATTTTTGGTTATTAAAAGTAAGAAGTTATAGTATTTATTTATTTCTAAATGAAATTAATCAACATTACTAATCACCATATATGGGCACATCAATTACAGCGAGATCTATACAGTCTATCTGGTAAAACTAGAGATGCACCGATTGATCGGCTGGTGACCGGAATTGGCCGATTTTCACGTGATCGGCCGTGACCGGCGATCGGCCGGTTAGTCTGACAAATGCCGATTTTATGCCGGTCAAATGCACTCGGGCGCCGCATGATCAACATCAGCATCACACGTGCACACGGAACTCACATGTAGGAAACCTCGTGAATTACGTCCGTTCAGACCGCAAACGCGTATTTTTTTTTCGCCGTGCATGTTAATCAGTGAGTGCATTCACAACGGGAGCAGGAGCAGCGCGTGAGCGTCAAGCAGGAGCGTCGCGAGCAGTGAAGCGCGTGTTTCGGCGCCGAGTCTATTTGCTGCACTGCTCACGCTCAATTAAAGGTAAAGCACACTTTTGATGGACAAAATAGCCTTAATAGGGTTTCACAAAAAAAGTGCCCAGAACTGGAGTAGGCTATGTCAGAAAAGGAAACGAAGACTAATATTTATATAAAATGTACCCATTTAAACTTGTTTTATTATTCAGTTTGTACAAGTGATTGCAATAGGCCTGTGTGTGTGTGCTTTGAGAAATATCTTTATACTGCAAGGCTATATTTATTTTATTTTTTATTTATATATAATTTTTTGTCATTCCCTGTTTTCATAAAGATGTTTAGTTTGCTAAATACACATATAAAAAAAATTAACACTGCACTTGTGTGTGAATTACCCACACCTGGAGTAATTTCTATAGTTCTATTTTATAGCGTTTATCTGTTCAAAAAAAGATGTACTATGCAAATTGTAAAATGTTCTATTACAGAGAAGATATAAAATAAATATTTGTGTGTGCTGTAAAGTGGTTTTGAATGAGAAGCAGCAGAAAAAGACGCAGCAGAATACTCAGGTTGTCCCTGACTCTGCAAACGTGGAAAAAAACATGCTGTCTGAACGACGACTCGGACATCGTAACGTTAGCTATTTCCCCTTACCTAGCTGCTTTGATGCTCTTATCCATAGCTCTTATCTTATACTAACTAGCATGGAAACAGGCTATGGTAAAGCCAGTGAATAAAAGACTAACACAATGATGAACAAGTAAAAATAACAATCGCAATAACATGATGTTTTACTGAATAATTAAGTAAATATAATTTAATATAAAATATAATATAAAGAAACCTCTCTGCTGACTCAGATCAGACCGTCAGACGACATCTTCCGATCCTACGTCGGCCGCCGTAGCTTCTCATTCGAGTTTGAAATTTGAGGGATACGCAGTGAGTAACTGACTGTCTGCAATTCGCAAACCTCACCACTAGATGCCGCTAAAAATCACACACTGCACCTTTAAAGATAAAAGTATTGTAATCCTAATGCCTAATACTTGCATGTTGGATCCAGGCTCTTTGAAATAATCTCATACTGTATGTGCCCTGTGTGTCTCAAGACCTGGGAGTGTAAATGTATATTTTTTCTATTACAGAAAAATCACATGAATTTCCCATGTTTTCCACATGTGATCACAGATTACACATGGGAACTGTTACAAAACCACATGTTTCCCATATGCAAAGTATGTGTTTCACATGGGACCACATATGTTTTTGCACATGTGAAATTCATGTGGTTTTGCTGGTCCATGTATTTGCTTTCAGATTTTCCTGCAGTCTTGGATCATCATGAGGAAGGAGTATCTTCATTCTATATTGGCTTTTTCTCCTTCATTGTTGTTGGTCTCGTCATCATGACTGCAGCCGTGATCATGGCCACCTTTAAGAGCAATGCTAAAGGTGTGCATTTCACCCAAACAACTCATATTTCTGATATTCATTTGCACATATAAAACTACTGTATACATAATTTATGTTGTAGCGTTTGGTTTTAGAAAAGCTCAAAAGAACAAGAAAACATCTCAAACAAGGTCTTTTTGTCACAAGAAAAAGTTATTAAACCTGTTATAGTACGACAAATTAGTTTTTTGCAACTTATTTCAATATCGTGATAATACTGTAAACCGTGATAAAAGCTTCAGCAATTATCGCAACATGAAAATTTGATATTGTCACATGCCTATCCTGGAGTTGGTTCTCCCTCCACACAAGTTTATTTAGCTGCGTGTTTCGCCACATTTATGCTGTTGTACACAACACAATCTTAAACGTTGCATCAAATAAGAAACAAAATCAGCAGAATACATTTGTTTTTCAACAGGTTCAAAGATTACTGGGGCAGCTAAGGACTATACGAATGTGTAAGGCGGCATCAGAGTTTCTGAAGAGGAAAGAATGGACAACTAATCAATGAATCAATCAATTTAGATTAATCAAATTATTTTCTGCATGCTGAACTGTATTACTTCAACTAAATACTCTTTACTTTCAACATTCAAGTAAAATCCTTATTTCATATACACACTGTAATCCCCATGTTCAAACATGACAGAAGGCACCTAGCAATTCATAACAATGAATTAGATCTCTGTTCTCTGTTGTTCCGCAATTACACCTTTTCACTGGCTTTTTATGCTGGTTTACTCCTGAAATTCAGCATTGCAAATATTTTTGTATTTTGCTTTTCCCTCATTTGCTTGCAATTTAGATAGAAGTGTGTGAAAAATGAATATATACATTTTATGGATACTATGCATTTGACATAAATTCATATTTTATGTTCTTAAGTGTAAAGAGTGAAGTGTACTTACATTTGTATTGTTTTTACTAGATTTGTTTATTATTATTTGTGAGGATCCTATGCATTTGACAAATTCATATTTTATGTTCTTAAGTGTGAAAGTGTGAAGTGTACTTACATTTGTATTGTTTTTTTACTAGATTTGTTTATTAGAATTTTTTTTTCCTACTAAAGTCTTATAAATGTCTTGCTTTTTTTTTTTTTCACAAAATAAATAAATAAATAAATAAAGAGTAAAATATTGGCAAATAACAATATTGTGTATAATATTATTATTATTTTGTCCAGCCAGCCATTAGTTACCCATTTACATACATGTTCATTACTAAACTCAGTACTGCAGTAGAAATCTTTCACCATCTGTAACATGCCATATCACGAGCACAGTGTCTCTCTCGCATCTCTCTCCAGCGTAACAGTGAAGCTCCTCCCCCTCCCTCCCTCTCTCCCTCTGTCTCTCTCTGTCTATCTCTACTGGTGTTCAGTGGCACGTATCTCTTCACTGCAGAGGCAGCTACATTCTCTCCTTCAGGATGTCGGGCCTTCTGACCAACTCTGTTCTGCTTTTCCTCTCTCTGATGCTGTTTCAGATCCTCACACCAGAGGCAAAGGTAAAGCAAACACCACACCAGACCCTCATCATGTGTGTTCGGTGAGACGATTCCTCTATAGCTACATTTTAACCTGCATGTTTTCTTCCTTTTTGCCTTTATGCAGTTAGAATAAAGGTTTCAATTGGCTGGTAAATGCTGATTTCATTCTGTTTATTACTATTTCATTTTGAATATTTGTATCATTGCACATGTATTATTGTGAATATGGGAAAGTACACTGTGTACTATTTAGTTGCTTTTTATATGTTACGCTTAGCTGCGTGTTCATTTCTGCTGAACTGATCGAGATCACTCGAGCCAGATTGCGTGAAATAGGGCGTACAATCATCATTGCCTGGCAACAACAGAGCATAATCAACAGGGCTTTACTGGCGAATAGAATCCTCATTAAATTCTGGAAATTTCTCTGAAAGGCAGTGTCCAGAAATGGAGGCTCTTGCAAACAACCCAAGATCACATTAAATATTATGCATCGTTCAATTACAGAGCTCCATGTTATTTTATGATGAGAGACAGCATTTGTTGATTCTACTGCTCTATTGCTGATTAAACCAGGACTGTACAATATTTTGTCATTAACTAAATGTAGGTCTATTCAGAGATTTTAAACATAGAATTATTCTATTTAATTCAATAACAAGTGTTAGCATTACAACAACTCTTATTTGCAACAATAGGGCCTTTGATATACAGGTATCTAGGTCTCTAGATAATGTATTGCAGCACTGATGCATTGGAGAGATATGTGGGCAGCTGTTGTGAATTAAAGTAACTAGAAGAGTTTGTTTTGACCATCTGTTGCACTCATTAGCGTGTGCGCTCAGGTTTCAGCACCACGGACAGCGGCCGTCACTGATACAGAGCTGAATATAAAAGTCACAGTGATTTTGGAAATGTTGAAGGATTATGGGCCGTATCTGAAGGACAACACAGGACAAAATCAATAGTAGAGGAAGCACAATCTCATTAGCAGAACAAACAGCCAGTCTTTCACTCCGAGCGGAGGAGGAACGCTGCCATGGCAACAGCTTTCAAAGAGCACACTCAGTTTTCTCACATCCATACATCCATTCATACTAGTATCCATCTATACTGTAAAAATGCTTATGCTTCATGTGGCATAACTGATTTTTTAATGGCAGAAACGTAATTTTTTTTTTAAGCTGCACTATATATATTATATATATATATATATATATATAAATATAAAATAGTATTTATTCATATTTTAATTAAAGTTTTTATATTTTCAGTTTTCAGTTTGCATTTTAATTTTAGTTTAAGTTATAGTAATTTTATAATGTACTTTTGTTATTTTTATTAGTTTGTTTTTATATTTCTATTTAGCTTTATTTTATTTTTATTTCAGCTTTAGTTTTAGTAATTATCTTCAGTAATCATTTTAGTATTTATATCAATTAGTTCCCATGACAACATTTCTATATGTGCTTTTAAATTTTTTTATTAGCTTGCCTTTATTTTATTTTTATTTCAGCTTTAGTAATTATTATTAGTAATAATTAGTGCTGTCAAATCGATTAATCACACCTAACATAAATGTGTGTGTGTGTGTGTGTGTGTGTATATATATACACAAACAGCAAACATGTTTTATTGCAAACTTATGTTAGATGCGATTAATCGATTTGATAGCACTAGTGTTAATAATATTAGTATTTTTACATTTCTAGTTCTAATATTTATGTTATTTTATTTCAATTACTGAAAACGATTTTTAATAGTTTTAGTTAACAGTAACAACACTGATTGGCTTACACTTAAACCGTACTGTAAAATGTTTTAATGTAAACAGTTATTATGTTACACTATTAATATTAATAATCTCTAGTAGGTTTTACAATGACACACAACTGCAAACTGATGTGACGCCTTTGGCTGGAGTCTGCGGGAGTTTAACTAGCAGAGGGTGTTTGTAACTTTGCCGAAAGTTGTTCATGTTAGAAATCTCTCCATTGGTGCATTAATGCGGAGTAGAGCAGATGGTAAGGAACTGGAGGACATCAACACCACTTGAACTCATGGACAACAAGATCTTGCCACCACCCACACACACACACACGTCAGGGGCGGGACAGACGTCATAATGCGCCAGAGTGAGTCATCAAATACACTCACACATCAGCGCCCAGAGGAATCCTGTTCCTTTATTTCATACGTCACTATCTGCCTCATTAATTATGAATCATAACAGCCCTGAAATACCACACAAAGCTCAAACTGAAGAACTGACTCAACACAGAAACTGTTTCATTTATCATTCTGACACAACTGATGCAGAATATGATTTACAATAACACAAATCTTGCACAGAGGGTAGTTTTTGAACACCACTGCTAGTTGTCTCTCAGCACTCGCTTTGCGATTTCAAATTACGCTGCACACAGACAGAGGGTGAAGGCAATGTCATGACTCAGCACTTCATTTCTAACCTCAGGCTTGAGCTGAGCTGTTCAGTGGCTAACATGAATAGAGAAGCAGATTTAAGGCTCTCTAGACAATCAATCACTGCTGAAACGCAGATCTCCTGTCAGTAATGGTTGACATAGATCATCAGAGCCAGTGACAGAACTAATATACGCTGAAGAGGAGCTGGTTACTCATACTGTCAGAATGTGCTTGCTTTGCACACTACAGTGATTTCAGCCTCTTGAAAAGCATCTTTCTTTTCCTCTCAATAGTGTGCAAGTGTAATTGAATGCCTGATTCACTGTGGATGGAGAGAAGTGTGAGGATGAGAACAGAAGAGAGGAGAGGAAAAAGTGCTTACTAATGCTTCCTCTGAATGAAATGTGGCGAACTGTGACGATTGCATGAATGATTAGTATGTAAAGTGTCACATTGAAAAGGGAGGTGTGTGTTTCTGTGCTCTCAAAGGCAGATGTACTTCAGACGAACAAATTTAACATATTCTACCCTTACTGCCATTCATCATCATACAGTTTGTCCTCTGAATATATTAACTGCTAAATAATATTCAATTACATTATTAAATTGCATTAAATTATTAACAATATAAAATTCAATTGCATTTACAAAAAAATTGTTATAGATGATTTCAGTCAATTTGGTCATTTCCACTAAATTTAAAAAAACCAAAATAAAAAAATAAAAGTTACAACTAATGAAATAAAAATGTAGGCTATGGTATATGCTGAGCCCCATTCCATCATATTGCTATAGATGATGTAAGCGATTTCAGTCACTATAGTACAAACTTTGTTGTTGTTTTTTACTAACAATCAGAGCTTGACATTAAACTTTTTGCTCACCAGCCACTTTGGCTAGTGGTTTTCCAAAATTACTAGCCACTCAGCATCTTCACTAGCCACAATTTTGACATCGATACCATGGGGAAAAACGGCCATATAGATATATTTAATATTATCTCATAATTTGGCAGCAGGTATATTAGGCTGCCGTCACTTTAAAGCCCCCCTGAAATCAAAATGTAAGTTTTTTTAGCACTTAGGATGAATATGTTAGCCTTAATGTTATAAATAAGCTGGTGAGTTCCAAAACAATGACAAAATTCGCATTTAGGAGATATAAGCATTCAAAACATACTCACTTCCGCTAAAATGGATCACGGATTTTTATGACGTGAACGCAGACTTCAGCTTCTCATCACATCTTCTGTCCAAACAAATGCTCTCTAGAATCTGAAGCGTTCTGCCCCCCTATGCTATAAACACCACCTGGCCGAGTAACATATACTCTGGGATATTGTTTATTTCGAGTCAGAGTGACTGTCAGGCACGTCCGAAAGCGAGTAACTAGAAAACTGGATCAGCGTTGACTCAATTTTGAACGATTCAGTTCGATTTGGTGAACCGGTTCAAAAGAACGATTCGTTCACGAACCGGAAATCACTACCGTTGTCACGTCACGGAGCATTATGGGTTGGAGCTGTGTGTTTGGTTGCTCAAGGTATTCCGTTTTCAGAATGAAATGGCAAGAATTTATTCACACCTCCAACGTATCAGCGCTCAGTTTCATTTCCATGGTGCTGTTGAGTAAAGCCTGGTTCACACGGCAGGATAATAGTCTTTGATTAAATATATTCACTTTACAACCTGTTTCTTTATTGACTTTTACAACTAATAGGTCTCCATCCTATTTGTCCATTCTATTCACTCTATTCTATTTTGAAGACTTGTGCTGGCTGCACAAGTCTAATTTAAAGCAGGGCTCAGTAGTTTCGGGATTTCTTCGCTGTATTCTCGCTTTTTGCTCGCAGGTTTCTCTCTAGAGCTCCCCCCACAGCTTCGGAATAGATATTTGACAACACTGTTGTAAAAACTCGTTGTTGATTCTCAGACACCAGAGGCTAGTAGATCAACGACATCAAAGCAGATGGGACATTCTTTAAAGCGTCTTCTTCATTCGGGTTCGGACAGCGTGAGGGAGCGCAATAATGACAGCATTTTAGCAGATTTCTTTTTGCCGTAAAGCAATTGTTTACATCGCGAGACCTGATATCACGCGAGACTTCCTGACGCAGCGGCCGGGGGCCCGCCGGCTCAAAGTTGCAAGTGCGTATTTTCCGCTCACGGGCACCAGGGGGGTGCGAAACGACCACCATTCAACCCGAAATAAGTAATATAACCATTCCACTGACTCCGAAGCTGTTCAGTTGAGGTAAAAAAAAGTTACTTAGTTCACCTTTAACAGACGACCGTACCCCGGCTGCTCTCCTCTCATGTTTTTTATGTAAAACCCACGTAAAGAAAACATGACAAGACCGGCATTTTTACATTATTTGTGTGTGTATTTGACTGTTTAGGCGCAATAAGCAGGAAAAAAATAACTCATTTTAGTACTGAGAGCAGCTTTATGTGCGCGCACTTTGGATGCGAGCATTAAATCTGCTGGAATGAGTAAAATTATGCGCAATACGCGCAATCCCAACTGAAATTCAAGGCCTATAACACCAACAATATTCATCCGGAGCAAAAGAAACGAGTGAGTGAGCAGAGATTTGTGTGTCAACAACTCATTCTCAACTCGGAGAGATGAGATAGCGTACAATTAGCATTGGAAAGCGTTTCAGATATTCAGTATAGATAAGTATCGAAAAATCGACATATTTTTGATAAAACTACATTGCACTTAGTTTTATTATTTCAGATGCCGTTTTAAAAGACTACAATTCCGAAATGTATGGTTATATAAATTTCAACCCGCCAAAGTGGCAAGGAGTGACTGCATTAACGTTACATGTCACTGCTGAAATCCACCCTAACTTGGCTGGTGTTAATGTCAAGCCCTAACCAAAATAAAAATAAAGTTTAGCTGAAACTGCCAAAAATGATTGAAATCGATTATAGCATCTTTATCATTTTCAATTCATGTAATTTGACAAATTTAACGCTGGCTAAACCAAAACCCCGCCCACCAAAGACATGTCACCAGTCAACGGAACTAATCTTGCGGCGCCATATACAGAATAGACCATTATAAACATTTATGAATGGAGAGCCCCATTCCATCTTCCATCTAACGTTACTTACCGATGTGCAGACTCCATCCTCCACTCCATCATATCACTGAAAATGCAGCTCTGTCGTTCAGCATCACTTGTTTCGAGGTTTCTCTTCTTCGCCTGGAGTTGTCTTGTCCATCTCCAACCTAATAAAAGTTTTTCAACGGCTCTGATTCAAACGAAAGGTGATACTGAAAACTGATTGGCTTAAATGGGCGTCATTTGAAAACTGATTGGCGTCATTTGAATATTCATTCTGATTGGCCAGCTTAGTAAGTAGAAGCGTTTTTTTTGTTGTTGTTGTTTTTTTGTCAGCCTCCTCTAAAATTCGAATTGAACAATCGTTATGCTTTGTATTTAAAAAAACAAAATATATTGTTGGTCGTTATAGGGTTAAAATATGGGAAACATGATAAAGATTGGTTAGGCAGATTTAAAAATGTATTAAAAAAATAATGAAAAATGAAATGTGTGTGTGTGTGTGTGTGTGTGTGTGTGTTTATTAGTATCCAGCCAGAGGTCCTGAGAGCTCAAGGTCTGGGACAGGCCCTCCAGCGCTTGGTGGAGAACGATCAGAGGCGGGAACAAGAAGCAGCTTATCTGGCATCAATGCTGCGTCTCCTTAACCAAGCACAGAACAACGGACAGGGCAAACCAGAGGAAGATGAGGAGGATGAGGGGGATTTCCAGGCACCGTACCCTCCGGACTACGATGAGACCGAGCAGGCCGTGAGCATGGCCAAGCCCCAGGGCCTTCTGGATCCTCAGCTTACTCAGGCTCTACTCAACCGCTACAAGCAGGAGAGACTGATGCAGGCTGGACTCACTCCGACAACCAACAGGATTCCAGAGAGAGAGCAGGACAAAGACCAAGAGATGCTTAGGTAACGGAAACCAAACCAAGGACTCAGAGTCAGGGTTATTAACTATTACAAATCTTTTTGTTCATTAAAATAAAGTTCAAACATATAAATTGTTACTAGCTGGAAATAATATAAAATAAAATATTAAATTATAAATAAATTAATAAATGAACTAAAATACATTAAAAATAGATTCAACATAAATAGTAATGTTACGAAAATATAGTTTGAAAATATAGTTAACTACATTAGTTAACACGAATTAACAATGAACAGCTGTATTTTTATTAAGTAACGTTAACAAAGATTAACAAACACAGTAACAAATGGATTGCTCATGTTAGTTAATACATTAACTAATGTTAACGAATGAACCTTATTGTAAAGTGTTACCAAAAAAGCTAATTCAAAATATTAGTAAAAAATATAAATATTAGATGAAAACCCAAACTAAAAGTAAAACTAAATCATATTTTAAAAATTAAAACTAAATGACAAAAGCACATAACAAAATTGCTACAAATATTAATCTAAAATTAAAATGATATCTGAAAATATTTTTTAATTTATTAAATAATTGTATTAAAGCAAAACATTTCATGTTAACTTTAAGCAAACAAACACAGTATTTCTGTCTTTGCATTGTTAAGGTACCTTGTTGAGAAGATCCTCTCCGGCTTGGCATCGGGTGGCAGTCAGGGAGGCCCTTCAAACCAGCGTGCCAAACGGGACCTGAGCGCCGTGGAGCGATCCGGAGGACCCGTCCTAAAACGCTCCCGCCGCTCCCTAGACTCCGCCCCCGTCCCCCAGGTGGAGGCGTCACTGCTGAGGGTGAAAAGACTCGATGACGACGACGACGAGGATGACGACAGAACGCCACATGTCGGCCTGCAGAGAATGAAGCGCATAGACACTGACCTGCCGCCCCCCAAAAAAAACAGCCGCAAGCGCAGAGCCCTGACCTTCGACCCCGCCATGATCGCACAGCACATCCTCCAGTACCTGCCAGCCTGAAGAGTGCATGTGAGAGTCAGAGGAAAACAAGGGAAATGTGGGGAGGGGAAATAGAAGGAAATCTAGACAGACAGAGCGAGCTTACAGATACGCCAGCATTCATTGTCATCTGCCTAAATCTAATCTAATCAGGCCTGCTTGCCAAGGTACTCTGATATGATGTTACTCTGTTTCGATGTTATACTATAATAAATTCCACACACATAACAGCTTATGGAATATGCTTTTTGTTTTCCTTCTTTCTTGCCACATTGTACAAGCCTTTTAATACCTGTTGGTAACCAGATAAGGCCATGGTCTCTCACTCAGTTCTTAAAAACAAAACCACAGCTTGACCAGGGTCATGAAGAGTGCGTTTAGGTGACGTTTCTCATGTGAGTTTCTAAGGGCCATTTACATCTCAGCAACCCAGAATCCATGAGCTTCTCCACAGATTAAAGGAGCGTTTGCCGGTTCTGCTCCTGTCATGCTCCATATATCTTCTTGTATCAGAGCTTTACTACAGCTGTGAGTGTGGAGAACCTCTATGCCATTTTTTCAGATTATAAGCCAAGCAACCGAGCTCACATTGTACTTTCTGCTGTTAATATGCATCTAGATGGAAAATAAAGTCATTTCCAGGTTGCTGTATGAATATTTCCTGTAAAAATGAATATAACTTAGCCTATAAAACAGCTACCCATTGATAATTCACAACTTAAACATTGTGAAATCTAATTTACATACACATACACTACCATTAAAAGTTTGGGGTTTATTTTTAGGTCAATAAGTTAATACTTGTATTCAACAGGGATGCATTAAACTGATCAAAAGTGACAGTAATGTTACAAAGCATTTCTAGTTCAAATAAATTATGTTCTTATGAATTTTCTATTCATCGTTGACACCGTTATCAGTTGCAGTTTTCAACATTGATAATAATAAATGTTTATTGAGCACCAAATCAGCTTATTAGAAAGATTTCTTAAGAACCACATGAAATATACCATTTTCCACATTAATAAATATATCAAAAATATATGATGTTCATCATGTGTAAAATACAACATATTAAAACTAAAGATTGTTATTTTAAATTGAAATAATATTTAACAATATTACAGTTTTTACTGTATTTTTGATCAAATAACTGCAGACTTGTTGAGAACTTTTGAACAGAAGTGACAGACATTTGCATCCAAATAGCAATGAATCTACACAGAACAAAACCCGAACATCAACCTATGAAACTATCAGTCAATTCCACTTTTTTATTTGATTTCACAAATTAATTAAATTTTGATTTACAGTAACAGTAAAAGTAACATATCAGTTGGAAGTTGGAAGACATACCTAAATCTACTACTGCATCTATTGTATGTTCTTTAGAAATTACATTTTTGTTTGAAACAAATGATTGAGAAACAAAAATCTCTGAAATATTATATTTATTGCAGAAGATATCTGGTACAGGTTTAAACAGCACACCACATCAGATCAGCTGCTTTATACAGCAATAAGCAGCACTATGTGAGTTTAGGCTCCTCTAAATGTCAAACAGTGAGTTTCCTGTCCTCTCTTTCTCTGATTGGCTGTTATAGTGGTGTGTCATCTTAATGTAATTTGCATCTGAGCTTGATGAAATGTTTTTTGTCCTCCTTGACTTTGACTGGCTTTGAAACACTCTGTCTAATAACTAACCACTGTCCCAACTTTCATGCCCTCTGGGTTTGTAATCTGACTATATGAATTTGTGAAGGAATATGAGTATAGTGCTCTGAGTATATAAACGCTTTTCGATATTCGTGCGGTCATAAAATCTTGTACAAAAATACATATCTCTGCACTGCAAGTTTTGTCAAAACACAAAAATCACTGTACGTGCTAATAAAGTGTATGTGGACACCAACAGTTTGTTTAGAACTTTGCATTGCTTTTAAACTGGAAGTGGATTAGAAATTACATCACATTTAACATTTAACATTTAATGCATTGGCTTAATAAAATCACACAAGCACAACAAAGTCACGACTAAGAAAAGGACTTATATATGTTTAAACGGTGGGTGAAGACGATTCAGACGGCATGTAGTTTAATGTAGTCGGCATAAAACCGAAGATGCAGTTCACTTTACGACCATATTATGACATTTCCATAGAAACATAATAATCACAGCAATAATGATCCAATCTTTAAATGGGCAAATAGACTATTTGCCTATTTAAATCCAAGCAGTTACTTTTTTCAGGGCCAGGCAGTGTATATATGTGTGTGTGTGTGTGTGTGTGTGTGTGTGTG
>FLSR01004872.1:14537258-14549239 GCA_900092035.1 Leuciscus waleckii | reverse complement strand
ATGCTGTTTGCTCTGTGACCTCTGCCGTTTTTATTAACGTCGACTGTCATTGAGGTTTGAGTCAGTTGCTCAGTATGACCTCTAGATGCCAGAAAAGCTGCTCTGAAGTCTCGCTGCTCACAGGGACTGAGGACTGACTCTACATTAGCAAGTGAAGGGTTTTCTTACACAACAATTTATTACTTTATTTCTCCAAATGACAATAATTCACATTTAAACAGACAGAAGCCCATTACACTCAATTAAACTCCCATTATATCTAATATTTCAGAATCAGAAAGAGCTTTATTGCCAGGTATGTTTGCACATACGAGGAATTTGTTTTGGTGACAGAAGCTTCCACATAAGCAGACTGACAGTGACTGGACACAGATAATAAAAAAAAAATGGAATAAGTAAATAGGAAATAACAATATACAAAAATGTTTTTTTTTTTTTAAATACTCAATATACAGAAATAGACGATAGATGGTATGTATGTACAAATGCAATGAAATGTACAGTAAATAAGTATGGTGTGTTAAATAAATAAATGTATAAATAGTGTTTAAGTATTGCACATGTTTATTGTGGAGGCATTAACTGTTCATGAGGTGGATTGCCTGAGGGAAGAAACTGTTCCTGTCCCTGGCCGTTCTGGTGCTCAGAGCTCTGTAGAGCCGACCAGACCACAACAGTTCAAAGAGGAAGAGGCCTAGGTGTGAGGGGTCCAGTATAGGGGGTTTCCCACCGGGTAGTTCTAGGAACTAACCACCTTTAGAGAAAAAGGTTGTATTCGCACCGCCAGTAAGAACTCTGGAGTGACGTAAGCTGTGCTTGTGACTTTTATTTTGACGGCACGGTGGAACTTTATTTTGACGGCGCTGAGAACGCCAGAGCCTGAGCAAACAAACAGTGCTTGCATTCTCCGTGTTCATTAGTTTACAATCTGGGTATCAGTCCTGTCTAATACGTTATTAGATAGAACTGTTATCCAGTGTTGCTAGTCAAGTCACCTTCATTTATATAGCGCTTTTTACAATACAGATTGAATCAAAGCAGCTTCACAGTGATAACATGAAAATAATACAACAAAGTTTGTTTCTAGTAAGTAAGGCAGATCAATAATATTGTTGAATATTAAATGTCCCCAACTAAGCAAGCCAAGCCAAGGCAACAGAACCAAAACTCCATCAGTGACAGAATGGAGAAAAAAACCTTGGGAGTGTGCAGCAAATCAGCATTTTAGAATGATTTCTGAAGGATCATGTGACACTGAAGACTGGAGTAATGATGCTGAAAAGTCAGCTTTGTCGTCATAAATAAAAAATTTAAATACCTTGTACTTGGTTACTAATGTAATGTCGGTTCCCTGAGATAACGGGAACAAGTACTGCGTCGCTAGACGCAATGGGAAAACTCCCTTTTCTTTGATTACTGAAGATTATAGACCTTATGTAGCCCCGCCCCTTTTCAGCGCTGCGCTCATTGTCTTTTGACTTCCGGTCTGTATTTTTCGTGTTTATTAATGAACGGCTCGTTTTAAAATCTTCCCGGTCGACTGATATTTGTTAAGTCATCTGCTTTAAACATCACAGTCCTCATGATAACTTTTGTTAACTTTACATCAAGTAAATCCACTTCAAAAGCCAATTACTCCTGGACAGCAATGCCATAGAAAAATGCAGGGCGACCGCAAAAACAGAAGTTAATAGACAATATTCTAAAGATGGCGGCGCCCTTGTTTCTCTGGCGCATAAGGTCGTTCCCTTTATCTCAGTTAACCGAAGTTATGTTCCCTTTCGATACGGGTCTCACGTACTGTGTTGCTAGACACAATGAGAACCTGGTCCTATCGTGCCGTGCTTAGAACTGCGGAACCACAATCGTTCTGGGGCCCTGGCCCAGGGCGCATGGATAAGGGCCCAGGAGTGCCAAGGTTAAGATATAAAGACCAACAAGCTCTAGCCTCTGAAATGGTGTTCAGGACTCTCACAGGGAGGTTCATCGGCTCCCGTCGAGGGGCCAGAAGTGAAGGGGCCCACAACTCTGGTTGGGGGTGCCAGATTGTTCCTTTCGCTTGGGAAAGGAAGTCCTTCCTCAGGGGAATCGGCAACGGGGCTGCTGAGAGCTGCTGTGCAACTCAGAGGGGGCCACAAGAAGGACTGCGTGTATGTCCTCCCTGATCCGTCTGATGACCTGAGGGAGCAGTGCGACTGGAGGGAAGTCGCATAGGGGAAGGCTGTGCCATTCGTGGGCCAGCATGTCCCTGTCCCTAGAGAAATATATTGGGCAGTAGAGTTCTTCTGAGGCGAAGATGTTGACCTCTGCCTTCCCGAAGATACTCCAGATCATACAACCCGTCTGGGGGTGAAGTGTCCACTCTTTCATGGACACGTTGCCCCCGGACAGCATGTCTGCCCCTTGGTTAAATCTCGCCTGCACATGCACCGCTCTCAGCGAGCACAGATTGAATTGTGCCAATAAGAGGAGGCGTCTCACCAATTTGTACAGAGGCCTCGATCTGAGTCCACCTTGGTGGTTAATGTAGAACACCATTGCCATGTTGTCCGACCAGACTAAAACATGGTGACCTTTCAGATCTGGCAGGAAGGTTCTGAGGGCCAGAAAGACTTCCAACATTTCCAGGCAGTTGATATGAAGCCTTTTTTACATGCTCAACCAGTAGCCGGAAGTTGACCTTATCTCGCACAGAGCTCCCCAAACCGTGTTGGTCCTTCCAAGGGGTCAGGGCCATGATGCAGCCATGATCCACCCTGATGCGGAGATGTCTGAGATGCCAATGCCTGGGCTGGGATTCGGGGTTTCAGCCAGTACTGTAGGGGCCGCATGGGAAGCAGGCCCAGCTGAAGAGACCCTGACCCTGAAAGACGCTGCAAGCTGTTGAATCGTCAAGGCTTGCTCTGGTGTGTGCGTGGCCCATATTTGGGCTGCAGTAAGGACTACTCCCAGGAATGAGATCCGTTGGCTGAAAGACCGCAAACTCTTGGCAATGTTGATCCTGTGTCCCGGGCATTTCAAATGGCTGAGGAGCAAGGATCTGTGAGCATCCAGCTCGGTCTTTGACTGGGCCAGTATGAGCCAGTCATAGAGTCAATTCGGGCTGCTGATTCCCTTCTGTCTCAGAAGAGAGAGCCGCACCATGCACTTCATGAAAGTGCGCAGAGCTAGAAAGAGTCTGAATCAGTGGCGATTTCTTTAAGACTGCAAGGGAAGCTCGGCTTCCCCTATAATGTCAAAAAATGAATGGTCAAATATGTACTATTGTATTAACATTTTATTGACAAAAAATGCGTTGAAAACGTTCATCTCAAAGACGAGTTCGTTCAGAATCAGTTACATAGGTCGGCTGACTCGATTTCCTTCTCATACATTCCCGTAGCGTCACAGTGCATTTCCCTGTTGAAGCCCTGCTTCCATTGACTTCAATGGGGCTGCTTCGAACAGTTTTTTTCAGCGCTTCGAAACTAGATGGTCATTGGATAAATGCTCCGATTATGTCCCGCCCATGGAAGCTCAGCTTCTCTGGGGGTGAATGAGGAGTGGGCTGGCCTGGACTCCGGGCTTCTGCGTGATGATTGGAGGGTCTGTCGAAAGGCTGCGTCTCCTTTTGATTGACAGCGATTTCATACAATAAAAAGTCGCTGATGTTGAAGCTGTTCGGCTCAGTCCCATCGTGGATTTTTCGAAGACAAACTGCTGCAACCTATTTCTTGGTATTTGCTTGTCGAAATTTCTAGCCAATATTCATAATTCATTTCACACAATTATACATTTATACCTTTATTATATAATTACTTATTATATTTTTTATATTATTATTATTATTATTATTAGTAATAATTCAAAAATAATTATTAAAATAATTAAAAAAAAATCTCGTTATTAGTAGCATTATTATTATACTTTATTATATTATTATTTATACCTTTATTATATTATTACATTCATTTTTCACAGAGCATTTTCTTGAAAAGGAACGTAGAATTTACGTATAAATAAATGAATAATTTTTATGATGTAGGCCGAAAATGAGCTTCCCCTCTTTGAAAGACCAGCAGCCGCCACTGGTCTGAATGGAGGACCGTACATTGGTAAGCCACTCCCTTGAACGCCAATGGGGAGCTATTTGGATGTGAAAGATCGACTGTGAAAAACCAATCCCTGGCACACCTGCGAGAGGATTTCTTTCAATGCGAGAACAAGCGAAATAAAGTACTTTAGTTAGAAAGGAGACGCTTTCTTTAGGGTCTGTGAATTCGGCGAGGCTCACGCACTTGCAGTGAGAGCGCCTGTCTTTGATGCATTGCCATGGACCGGCATATATATATATATATATATATATATATATAAGTATATACATTTTGGATTAACTTACCCCTTTAAAGCTAAGTGTCTACAGTGGTCCCTGGTCAGTTAACATGAGTCTCAAGAAGTATTTGACTTCTCTGTATTTCTTTGATTGCATTGTATTATTTTGAAGATGGAATACGTAGTTGTGAGCCCTGAAACTAGACTATGGCTTTGTTTCTTTTTAAAGGGATATGGACAGCCATACATTTAATGGCATTTTTTATTTAAATACTTTTTATTATTGCACATGTTTTATGATGTTCAAGCGCAATGCAAAATTGTCTTTGTGGGCATTTAATGATATTTTGTTTTATTTGCCAGTGTTTTTAATGTGCCCGGCTTGACTATACAATTTTGTACAGCAATGCTAAAGAGAGAGAAATTTTCTGTAGAGATGTTAAACTCCATGTGTAAAGCATGTTTGATCTTCAATGTCTATTTTGCAGCTGAGCAGCTTGAACTGTTATACACTAAACATACATCTCCATTGATACCAATGTTAATATTAAGTGAAATTATTTGTGAGATAATATCACATAGTTTCTCAAATGGTATAACAGCATTTTATCTTTAATACTGTTTATTCTTTCAATGTAGTAAGTAATACTTACACTGTGTATTTTGTGCTCAAGTATTGTCTGAAGGCTGCTGTGTTGTAGCATTAATTTTAGTTTAAATAAACTCATATATTGAAGAGTCGTGGAATGAACGAAACAGAATAAATAAAAATAATTTAAGTTTTTGTTGTCTTGCTTTTATTATTGTTGTGTCATCTCTCTTTATGTGATTGATTATAAATTGTTCCCTTTCGAGAGAACTCAGTGCTGCATCTGACGTTGACGCTATGGAAAATATTCTGCCTGAGCTGGTGTCTGTAACAATTAAAATTTCATTGGCCAATGTTGCAGTCAGGTGACGTAGCGTAGGCGCATAATCAAGACTATAAAGACATCCAAAGTGCTCTCTCCGAGTCGAGAACAGCTTTTTTAGGATGGTATGGGACTCAGAACTCCATGAAGGCGCTTTTGTCTCCTGCTCAGGTCGAGTCCATACTTACTGCCATGAAAGAAGTCAGGCGAGGTCGGGAAATCGCTTTCAGCCAATATCAGAGGCTGTTGGCAGCAACTGCCAATGTGATACCTTTGGGGCTGCTGTACATGAGACCATTTAAGTTGTAGCTCAGGAGCAGAGGGTTCCATCCATTGTGCAACCCTCTTAAAATAATAAGAGTTATGTGCAGAGGTATGTACCCTTTCTATGTGGAAGAGACCCCAGTTTCTTGCCTTGGGTCCCATGCTGGAGGCATGCTGTCATCACAAGCCTGAGATCACAGAAACCTCCCTCACTAGTTGGGGAGTGGTCCTGGATGGTCAGCCTTCCTATGAGATCTGGGAAGGCCAACATCTCTTCTGGAACATAAATTGCTTAGAGATGAAGGCTGTATTCCTGGCTCTGATGTACTTCCTCCCAGACCTGAGGGGCTACAGTGTGTTTGTTTGAACTGTCGTCTCCTATAAATTACCAGGGCAGACTGTGTTCACGCCCCCTGTTCAGGTTGGCACAGCAAATTCTGCTCTGGGCCCAAAGCAGACTGCCCTTACTGAGGACTGTCTGCTCCCAGGACTTTTAGTGAGAGTTTGCCTGTTGTGTGTGGCTTCATTCTGGCCAGCCTGAGTCTGGTTCTCGGACATAAAATCACTCCGGGAAGGCTCTCCGTGGGATATTCCGGCCTGGAGGGACCTTCTGTCTCAGGCTCTGGGCTTTATTCTACAGCCCCTGCCAGAGATGTGGAAGCAAGCAGCAGCTTATCTATCCAGAAATATGGAGCTCTGCAGTCATCAGGTAAAGTGCTGTTAGGCCACGTAATCACAAGCTAGATGTAAAGGGACAATTTAAAGGTCAGTAAAGTACTGTCTTAAAGATAAAACTACAGAACAGGAAATTTATGTAGTTTCTGGTTTGTCTAAGCCCATATTGGGTTCCTTGCAATAGAGTCCCTCACTCTAAACAGCGTCATACCTCATTTCAAATACCCCTCCGTTTTTTATGGCTTGGCGAAATTAAAGGAGCCCTACAAAATTTAGTTAGAGTCGGGTGCTGTTCCATATGCACTGTCGTCCCTGCTCAGATAGAGAAAGAGGCCCTTGCTGTCAAGTGGGCTTATGAACGTCTGTCATCTTACTTCCTCTCCCTGAAATTCAGACTGAAGATGGATCAGAAACCGCTGTTCTCACTGCTAAGCACCAAAGCGCTAGAGGAGCTCCCTCCACAAATACTGTGGTTCCGTCAGAGGCTGATGAAGTTCATTTTTGACATTGTGAATGTGCCTGGTAAGCAAATGATAACTGCTGACAAGAGCTCCAGAGAAACACACATTCACATTTGTGGATGCCCCTAGCTACAGAAACAAGGCTGAATACAATAATCAAGTGCTAAATCTGTGCAAAACTCATCCAAAAATGTGACACTGGGTGTCCCTTCTTCCTGAGTTGTGGCCATATTGGCCTGAAAGGGAAAGTTTTACCATAGCTGGAGAGCTGCTCCTCAGGCGCCAAAGAATCGTGATTCCCAACAGCATGAGGCAAGAAATCCTCCACAGTATACACGAGGGTCACCAGGGTATAGTCAAGTGCCAAGCTTAGGCTATGCCAGGCTATCTGGTGGCCAGGACTGTCTGTGCACATCAGTCAGCTTGTGGAAAACTGCAGCACGTGCTCACAGCATAGGGCAGAGCATGTTACATTGAAGTAGCATACCTAAATGTGGCCACAGCCAAAACTGTCATTGCAGCTTTAAAGGATGTGTTTAGCTGCCACGGAATCCCAGAGACTGTAATGTCTGAAAATAGACCATAATATACGTAGCACAACCCTGGACAGGGTAACACTGACACTCACACTCCAACTTATGGGGCACAAACACGTCCAGAGACACAGATATGAGTAGAGAACCTTATGTGACAATGAGTGTCATGACCTCCTGAACGACTGAATTTGTAGAGAAAAAAAGGGAAAGTTGTGTTCACTGTTTTGTTCATGTGAATGTTTTTGTCTGTTCATGAGAATGTGTTGCAGATAGTGTGACCTGTAGAAAAATGTACAGTTGAAGGTGCTGCAAAGATGTATCTGTACTAAATGTTACAATAGAAAAATGTGTTCTTAAAAGTCAGAGGTGTTCTGTAAAGGGTATGTTGAGAGTAATGTTACTGTTGTTGTATGGACCTAAAGGAGGTGACACGAGAGTTATAACGCGAGATGTTTACCTTAGCATTACGTGTGTGTCTGGCTCATTACTGTAAAATAGCTAACACAACATTGCATCCAAGGCCGGGTTACGTTGAGAAGGTGCTTTTCTCAATCATTCTTCCAGTCGTTCCTCAACCTTTCTCCCCTTAACCGATTGACTTGCTGGGCACACCGCTGCCGGAGTGAGTGAAGCTTCCGAGGAGGAGAAGGAGTCGCTGGAACAACAGGTGATTTGCTTTTTGGACAGCAAAGGCATTTATGTTGATGGTGGGGACATTGAGGCTTGTCATACCCTGCCAAGCAAAAATAAAACGGCCTCTCCATTGATGATAATCCGGTTCACGAACAGAAAGAAAAAGTCAGCACTCAGACAGGGAAGGAAATTAAAAGGGACAGAAGTTTACATCAAGAACACCTCACCAAGAAAAACGCTGACATCGCTAGAAAAGCTTGCATACTCAGAAATCAAAACAAGATCCAGGCAACATGGGTAAGAAATTGTAAAATATTTATCAAATTACATGGGTCGACACCTGAGACAGCGAAAGTGCTCCTCATCGGGGATACCACCATGTTTGATAAGTTTGAAGAAGGAATGAATCAAGAGCAATATAGGCCTACATAAGGTAACTGAATACAAACTGAACTGATCTATCAAACGCAATAACCATGACAAACTTGGACAGAAACTCATCTGTTTCACATGAACAACTGAACATGGAAACTTTCAAATATACCGAACATAAACCACAGGATATTGAAAATGATATTGACCCAGATAATAACTTTTATATTGGTACTCACGCCAGTGCGAATATTACACAGTTGAGCAGTTTAAAGAATACATAAAAATGGATGGCACAATATCAATAATACATTTTAATAGCAGGAGTCTTATCGCAAACCTTTCAAAAATCAAACAGTGCCTAAAACAAGTGGGAATTTTTGTTACTGCAATTGCAATAACAGAGACTTGGCTCATGGCAGAACAACATGATTTGGTTGAGATTGAGGGATACGAACTGTTTCTTATCAGGAGGAAACAATCAAAGAGTGGGGGGGTTGCATTATTGATAAAAGATATCAATGTAAAATAGTTAATCAAATTTATTTTGTTCTAGATACAATCATGGAATGCATCACAGTACAAAATTACATGGAAAAATCTAAAAACATTCTAGTTAGCAGCATTTATTGGAAACCAGGATCAAATATTGACATGTTTAAGGAAAAAATTGCAGAAATATTCAGTAATAGCAATAACAAAAAAAAGTTTTTATCTGCGGAGATTTCAATGTTGACTTGCTCAACCCACAAGAGCACAACAAAACATTAAGCTTATTAATATGATGTACAGTACCGGTTTATATCCCTCAATCATTCGACCAACCAGAATTACAACAACTAGTGCTACACTAATTGATATTATATTTACCAATTAAATGTTATTGAACATAAAGTTGAAAGTGGACTAATAATAAATTACGTCAGTGATCATCTGCCAGTTTTTGCAAACACACAGTTACACTAAGACCAGGAAGGACAGCAAAATATACACAATGACTACCCAAGAAAACATTAATACATTCAAAGAGGATTTAATGAAACAAGACTGGGGCAAAGTGTATGTAGAAAATGTGAATGAAGCCTGTGATGAATTCTTGGCTGTTGTAAATCACTTTATGAAAAACACTGTCTTCTGGTAAAGAAAGAAGTAAAACAGAAATCTGATGAAAAAAACTAACGGAATATTAAATGCATGTATGAAGAAGAATGTATTATATGAAGAGTTCTTAAAGAAGTGGACAAATGAAGCAGAAAACAATATAAGACATACAAAAGCAAAATAACCAGAATTACGAGAAGCAATAAAAAGAACTATTACAGTAAATTACTGGAGGACAACAGAAGCTAAATAAGAAACACATGGAGGGTGCTGAATGAAATTATCAAGAATAAAAAAGGCAAAACAGTATACTATTTTCTGACTAAAAACAATACAGAGGTTAAGGATATGACCTTAGCTGCAAATTAATTTAATGATTTTTTTTTTGTTGTTGTTGGAGTTGGTCCAGGTTTAACTGAAGAGCTTGCAAAGACTGGCAGTGTAAATGATGTGCTAAGTAAGAATGTAAACATTAGTGAATCTTGTTAAGGGAACTGATGAAAAAGAAATGATTGAGATTGTTAAAACATTTAAGACCAGACTGGAATGGTATTGACATGTTTATGGTCAAAAGTATTATTGGTTATGTTGTTAAACCTTTAATGCATGTATGTAATCAATCTCTGAAAACTGGAGTTTTTCCAGATAAAATGAAAATGGCAAAGGTTATACCAATATACAAGGCTGGTGAAAAACATATACTTTCAAACTACAGACCAGTTTCAGTGCTCTCCCAGTTCTCAAAAATACTAGAAAAAATTTTCTCTACAAGGCTCAGCAATTTTATTAATAAACACAATATACTGTGTGATCAGCAATATGGTTTCAGGGCTAATAGGAAAACTTCACATGCACTTATTCAACTTGTAGAATAAATAACAACAGCAATAGAACATCAAAAATATGCAGTGGGGATATTCTTGGATCTCACGAAGGCATTTGAAACAGTAGACCATAATTTATTGATCATGAAATTACACAAATACGGTATTAGGGGGTCTGCACTTTCTTGGTTAAATATTTACTTACAAATCGATATCAATATGTAGAATTGCAAAACCTTAAATCAAAGTTAAAGACAATTACCTGTGGGGTCCCCCAGGGGTTAGTGTTGGGACCACTGTTGTTTAATTTGAATATAAATAATGTATGGGAGGTGTCAAAAAAAAATCAAAACCATTTATTTGCTGATGACATTAATTTTATCTGTTCTGGGAGAGTTTTGGATAACTCTTGTATACAGTGGAAAATAAATTAAAACAGATAAAGAGCTGGTTTGATGCAAATAAACAAACATTGAACTTAAGCAAAACTAAATTCTTAATTTTTGGCAATCGTGCAACAAATTTACACAAAAAAACTTATGATAAATGACATTGAAATAGAAAAAGTAAAAGAACTTATGGGAGTAATTATCGATGAAAAATTATTTTGGAAGCCACATATACATTAATTAAGGCCAAAATATCCAAATCAATTGCAATACTGTATAAAACCAAATACCTATTAAATCAACACTCATTGTACACGTTGTATTGTTTTGTATTGTATTGTTGAATATGTTTGCCCAGAAAATGTATTAAAGACATCGTTAATATAGTCCAAGTGACTCCAGTGGCTCAATCTTAAGTTTATAAAGCAACGAGAATACTTTTTGTGCGCAAAAACAAACAAAAATAACGACTTTATTCCAGTTTTCATTTCCTTCTCTCTGGGCCTCGAGTCTTTTCACGTAGTGTTTTAGCGCAGCGCATCTGTGTTGCACGTCACCACGTAGGCTTACTATTGGGCGACGCTGGTCATGTGTGTGATACGTGGTGATGTGCAAAACAGACGCGCTACGCTTAAACACTACGTGAAAAGACTCGAGGAGACAGACTAAATCCAGAAGAACTGCGGGAACGACTCCAAGATGCTTGAAGAAACCTTCCTGCAAAGCTACAGTACTGTGAAAAGTACTGGCACTTGTGTTAAAATGCTGTAAAGTGAGAATGCTTTCAAAAATAATATTAAAAATTGAATTTATTTATCCTGAGACCCTGCGTCCTCATAGAGGACATTACATTTTTGCCTCTTGACACAATGATAGTCAAATTTGTAAATCTTAGACCAGTTGGCCACATTTAGGGACACTGCCCACACCATCCTGTGGTGATATTACACCAATGTCAGTGAGAAGAAAATGGCTGGAATATCAGCAAAACACTTCTACACCAGTTCCCGAAAGAAAAATGACCCAGGTAAAAAATCTATTCAAATTATATGAATGAAACAAATGTATTTATGTACAATACTGTCTCTATCATCATACGGGGATTAAAATTTGACATATTTTAGTAATAGTAGCACTCTAGGACATCAGTAAATGTGAAGTACTCGTTTGAGGACATTGGGACTATATTACGTTATTTATTCTAACATATGGTTAGCTGGTGGGACGTTTGCCCAGATATATTTAGAACAATAATACCTTAGTAAAAACCTAAAGTAATATTGACAAACTATATATCATTTGAAAGCTTACAATCTCTAGTTTTCATATTTGGTGGCTGTTTTTTTAAATAAAATCAATTTGCAACAAGAATATTTCATATTCATTAGGCGTGTTTAGGCCTTTATTTTGAAATAGAAATAAACATGAAAAATCATGAAAGATTGGTAGAAACCTCAGTTTGTTTTCATGCCAAGAGTTCAAAAGATAACACTAATTAAATGTT
>FLSR01004872.1:14493505-14537045 GCA_900092035.1 Leuciscus waleckii | reverse complement strand
AATCTTATTATATTGATTAAATATATTAATATAATTAAATATTATATTTAAACATTTCTAATTATTGTTTAAATAATTATCTTCTTCGCCCTAATTCTGAAACAACCGTTGCTTGTAAAGTTACACTGTTATGCTAAACTAATCGTTTGTTAAATTAAATTTCATTTTGTTTACAGGAATTAAAATCATACAATAAGATGTTCCAAATGAGACAATACATTACTGTCCTGCTTCTGCTCGGAGCCGTGAAGTCACAGGTCAACCCTGGTGAGTGAAATGCAGAACAATTAATACAATTTCTAAATTAAAGGAGGAACAGTTTTTAATTCAAACCATTATATTGTGCAAAATGTTTCTGTCGAATGTGCTGTGAATTCATCAATATAATAGCTCAGATTTTTCATAAACTTTTGAGAACTTGTTTCAGCATCACTTCCGCTGCAATTGTGTCAATGTGTAAATAAATCATGAAAGAATTAAAAGAAAAACAAGAGGAAATTACATCTGATACATAATAAAAAAAGGCCGTTGTGGTTGTCAGAACTGTACCGTAAAAATAGGTAGCTATATATATATATATATATTATTTACTGATATAATGATCAAATAACTTGCTGAATTACTAAAATACCTCTTCTTTTTCTGATCTTTATAATGCAACAACCACCAAAAAGCACAGGTGGTAAAGAGAAAGCCACATGATAAATCAAAATTAGTAAATGTGAGGTAAATACTAATATACAGAAGGTGCACAATGCCATACACACAAAACACCATCATGGTAACACACATGACATTAAAATAATGCAATAAACATTATTTAAAGTCATCATGAAACAAAAGTAGCAATAGTCTTGTCTTCCCTATTGTGACACATATTTGAATGAAACGGCTTCTCGAAGAAGAAAAAATGTAGGGCGGGACTTGATTTTGTCCACTGGGAATTGATTGGATGGTTGTGGTTTGTTATTGTTGTGATGTCATGTGAGTGACAGGTTGTCCCGCCCTCATGCCAGTAAACACGTCATCAGAGATGTTGGGGAAGTTATTTTAATTAAATATTAAGAGGTCACATGAATAAAAAAATAATTATGTGCATGGTTAAATCATGTATAATAAATACTGCAATATTCCATTAAAAAAACAAGAACTCTCCATTCTTGTAATGGACAAGACTTAATTCATCTTTAAGGGATAGGTCATCCAAAAATGAAAATTCTCATGTGGTTCCAAAACTGAAGACTTTCCTTCTTCTGTGAAACTCAAAAGGAGATATTTTGAAGAATGTATTAAATGTGTTTTTTTTTTTTTTCATACAATGTAAGTGGTAGTTGCGTAGCCTGTCAATGGAGGGACAGAAATCTCTCAGATTTAATTAAAATATCTTCATTTGTGTTTCGAAGATGAACAAAAGTCTTACAGGTTTGGAACGACATCAGGGTGAGTAAATAATGACAGAATTTCAATTTTTGGGTAAACTATCTCTTTGGTTTAACTTGAAGTCCTTTTTGGGTGATCTATCCCTTTGGTTTAACTTGAAGTCCTAAAAAAAAAAATTTATAATAAAAAAAAACAAACAATATAGACATTTAAAAAACTGAAACCAATACAAATGACAAAAATGCACAACAAAATTACTCAAATTAAAGTAAAAATATAAAATATAAAAATAACATCTAATTAAGAAAAAAATATTTTAAAAAAGTTGTATATAAATGATATATATAAATGTGTCATTCAACCTTCCTAAATGTCATCCTGTGAGAGCTGTATGTAGGTACCCGCTTGGGATGACTGGAGGCCAGATTCAGGATGAAGATATTTCTGCTTCCAGCCAATGGTCAGAGTCCACTGCAGCTCGATATGGCAGGTACATCCAACACTCTGATCACACATTGAAAACTGATCAGAAACACTTATATAAGTTATTTTCTCGACCGCATCCCTTTCTGTTCCAGATTGGAGTTTGATGATGGAGATGGGGCCTGGTGTCCGGACATCATGGCTGAACCAGACCGTCTAAAAGAATTTCTGCAGATTGACCTTCGTACTCTCCATTTTCTCACTCTTGTTGGCACGCAGGGACGGCACGCAGACGGAGTGGGCAATGAGTTTGCCCAGCGATACAAGATTAAATACAGCCGGGACGGCACCCGCTGGGTCTCCTGGCGAGACCGGCAAGGTCGACAGGTGAGGCTGCAGTGTTATTTCTATCAATTCCATTGAGACTGCGATCATTCAATTCAATTCATTTTGCATGTATTTGTATAGCAATCCATATTCTTTCAAGCAGCTTTACAGAAAATGTCTACATTACAACCCAGACAGCAACATACTGTCGGCCCACATCTGGTACGCGTTGTATCCACATGTACCAGATGTGGCCCGGATCTCGGCCGACAGTTGCTGTCTGGGAATTTAGAGTAATAGGGACTGTGTCCAAGTATGTCCACATGTTAGAAATGTACAGTTCAAAGATAATACAAATCATGCAGTTAGCTAACTTCATGTATTGAGCCATCAGCTATCACTACTGCCTCTACACAAAGGTCTCTTAGACCAGCATCTGCAAACCGTTTTCCAATTATTGCCATGAAAGTACAGGTGGTATGGAAGACCCCCATTCTAAGGATGATGTTCTTGAATACCTCCTGGTGTTTCCAGGTAATTTCTGCAGCTTTGGCATATAATGCCTGGTCAAAAACAACAACAATGTTGATGAGCTGCAGAGACTTCATGATGCTTATCGACTGGTTAAGTACCTTTTCAGATGAACATAGTGGCTTATCTGTACAACGAGGTACGGAGGAGTAATCTGAAACTTTTGAAACTAGCACCAGTCATTGTTGTTGCATTATATTATTTCATATACAGTACATACATATTTTTTCAAATTGCTAGGTCATGGATTGTCCCACTATCATGGTTCTGATATCACCAGATTACAGACAGTCTTGTCTATCCATATCTGAAAAGATACCCCCCTTAACATCAATATCTTTTGAGATAGATTTACAAATATAACAATTTAGTAGATTGAAAAAAATAGTTTTCTTTAATATGAAGGCTAATATAAAACGTATACCACATATATTATGTCAAATTATGGCAGATCTGGATAGCCCTGACCGTCCTGAAAAAATAAACATATAGCATGTATGGCTACCTCTTATAATAGACTTCATACAAACCTGCGGGGCAGATACTGTAGGACGATAATGGCAATAATAATGATTGTCCCAAAATATTAGTAAAGCTACTCATTTGAAAAGGTTATCATGTTTCAAAGTACTTATATGGACTCTACAAACCAACTGGTACCAAAGAGATTTTGCCACCTTAGGTGGTACCAAATTCTGGCTTGGCCCATGGACTATTAGGCAGAAACAATGATCTCATTAAAGCAGTTATTACAAGTTGTGATAATGATTACAATATATAGAAAATTTGGCAGTGCTGCATGTTGATTCAGAGTTTACATCATCTGAAGTCCTGGCATTGGTTGGCGTCCTCTCTTTACTGGTGTTTGGGCATCTGAAATCTTCATAAGAGGCTGGATCCAACTGGAGCTGTTGTAATCTCTAGTTACAGAAGAGACAGAAGATTTACCAATTGGAAAATAATTGGTAGCTGCTGTTCATAACATTTCAAGCAAAAGATATGTGTTAATCATGTGTGGCAGTTGTGGCCTAATGGTTAGAGAGTCAGACTTGTAACTCGTAGGTCACAGGTTCGAGTCTCAGTACCGACAGGTTCGAGTCTCAGTACCGACAAGAAATGTAGATAGGGGGAGTGAATGTACAGTGTTCTCTTCCACTCTCATTACCTACACGGGGTGGTGGTAGCGCAATGGATAAGACACATGCCTTTGGTGTGAGAGACCCGGGTTCGAATCCACTGTGAGACACCAATGTGTCCCTGAGCAATGGATAAGACACATGCCTTTGGTGTGAGAGACCCGGGTTCGAATCCACTGTGAGACACCAGTGTCCCTGAGCAAGACACTTAACCCCTAGTTGCTCCAGAGGCGTGCGACCTCTGACATATATAGCAATTGTAAGTCGCTTTGCATAAAAGCGTCAGCTAAATGAATAAATGTAAATGTAAATGTACAACTGAGGAGCCCTTGAGAAAGGCACATGACCCCCAATTGCTCCCTGGGTGCCTAAGCAAAAATGGCTTCCCACTAGGGGCTGTTAATCACAATTTACATGTAATCGCACTTAAACTGCTTTGGCTTATCACGATTATGAAATTTTTTATGCACAGCTTATCATTGATGTACGGCTCTGTAACCGCTGCTCCATCTGAAAGCACCGTGAGTTTGAGTCACTTATAACGTGCAGTTGAAAAAGCAACACACGTCAAACATCTTTCCAAACATGAGAAGCATTTATGAACCTCTTGTCCAACAAAAGACAATATTTAATAACAAGCTTTTACTCCAAACTCACTTAGCTGAGCATCCTTCTCTGAGATGATGTGGCTTCTTACACAGAATAAGGCAGTCGTGTGTTTATTAGTCATGTTTAATCAATCAAAGAGTTTCAATCTTCTGTTTATTCAGCTACAGCGATAGTATGATGCCCGATAGGGATTTACTGGAATGACGTGTTCTGTGGCGGGGCATATTTGGCGTGTCTGCGTGAGAGCACCCTCTGGCTTTCAGATCAAGCAGCATTTACTACCGATCAGCCGTGCTGCACTGACAAGCTGCACATAAAATAATCGCAGCCTTTGCCAAATCGCGTGCGGTTTCATTTCGATTAATCGTGCAGCCCTACTTCCCACCGCTCCAGGTGTGTGTTCAACTCACTGCTGTGTGCCTACCGGCTATCCCTGTTTGGTTATGTCCCTCTCCAGCTCTTTTAAAAAAAATCCAGAATCTTACCTTTGTTATCATTTCATCACACTCATGACTTTCATTGTATGGAAAAATTATATTTCTATACTTTAGGCATCTCTCACAAAACTTTTGCATTCTCCCAAGAAAGTTTGCATTTCGCTGAAAACGTTTTGGATGGAAATAATATGAGATAGGAAGAAAATGCAAAAGTGTGGAAATTTCTTTTTTCCCTATATCCATGTCCCTTTAGGGGCTCTGTATTTTTGGAATTAAACAAGGGTGAGTAAATTATGACAAAACATGTATTTCTGGGTGAACTATCACTTTAAGCCTTAAAGAATGATGTTTATTATGAAATGTTTCACGTCATTTCATGGTCTGTGTGTTCTCTAGATCATCGAAGGGAACAACAACGCCTATGATGTCGTGCTCAAGGACCTGGAGCCTCCCATTATTGCTCGTTTTGTGCGTTTCGTGCCTGTGACTGACCCCTCTATGATTGTGTGCATGAGGGTGGAGCTCTACGGCTGTGAATGGCTCGGTAAACTATGTTCTTTCTAAGTCAGAAACATTCTTTGTGCAAGTACTCAAATGCAGGCTGTGGCATTAACAAACCTCAAAAGGGTTACACAGTTACCTAAAATGTCTGATCGCAACTATGCATAAAAAAGCTACAAGCATTCACGTCACGTGTAGAACGTGTTTCAAGCCGTTATAGGATTGATTCAGCCTTTACTCATTTCGTCATTTACTCAGCCTTTTGTCGTTCCATTGTCTTTCTTTCTTCCTGAATGTCAAGACATTTAGTAAATAAAAACTTACAATTTTGGTCTGTTGTTTGGGCTGATATTTCCTCCTCTAGTAAGATAATGAGAGGGTGATCTGTTTACCCCAATAGCCTACTTTTATAATGCTTTGGCAACTTTTTTTGCAAGCTTGAAAGCTGAAGTCTGCATTAGTTGTATTTGTATGGGAAGGAGTGACAACTTTATTATTCACATTGGTTTGGTACAAAAACAAGTCTCTGTGCTGCAGATGGTCTGGTATCCTACAGCGCCCCTTCTGGCCAACAGATGAATTCCAGAGGCCAACAAATCCACTTAAATGACACTGTGTATGACGGAGCCATTAGTTACAGGTAGAGGATCACACACTAAACACTAAAGCAAATATCACCATGTCTAAAATTAAACAACAAGGTTTTCTTATTCTCTCAGCATGACAGAAGGTCTTGGGCAGCTCACTGATGGAAGCTGGGGTTTAGATGACTTCACTAAAAGTCAGGTGTACGGTGTCTGGCCTGGCTATGACTATGTGGGCTGGACCAATGCTAGTTTCTCTGGTGGCTCAGTGGAGATGACATTTACGTTTGACCGGGTCCGAAATTTCACATCAATGAAGGTTTGTCTGATCGACTGAAATACCTAACGTTACATGTCCCTTAAAAACTGTACTTAAATAAATAAAAGGCCACTTAAGTGTACTTAAAGAGTGTACTCTTTCATGACTGTTTCTTGACACACTTACAGTATGTACTTTTAAAAGGTGCACTTTGTAATAATGTCAAATTAAAAGTTTTCCTTTAAAGTACATTTTAAATATTTATGTTTTAATAATCTTTTTGTGTGGTGGGGAGGGGACATGTTTGGTTCACTTGTCGACCATAGCAACCAGGGATCAACAGAAATTGATATTATGAATAAATTAATATTTTAAAGTGTAGGCCTAAGTTACTTCTTTTTCGTGTTTGTATGTATGTATGTATGTATGTATTATTAGTATTATTTTGTATTAAATGGATATCCTTCTGTTTAAATAGGTCCACTGCAACAACATGTACACATGGGGAGTAAAAATCTTCCGACAGGCCATGTGTTACTTCCGTTCGGATTCAGACTGGGAGCCCAATCCTGTGTTGTTCAAGCCAAAAGCGGACAACATCAGTCCAAGTGCTCGGTTTGTCACTGTTGCCCTTGGCAACCGCATGGCCAGTGCAATTAAGTGCCGTTTTGTATTCAATGGCATCTGGATGATGTTCAGTGAAATTGCTTTCCAGTCAGGTAATAGAGGTTTAGCTCTTTCATCTCTAGTTCTCCTTTTCTTATCAGTTCACTTATTTTTAGGCCTATTCATTTTAGCATATTAATAGTCTACTACAAATACAGTACTGCTACAGTTTAAAATGCCTTTCACCCAAATTCACTTTAGATACAGAGATGTACAACACCTCTCTTGTTCCTCGTAAACGTAACCAACCCCCAGGTATTTATCCAGGTAAATGGTATAATTATTTTACATACCATTCATAATTCTTTGTGGTGGCATTTGGTTGTTACAGTTGTACAGTACAATATGAATTTGCAGGCAACAGCGCCCCCCGATGTTCATTACTTCATGCAATGGCCACATACATTTAAAAAAAAAAAAAATTTATACACACACATACATTAAAAAAAAAAAAAAAATTTATACACAAGATCAAGCTGAGTTTTAGCATAATACTGCAGCATATTAAAATGTAAAAAAGAAAAAAAGGATGGGGACTGAATATTTTCAATGTATGTGAATGGGAGAAATCATAACGTCGACTTTTTATAGAATCATTGGAACATAACTCAATACTTAGCTTTATGAAAAGATGTCCATTTGCACAGAACTTTTGATTCTGTGAAATATAAACATTTTCTATCATCTTTTCCATGCTTAATATTCTTCAGGGGATGATCCCACCCACAAAATTGATGACAGCCACACACGGATCCTAATAGGCTGTTTGGTGGCCATTATTGCCATTCTGTTGGCCATCATAATAATCATACTATGGCGGCAGGTCTGGCAGAAGATGATTGAGAAGGTAAGATTATGATCTTCAACGTCAACCTTAACTTCATACACTCGAGTTTGAAGCCTGCTGTACATTTGCTGAGCATAAAATGACTATTGGTAATCTTTTGCAATAGAAAGCTGCATATCATGACAATCCAGTCAAATTGACCCTGTCAGCTTGTGGTTATTAATGTAACATGTTTGTAACATGTACAGGCCTCTCGGCGTATGCTGGACGATGAGCTGACTGTGCGTCTTTCTGTTCAGAGAGAGGCGTTCGCACACCGTCACTCTTCTCTGTCCAGTGATGTTGAATCCAGTTCCACGTATGAAAGGATTTTTCCCATGGGATCTGACTATCAGGAGCCATCCCAGCTTTTACGGAAACTA
Source organism: Leuciscus waleckii (assembly GCA_900092035.1). Classification (NCBI taxonomy): domain Eukaryota; kingdom Metazoa; phylum Chordata; class Actinopteri; order Cypriniformes; family Leuciscidae; genus Leuciscus; species Leuciscus waleckii. Next base: position 14,528,983 of record FLSR01004872.1, on the reverse strand, counting down.
CCAGAATTTCAGGCTACGGAAAACCTTGGTTAGGGCTGCTCAGTTTCAGATTTATGGATTTTTTTTTAACTCATAATGTGCTCATTATGTGTGTGTAGGAAAATGTTAGCCAAAAAGGAAAATTCTGTCATCATTTACTCACCCTCATGTCACACCAAACCTGTAAGTTTTTCTTTCTTCTGTGGAAAACATGGAGACACTATTTTGAAGGAAAATTCTCCATACAGTTGAAGTCAATTGAAAACAATTGAGATTTGGAATGACATTTAAATTTATTAATTTAGCTGACATGATGACAGATTTTGGTCAATCTTTAGATTAGAGTCCAATTCTCACTATTAACTAACTATTAACTACAACCTTTGCCTCAATAAACTCCTAATTACTGCTTATTAATAGTTAGTAAGGTAGTTGTTATATTTAGGTATTGAGTAGGATTAGGAATGTAGAATAAGGTCATGCAGAATAAGGCATTAATATGTGCTTTATAAGTACTAATAAACAGCCAATATACTAGTAATATGCATGCTAATAAGCAACTAGTTCATAGTGAGAATTGGACTCCAAATGAAAGTGTTACCGAAAATGTATCTTTCGTGTTCTATTTAAGGGAATAAAAAACATGGGTTTGGAACAACATGGTGTGTAAAACCTTATTTTTTTTTGAATTACACTTTAATTTACAAGAGGAATAATAAAAGCCTGTTATTTTTCTATATTATTAATCAATGTTTGGGAAGTAGGGCTCCCCATATATATCATTTGTAATTCCACTTTGCAAGTGTTATTGACAGTCAGGGATGCTAATTCTACATAGGTAAGCACACAAATCACAGGCACTTTCATGAACGAGCCCCTTCCTTTGGAAAGCCTGTGGTAGACATTACTGCAAAAGGTCTGGGCCCGCATGTGAAAATAAGAATGTCATATACACCTAGGATGGCTTGAGGGTGAGTAAATCATGGGCTAATTTTCATTGTAAAGTGAACTACTCCTTTAATACGTGCTTTATAAGTACTAATAAACAGCCAATATCCTGTAATATCAAGCTACTAGTTAATAGTGAGAATTGGACCCTAAACTAAAGTGTTACCCAGCTATTTTATTTTTGGGTGAACTATCCCTTTAACAACATAACATGCCTACAGTGTGTTCATATGGTTGTGTTACAGCAATGATCGATGCCCCTTCCGAACCCTCTACGGGCCACCCTACAGATGAGGTCCCACACTACGCAGAGGCAGACATCGTGACCCAGCAGGAAACCACCGGGGCTCACAGTTACCGTGTCACTGTGGTCAACATGCCCTTATCTCCAGGACGGGAAGGAGCTCTGGAGGAGTTTCCAAGGGAGAGACTGACTTTTAAAGAGAAACTTGGAGAAGGACAATTTGGAGAGGTTCGCGAACAATTCTCTTCGCCAAAAAGCTATTCTTGGTCAGGTTATTTGTTATATGTGTTCATAACTGCAGCAGGTTCATCTGTGTGAAGCTGAGGGAATGCAGGAATTCATGAACGACCATTGTGGTGACATCAGTGACGAGCCTATGCTCGTAGCAGTCAAGACTCTAAGAGAGGACGCAAACAAAAATGCCAGGTAACACACAGGTGCAGGTGTCCCGCAATCCATGTCACGTGCCTGTTGTTGCTGAGAAGCACTGCTTTTTTGCTTTACAGATGCTGTCCAGCCATTTTAGGACAGTTTAAACTTTCCTCAAGGAAATCTACATTTTCAGGAACGACTTCTTGAAAGAGATCAGGATCATCTCACGGTTAAGAGACCCGAACATCATTCGCCTGTTGGCGGTGTGCGTTGAGAGCGATCCGCTGTGCATGATCACGGAGTACATGGAGAACGGGGACCTCAATCAGTTCCTGTCCCGTCATGAGCTGCAGGATGAAGGAGTTCAGGACGGTGACTCGGCTACCATCAGGTATATCAGACTGGAAAAAAATGAATAAAATGATTCTTTGGACCAAGTAAAAAAAAAATACAGCCAAATTATTATTAGTAGTAGTATTATTTCAAACATATCTATGGTTTTATTTAAACCTTACATTTTATTAATATAACAAAACATTTCTTTTCGCAAAGACTAAAATATTCATACAAAGTAAAAAGATGTTTTAAAAAGACTTAATCAATATATTTTCTGTAGACACTAAACATTTATTTAATGTAGGTCAACATTCTTTGTTTTTGCTTATTTTCACCACAAATAAAAGCTAAATTACGTAAACGAAAGTAGAATTTTCACTTAAGATAAAACAAACAACATTTTGCTAGTCAATGTTTAATTTAGTTTACTTAGTATAAATAAAGACTGGAGTATTCTCTTCAAAAGATCTTATAATGTTTATTGTTCACGCCTGTACTGCTAAAACAAACGTTTGGATCTCAGAAGAATAGGACACAGGAGAAGAAAGTTCAGCACATACGTCAGCTATAGAAACAAAAAATAAAACAAATGTGATGTTTATATAAAATAACGTTTGCTAAGTAGTATGGTTGAATTGGATCATTGAAGGTCAGCAGACATTGGTTAATAAAGTGAGATTAAATACATAAAGTATATTTGCATTTAACATATTTAATTATTGCGGGTTTGTGCAATATGCTGTGTTTGCATTTGACTATTTTTATTCATTTTGAGGAATACTGAATCTGTTTTTGAACTATCCCTTGAACAACACAACATGCCTACAGTGTGTCCATATGGTTGTGTTACAGCAATGTATGCTCATGCATGTTCACATTAGTCTAGAACTGCAATAACCATCATGTTTACACATCTGCACAGACGAGGTGTCAGTCAATAAATGAAAAAGTAACTCAGATATTTTATTGTAAATTTAAAAGTAATAATTAATAGTGAAAAAAATAGTAAAAAAGTAATCTGATTACATAACTTACTTTTCGCCACCCCCAAACTGTTCCTTTTCATTTGGGGTGTTATGATACCATCGTCATGATTCGAAAAAAGCTAATATTTTTGTTTCATCTGACCATAGAACATTTGAAAAGTAACTGACACTACTGGAACTTCAAACGGGATGGGTTCTATGGTCAGATGAAACAAAACATTAGTTTTTTGGCAGCAAACACTTAAGATGGGTTTGGTGCACACAGGGATATAAAAGTATACCCCATGTGTAAAATGAAATACTCTGCTGTATCTTTTATGCTGTGGGCCTAATTTTCTGCCAGAGGTCCCTGACATCTTGTTCAGATACATGGCATCACGGATTCGATCAAATACCAACAGATAAAAAATCTAAACCTGACAGCCTGTTCTAGAAATCTTATAACGGAGAACAGGATGGAGAGATTCTGTATGGAGGAATGGTCTCTGATCTCTTGTCAGGTGTTCTCCAAACTCATCAGGCATTATAGGAGAAAACTCAGAGCTGTTATCTTGGAAAAAAGAGGTTGCAAAAAGTATTTAATAAAAGGGGGCAAACAATTGTTCCCAACGTGTTTTGGAGAAAAAAACATTTATTTCATAATGTGATTCTCCCCCCACTTTCAATTATTTTACTTCAATGAAAGGTTAGATTTTTGCACACTTTTTAAAATAAAATATCAAAAGGATTAAAAATGCAGATTTATTTTTTACAGCCATATTTGATCATATTTACCAAGGGGGCAAACACTTTTTCACACCACTGTAAATCATAAATAAATAATAAAATCACCACAACCCTACATGAGACGCATAAAATACTGTAAATGTCTTCTTTTTCTCTCTAGCTACAGAAAACTGATCTACATGGCCTCTCAGATTTCCTCTGGAATGAAGTATCTGTCATCTCTGAATTTCGTTCACCGTGATCTCGCTACACGCAACTGTTTAGTGGGCACAAGTAACACCATCAAGATCGCGGACTTTGGCATGAGCCGAAACCTGTATCGTGGAGATTACTACCGCATACAGGGACGAGCTGTGCTCCCCATCCGTTGGATGTCCTGGGAGAGCATCCTTCTGGTAAGACTGATGGACTCAAATATGCGGCGCCTTAAACTCGCATCTGTTTGACCATGTGTGTTTCTACAGGGTAAGTTCACCATGGCCAGTGACGTGTGGGCATTTGGGGTGACCCTGTGGGAGATTCTAACCCTGTGCAAGGAGCAGCCGTATGCCCAGTTTACAGATGAACAGGTGATCGAAAACAAGGGCGAGTTTTTTAGAGACCAAAACAAACAGGTGAGCCTTGCAATGCATGTAATCATAATAATGGCAAGCCAAGTCTTTACACAGATACTGAAAGTCTTTCAGTATCTGTGTAAATAATTTTCATGTACATATATAGGCTGTTTCAACCTTTACAGATCTGGGAAATCACCCATCAGAGACCTACAGAATATTAAAATATCATGCGTAATACAAAATTAACTAATTTGATTACGATATTCCTTTGTGTAATGCTTAACAAATCTGTAATTTCCCACATTTATAAATATATATTCTACAATTTATTTTAATTAATATAATATTTTAATGTTAATTTGTTGACAAAATATTTTTATTTGTGCATTTTTATTAATCTTAATCTAATTAATTTTAGTTTATTATTGTATTTTATTGTTCATTTGTATTATTCAGCTATTATTTCTGGTATTTTATTATTCATTTTATATTTAAAATTATATAAAATTGACCCCATTTGGACCGAGTGCAATGATTGGACGAACATTTTATGGGTCTATGCCTTTATACCCCCCTTCCAATACCTAAAAATAGCTGGCACTGCAAGATGAGTCAGGAAAAATCCATGTAATAACCTGGCAAAAACAAAAGGTGTCAGTGCTGAGCTGTTTTTTGAACCCCTCAGGTCTATCTGCCAAAGCCAGCCTGCTGTCCTGATTCAGTGTACAGCCTCATGCTCAACTGCTGGAAGAGAAATGCCAGAGAAAGACCCACGTTCCTGGAGATCCACAGCACACTGATGGGACAATATGACTAATTCCATGCGGATGTACAGAGCAGCTTTTCCCCACACATGATTCAACCCTCTATAGATTGTTTTAGCTCTTAAGAAAAATTCGGAGATGTGAGAAAAGTCCAGCTTATTGTAATAGCAATATCCTTCTAATTTCAGTATATATTTATAAGAAAATCATACATAGACCTATAAACATATTGAATCTATACATATTAAATATTATGTTACGGAAATTAAATGGGAATAATGTTTTGTAATTATTTTAAAATGTTATTTTGTGCTGTTTCTCAGTGCTTTCTGTTCATGTTGTCATTGTTTATTAAATATACATATTTGCTGACTTACTGGGAAGGAAATGATTCTTCATTTGGGGGGAGGGGGAGATAATATAATTTCCTAATGAAATATTGATATTTTTGTGCTCAAAGTGGGGGATCTGGGAAATATCATACGTTGAATGTTGAAAATATATATATAAATATATATAAATATATATTTTGAATATTTAATTGTTTATCAGATTTTAGTAACATAAAATGAATGAATGAATGAATTAACGAATTAATACATGATACGTACATTGCTAGTCTGTAACCGAAAGCTAACAGCTGATAGCCTTTAAAGCTAACGTGAGTCTGTATGAGCAGCAGAGATGCAGGTGAATGAGTCCAGACTAGAGATGTTTCGCACTTTTCGTGTTCATCTTTATTAATATATAACGTTAGTTATTATAGGAAAATTCTGAACCAATAGAAGGACTAAACGATAGTTTCAAGTTCATCAAACGAATACCCGCTAATCCACTCAATTCCATGATCTACTGATACATGTTATTGTTGATATACAAAATTCTCTAAACACTCAGCTTGGACATTAAAATATGTTTTTGCTTCAGATCTGGAAATATAACGGATGCATCCTTAATACTATGATTTGTATTACATTAGGATTATTGGGTAAACTTAATATTTGAGAATTAACAGAGTGAACAACTAAATCAAGCTCATACCAATGACCAAAATCTAGTATAGTGTTAGATGAATAGTACTGAAAACCTACATTTTTCATCTCTACTTAATGCATAACATTTTTAGGAATGACTGTGTGCATATGTGTTCATTTTCATTTTTTCGACATTGCCTTGCAGTTTTTATCCATCTTGATTTTTACAGGTCTGTATTTACCTACAGGAGACATTCTCTCAAAACAAACATATATGATGGTGATACAGAGCTTCAAAGAGTAATGCTTAGCAGACTACATAATTTCATTATTTCACATGAGAGCATCCGAGGCAGTTTTCTTTGTCTCCGACAGTGGACTGGGTTAGAGTTGACAGGGCTTTAGTGTACTGCAGCTCCTTCAGGGTTTAATGGCCTACACATAATGAGATTATTGCCTTCCTCTTGGACATTGGCTAATTAATTAGACATCATCCCTTTTTGAGAGTGGTACACGGCGTATTGTGTTTGCGAGGGAGTGTTTGAGATTGTACATGCTTGAATCAAATATAAATGATGGTGGAAAATCAACTGGTGAAGGATTTTGTTTTCTACGCCACACTAGACTTTATCATCCATCTCACCCGCCTTCGTTTTGATCTTGAGGACAATTTGTTTTTCTCCTCTCTTGTTTTGCCCACTGTGGCTGGACGTGAATGTGTCGGTCTGTTATGTTCTGTGACCCTTTTTTGTGTCTCACAGTCTTAACAAAGCTGATGTCAGCTTATTTAGAGATATGAGCCTTTTATGCTGATTTTCGTGTTTTGTGTGGGCTATCACATGATTCCTGACGCTCGGAAAGAGAAGTGAGAGGAAAGTTGTGACCCTAATGACACATTACAAGGTTTCAGACTAACTGTTTTCACTAGGAGCGCTGTAGCCCCTAACTGATTTTTTTTAGGAGCACAGGCAGTAAATGTAGGGGCACACCTTCAATCAACCTGCAACCCAGTTATCCCCCCCCCTTTTGGACTGTATTACTGACAAATGCCTTGGTAACAAATAGACATGAACGTACATAAATTACTGTGTGCAGTGTTATTTTAAGTTCACAGGGCTCCAGTCCAGACTAACATTTGAGGGCAGCAGCATCGGAGCCACTGAAGAAAGTATTTGGTAGCACTGAGAGGTTGACAATAAAGCACTGAGCTTAACTTGAGGTGTAGATAACATTAACTTTAATTATTAGCATTCATAATGTCTTAATATTAATTCAAAAGCAAAACGAGTGAAAACAATAGATATTAGGGAGTGAAAATAGCTAATAAGCTCTCCTGTGCAGCCACCTAATGGTTACAATGGTAATTTAGCCTAATCCTTATTTTATTTTATTTTATTTTTAAAGTGCGAGTTTTCCTTCATCTTGAAACTTTTAGTTATAAATGGAGACACTCTTTGAAGTCACTCGTTTAGTCATCACTACAAAAATAACATTTAAATTTGATGATATAGTTTTGAAATGCTGGGAAAAGATACACGTACTTTTAAGCGTTTGACTATTTCCGTCACAATACCATAGTTAATGTTAGTGTTACTACATTAAATCCATGGTGAATGTTGCTAATTTGTGGACTGAAAGCCTTTATAAGTGTTTCTCTGGTTTCCACGTCAGCGCTGTTTGATCTGATATCAGTGGTTTAAAACAGAAAACTCCGTACCGAATCTGAATGTTTCTCATTGGATCTCGCAGAAATGTTATTAATTCTGTGGCGAATTCAATGGATTTCTTCACTGGATCTCCCAGTGCTGTAGTAACGGTGATGCGTGATTGAGATCGGCCCTCGACTGGCGAGTAGCTCGCGCCGCTGCACTGTCTATTATTGATCCGAAGAAATAAACGGTCCGTGAAGCACAAATGAGTAGCGCAGTTTCATTCCGCTTTCATTTCGTTTCCCATTTGATGCTGGGCAACGTTGTGGTCATGCCAGCGCGACCCATATCAAATTTTGGTCGCACCGGCAGGAAAAATGGTCGAAGTTTGGAGCCCTGAACATTCCATACTTTTTCCGGTTAATGAAGTGCATCATGCGAGTATCTAAAGTGCACTTTTTTGGGGGGGAATTTTCAGTGTGAAAACACTACTCGCACTATACTACAGTACGACCTAGAATAGTGCACAAGCACGCAAATTGCTCTTTTGAAAAGCCTGCTGAAGTCCAAACTAGAGGCAAGGACCTTTTCTCAGTCATGGTAATGTGGTGAATGCTGGCCTGCTGGTAGAACAAGTAAACATCCCTGATGCTGCCGTCAAGGCCACGATTCCTCTGAGCTCATGTTTTCTTACAGGATTTTGTTTTTGCAGCAGACTTGACTGCACTATATACTGCAGAACTGCATGTCATTTGAACATCACTTTTTCAACAACAGTTTTTTTTTGCAATATTTGAGCAGTCAAAGCGTTCGCTCTGCTCCAGCACCACTGTTTTTCTGTTTTGTTTGCATTCTCCATTTTGTTGTGAAAGATAAGGTGCATCCCAATTTGTGTGCTTATACACTGTTCTATGCCATTTTTTGTATGAATAGTAGCGCTGCCCCCAAATAGTCGACCAAACGTTAGTTGATGTGGAGAGGTTTGGTCAACCAAATTTTAATTGGTCACAGAAAAAAAAAAAAAACTCCACAGGAAATGGTGAAGTCATGCAGTCCACGACGAACAGATAGTTAACACGGTCCATGTGATAATTATGTCAGACAGAAGATCCAAACTGGATAATTTTGAGAGGGTTAAGAATAACCCAAAAAAAGTGATCTGCAAACTCTGCAGGCAAACAAACGTTCACCTATCATTCATCAACCTCAAACTTACATGGCAGCTTGCTATAACCTTAATCCAGATACATGTGCGCTATTATTACATATCCAAATGTTATTCGTGCGGAGTGTTGAAGCTAAATCCCCCCCCCACCCGGGATATATTTAAGTAATTGAATTAATATCATAAACATGCGACTAGTCCATTAATGGCTTAAATAAACTTCTACCAGTTGAGTAGAAAACTCTTTGGATGGAGCAGATTTCTTAATGTCTAGTGACATATCAGGGCCATTTTATGATTAATTGAAATACATTTCTTACATACAGCTCCTTTAAGTAAAATCTTAATAGTAATTGAAAAGCATGCTGCTGAATAAAGCAAATTGATATAGCCTAGGATATCCATCTTTAAGCCGGCATAAATATGAATTAGAAATAAAAGGCACTTTTCCTACACTGATTTTAGCCTCTGATTTGAACGCTCTGTTTGAACGGGCGTGTCTGTGAGAGACTTCAGTGTAAACGCCCTCTGCTGTGATTGGCTGACATCTTTGCATATGAAATTTCAACATGAATTAACCCTTTAAGACATAACTGACTGTGTTTACGTGAAGGCTCACCAAGCATTTTGGCATATTTCTGTGTATTTGACACCTTTTCAGACACCTGGTAGAACAGTTAATGTAGTGAAGCAAACTTTTTTAAGCTATTATCGGCCAATAACTATTGGAGCCCGATCAATCGGAACACCCTTAGTTGAATGGCCTAAATTATAGTTCTGCGTAACACTGTCAATCTCTCCTGAAATTACGATGATTAACAATAACAATAGCAATGTCACTGTCTTGATTTACTGATGCATAAAACAGCAATAAACTAATTCAGAAATGGTTATCAGTTTGTATTGGATGTCTAGCTGAAGTACTTATAAAGAATAATTTGGCCTAATATTTCCCCACACAAAAATAATTTATAATGTAGGCCTAAATTATGTTTCTAATTTGTTATGATTTCTAATTTCTGTTGATGAATTCTAGTTCTGTTAATCAACATTAATAGTAGAGGTTAAAATATCAAGGGAAATAATCAACACTTTTGGTTTTGTCTTGATTGTGCAGCCCTAATTTGTAGTTAAAGTTTTCTGTCTTAAACTATACAGCGATTACTCCCAAAAATGGGCGTAGTATAATTCATACACATAAAATTTGAAGTGATGGAAATTGTGTGTTTTAATATGAAAAAAAACTGATCTCAGATTTAAAACTAATATTGGCCAATCAAATGGTGCATCCCTGCAGAATTGCTGCGACGCCATTGCTTTGTCCTTCTTTTTTTCTTTTTAAAGGACATGATGTGTTTCTTCTAGGGGATATCTGATTCTAGTTTCAGACAAAGTTAAAAACACCCATTTCCTCTATTATTCTTTTTAGTTTTAGTGCTTCCTCTTCTGTACTCAAGAACTCATGTCTTTCTTCTCACTCCGTCTGTATCCTGGCAGAGGTTCCCTCGTCAGTCAGCACGGGCACAGTGCCAGTCACATGCTGCTGTGTAATATGAAAGCCAATTGTCTGACCTCTGGAAATGGTGTTTCATATTCTTCTCTTCTCCACAGGCTTTTAAAGAAATGTTGTACTCCGCCCAGGATCAAGCTCCATCAATCGAAGGTAAATGCATATGTGACCTATCTATGTCTGTTTGCATGCACACATGCACCTTAGAAATCAGCTCATAAAATTAACAATGAAGTCTAATTTCTGTGACCACTAAATGGAATCACAAAAATAAAGCTTTCAATCAGGTCTCCAGGCTTCCCATGTCACTTTGGTCAGTCAAACAAATACAGACAGGCCCTGTCCCAAATGGCACCCTAAGCAATTTTGTGACATACTGGTGCTTTGATTGTCTGGTAGACATTTGTTGCCTCGTTGTGAGCTTGGCAGAAGTTCATATCAAGGGTGCATGGTGGCCAAAATGGAGGAGCTCGTGAGCACACTTATGAAACCTAAAATGACACATGGTAGACTCTACGGGCTTTTAGACTTCATGTGGATTCAAGAATGCAAGTGTAAATGAAGTGTAATATTGATTGGTTAGAATCTAGCTTGTATAGACCTTATGCGCCAGAGAAACGAGGGCGCCGCCATCTTTAGAATATTGTCTTTTAACTTCCGTTTTTGCAGTCGCCCTGCATATTTCTATGGCATTGCTGTCCAGGAGTAATTCGCTTTTGAAGTGGATTTACTTAATGTAAAGTTAACGAAAGTTATCATGAGGACTGTAATGTGTATAAAAAGCAGATGGCTAAACAAATGTCAGTCGACCGGGAAGATTTTAAAACGAGCCGTTCATTAATAAACACGCAAAATCGCTGTGAAAATACAGACCAGAAGTCAAAAGACAACGAGCGCAGCGCTGAAAAGGGGCGGGGCTACATAAGGGCTATAGGATCAACTATTTTAACAGAAATTACACAAATCACCTTTAAGGGCTGCACTTAGACTTTGTTTAGAGCTATATCTAGTTCATAAACCTTAACAAATATATCCAGAGCATATACACAATAACTTATGTGACTTAGTAGTGCAATCCCATCTTCCTCCTCCATATCATTGTCAGAGTACATTTTAAACACCAGCATCTGTTGAAATTAAATCCCTTTTTAAATGAATCAAGTAGTTTATGGTGGAAAAGTTTGGGTTTTCTGTCAGGTTAGTTAAACCCCTTAGTTTGATCATATTAGACAGTGGTTCTCTATCTATCAATGTTGCCCTGAGTTGGTGTTACCAAACACTCATTTAAATGAAAAATCTAAATCAGTAATCAGTCAAAATCAATGGTGGTTTTTTTAAAAGAGGAAGGGCAAAGTTTCACCTCAGGTTAGCAAATTTAAGATGTCATGGTTCTATCAGATAACAGCAGAGCACAGGGCTGAGTTTGCATCATTGCATCACTATCTCAGATTAGCACACGGTTATAAAGGAGAACACTTTATAGGTTTGATACTTTACATATAAGACTATCAGGTTTCATATTAACATTGGTAAATACATTACGTGCCATGAACTAACAATTCAAAATACTTTTAAAGTATTATTTAATCTAGATTCATTTGTACATATTTTTTTAACTTTCAAGTTGTATAAGTTATTAATACATTATGAACCAATGTGAATTAACATGTAATATATTTATACATTTCAGTTTGTAGTATTATATTAACAGTAATTAGATTTAAAAATAAACGTTAAGCTGGGTTAATAAATGATATAAATTGGTAAAAATCGCCAAAATTAGGGCTGTCACTAACGATTATGTTGGTAATCGAGTAAGCGGTCGATTATTTGACGATTAATTGGTTAAGATAATTTATTGTGTGGTAATAAAAATAGACCTAAGCAAACAATATGTGTGTATGAAATTTACAACCCGCACAATCTGAAGTTGCTTTGCTTGCAGTTCAGTGGTGTTTGTACAAAAACAAGCACCTGTTAGTGTCTCTGCTGCTCCGAGCTTCTGTGTTTGACTTCACCCATATGTTTTCACATAAAAAAGCTTTGTTTTTGGTTCAGTTTGTGCAGTTTCAGCAGGTACAGAATGTTCTTTTATGTCATGGTAATTTACTGTCTTTTGCTTGCATGTCAGAAATGTAAGGCCTGAGCAAGTCTCATCTCAGGAATGCATATGCGCCACCAATAACTATAGTTTTTTTTTTTTAAGTATGAATGCATTGTGATACTAAGAAGATTATGTTCAGTGCCTTTACATTACATTTACTTTGGGTCATTTATGGAACTAAGGACATCAAACCTTTGCCCAACTTCTATTAATTGTTTATGTTGTAAATGGCTTCTGGTGCATAATCATTAATAGCCTCCATCTAGAGATTACTATTCCCTCTTAATGTTCCCAAGATCAAGCTAGCTACAGATTCTTACTAGTGCCTGTTGTTCTTTGTAGGTGGCGGATTTAACTTTACTTTAAGTATCAGATATTCAACAAAAATCAGTAAAACTCCCAGTGGCATCACACCATGTTATAGAACCATTATACTTGACTATCATCAGGCCGTTTTCACAATCAAAGTCCACAGTATTTCTCAAACAGGCAAATAGTTATGCCTCAGTGTCTTTTTGGTTTGTTCCCACCTGTCTTAATACCAATAACTGGAAATGACGAATCCTGACCTGAAGTCAGTGTAAAGTTGCCTCACTACAGTGAACATGTGAAGCATAGGCCTAGTTGTTCTTGGCACAGTGTGTAATTTAATTGCTTTGTCAGAATATAATGTCTAACAGGGGTGATAGAGAAAACTTTGTCTATTAGTTCCCCGGGCTCAGCGCAAGGCCCACAGCTTATGGAAAACTTATAGAGGACTGTTCGAGCGCTCAGATAAGTAGTGATTTACATCCAAAGGTTACAACACACACACACACACACACACGCACACACACACACACACGTCCAGATGCTCATTTTTCCTACAACAGTGCTAAAGCTCCCAGAGAGCCATAAACCTGCATACTGAGTGTTTTTCTAAGCTGTGGGATGATGCTAGTTGTGATTATCTAGAAATAACTATAATCTTCTGTCAAAGTTTGTGGTTTTTCTGGGTGGTGATAAGTGTAGTTAATGGGATTGTTTAAGTAAAGCTATGATTTTGGAGGGGAAATTGCATGACCAGGGTTTTTCGTTAATAAGATGCTGATTTTTTTTGATGACGGATATGAGAAAGGGCTGATAGTGCAGGTGTTTGAAGTCATAAACCTCTAATTTTAAGTGTTTTGCGTACAGTTACGCGAGCGATTATGACCATCATTATTTGTCAGTACTTCAGTGTTCAGAGTGAGATCATGGTCTCTAGATTTCTTAATGGAGATTTTATCCTAGTACACAAGTACAATGCAAAATCCCATTAGTTACTGTTCTCATAAAAAGATATCAGTACTTGCATTGCAAGTAGAATTTCAAATAAATATGCTAATTTAAGGCCAAATGTCAAATTTTTCAACCCTGTCAATGTTGCTCTCCATCTGTGTTTTTTGGTTTGTTTGTAGAAATACTTTTTTCATTACTGTAAAGTTATGTAATTGAAGAAGGTTCTGCATGCACAGCTCACACACCCAACTAATCGATAGTGACATTAGTTGTCAATGATTTGTATTGTCATTTTTATTGATTAGGTGTGGCAGCCCTAGTTTTAGCAATTTTTTTGTGAGTTTAATCACAGACCTGGAATGACGAAAGAATCAGGGTTTTTCAGTGACATTTTGCAGATGTTGTTATCGGCCAGTAATGTAAAAATGGCCATTTGCAGATATATCGATATATCACTGTCAAAAGTCCATAACCGTTGTGTGCTATAGGTCTAAATAATCACAGAGGGTCCTTCTCCAAGGTCATGCATTCCCTGGAAGATTTCAGCTCAAAAGTTCTCAAGTACAGAGACACTGTAGTTTATTTTCTCTCTCAGGAGCTCCAGCTAAAAGGGAGAGCTGTGTATGTTAATCCCTGCCGAGCTGATATGAAACTGAGCCGTGTGTTTGCATAGCAGGCCAGACACAATGACCCTGCTGAAGGTCTCACTGGGGAGGGTTACCTAAACCAATACAGAGAGGGACTCCCTGCTGTAGAGCTGGAGTAATCCAGTATTAACACAGGATCAGATCAGATCAGATCAAACAGTTTGTTGTGAGAATAACCCAGAATCTTCTTAACCCTTTCACTTCAAAGTGTTGAACTCGCTAAACCTCATAAGGTTTAGGCCATCATAACCCAAAAGAATTCTTACATGTTTACTTGAGGGTTTTATAGTAACCGATAAGTGTCATGTGATAAGAAAACTGCTCGCTCAGATGCAGTTTTCAACACTTGTGACTGCTATGGTTTAGTACTTTGATCAGCGAAGCAGTTCCTTATAAATCTTATCTACCTAATAGAACTTGCACATCAATGAATCATTTGAAAAACATTAGCTAATTTATGAACGAAGCCTAATAAACCGCTATCGGTCAAACACTGTTTGTTTTGGAAGTGTAGGATTATTGGCTGTTTTGTGAGTGTAGTGTTTCAAGAATCACAGCTGGGAGTCACATTGTTTTAGTTTTGTCAGATGATGGTGTTTTTCAAACACACCTGCCACAGTACTTGAGCTTTGACAGATGAAACATGAGTAATATTGTGTGTAAAGTAAACCTCCCTCTCCCTCCTCACCTCGCATTGTGGATTCTACACACATTGTGAGCCTACTTATGTAACGGTTTTCTCGCCGTTTGCCTCCTTGTTTTAAGAGTTACACTTAAAATGTATCTGTACGCCAGTAGCCAGGTTTCCATCAAAGTGGACAGACTTCTTTCTTCTGCAGAACACAAACGATGTTCAAAAGTTAGAGAAAATATAATACTTTTATTTAGCAAATTTAACACGTTAAATTGATCAACAGTGACACTAAATACAGTGTTACCAAAAAAATGGAGACATTACAAAAAATGTTCTACTGTTCTTTTGAACTTTCTATCCATCAAAGAATCCTAGAAAATTATACATCATAGTTTACACACAAATATTAACTTATGTCCTGGTAATTCAACAAGGTTACCACAAGATGAATTGATTCTTTTTGGTGTGAAAGAGTATCCCCAATAGCTTACAGCCTCAAAAGGGTGTAATCCAGTGTTCGCAACCTGGGTGATGACTTTATTTGATTCATGCTGTTTTTGTCCCTTATTTTAATCAGGTTTAACTTGCAAAAAGGTTAATTCAAATCTTCTCTAAATGCTTGAGCCAAACTCATGTCCTTGAGATCTCTTGCAAAGAAATTGTGATCTGGACAAGAATAGTATTTTCTGTGGGCAGTGTGCAAAAATTGCTACGTTTTAGCAAGTGATGTTTCAGACCCAGAGATCATATTCACAAGGCCCAACATGAGAACCTGAGGTACTGCTCTGTAAAAAGAGCTCTGCTTGTTCTCTCCTTCCCTCAAATATACGTACAACCTCAGGCCTTTGAGCTGTGAGACAGAACAATGTTTTCCACAGGTTTCTTCTTTCCCTATGTTCAGTGTATATCTTGCTATCTCTCTCCTATCTTTTTCTTTGTTTTTCCTGAATTGCGTTTTCACATTATCTTCTTGCTTTTAGTCACAGATGAAGACACTGTCAAGAGATACTATGCCAAGTTTGAGGAGAAGTTCTTCCAAACATGTGAGAAGGAGCTGGCCAAAATCAACACTTTCTATTCAGGTAACCATGTGTAAACACTAGACTTGTTTGAGGTAAAGCTCACTGTTTGTGTCTGCTCCCTGTTGTTTCCATTTTTTGTCATTAGTATTTACAGTGACAGATTACCCATCACACAGAGATTTAACTTTTCGAAAACAGACAGTAAAGCTCCTGATTCAAAGCCAGGACTGCCATTAAACCAGGTTATTAAACCATGTTATTTTATCATATCCCATTAAATAACCACCTGCTTTCTCTTTCTCTCACTCACATGGTTCTCTTACTCTCATTTATGTCCTTGTCCAGTTGTATATTGGGTTACACTTTGTTTTAAGGTGAAGTTGTTCTTGTTACAGTGTAATTACACAAATAAGCACTGAGTAATATTGATTAACCACATGTACTTATGATAGGGTTAGGGTTGGTACCTTGTATAATTTACTTTTATTATTATTATAGTAAGTACATGGAGTACGTGTCACTACGTCACCTTAAAATAAACTGTTAACGTATATTGTGGCTCCTGCTGGGTTTTAAAATAGAGGCACACTAAATGTTAGAGGTCGGATCCCCTCCCAAGGAACTTTTTTAAAATGGCTTTTTGTTTGGGTCACTTTTAGACCAAAAATTTACAGAAAATGACACATTTATACAGCAAGACAATATAAATATAATTTCACTCACCTAGCCTATTATTTGAACGCTGAAAACTGAACGCTGTGAGTTTGTGTATCAGACAAAACCATGCTGTTCATTCACAAAGAGACACTCAGAAATAACTTATTAGCAACATGCACTGACTGGCTGTTGACGTGTTTATTTCTGGTGTGTGATAAGCTGTTAGATTGATCCATATCGAGTAAAAATGTCCAGAGCTTATCATAGTTCTCTAAATTAATTTAATTAAATTCAATATCGTTTATCGGCCCAGCCCTAGTGGTTAGTTGACCTGATCTTGAAAAGTGGGATTCACTTCTCAGAATGAGGTGGTAGAAGGAATTGCTACATCAACCTAAAATAATTTGTGTAGCCAGGAAAGTAGATTGGTTACTGTTCATTTGCAATTTTGTGTTGACTCATATTTATCTTGCTGATCATAGTTCCATCCATCCAGCTTCATTACATACATGATGTTTCCCTTTTATGACACAGAGAAGCTTGCCGAAGCACAGCGGCGTTTCGCGACGCTACAGAATGAGCTGCAGTCGTCTCTGGACGCGCAGCGGGAGAGCCGTCGAGCCACGGGCCTGCGCCGTCGTCGCGCTGTCTTCCACCTGTCGCAGCAGGAGCGCTGCAAACATCGCAATATCAAAGACCTGCAGCTGGCCTTCAGCGAGTTCTACCTCAGCCTTATCCTGCTGCAGAACTACCAGGTCTGAAAGCACACCACAAACTGATGTTTGGAAAATGTATTCAAGTAATGAATTTAGTCATGACATTTGATATAAAGGACTAGACGGAACCTTCTGCTCATTTACACACATGATAACTTTATTCACTCAGTTGTGGGGTTTTTTTTTTTTATTCCCATATTATTTAATATCCAGTTAGTGTCATATTGTTTTTTTATTCTTTTTTTTTAATTCTCTGATTTGTATACATTTTTTGCTGTTCTTTGACTTAAAAATCAGTCTCATTTAAAGTTGTAATGGTTTCTCCCTGTCAGAATCTAAACTTCACAGGTTTTCGGAAGATTTTAAAGAAGCATGACAAGATCTTTGAGACGATGCGAGGTGCTGATTGGCGTGAGCTTCATGTTGAAGTGGCTCCTTTTTACACCTGTAAGAAGATCACTCAGCTCATCTCTGAAACCGAGGTACCGTACACTTTACAGTGAAATGACTCATTCCACTCAAACATAAAGCATTTAAAACATAAAATACTTAATCTCCTTTCTGCTTTAAAGAGGAATTGAATTTGACAGCCTGATCAAACTAGCACAGTGGTTAGTTATTCTAACAGCATGTTCTCAAATCCCCAGGCTCTTGTTACCGCAGAGCTGGAAGGAGGAGACCGACAGAAAGCTTGAAGAGGCTCCGAGTGCCCCCACTGGAGCAGCGCAGGTAGAACACTGTGACCTTCACTAGAACACCTTTTCATTAGTACTGTTAAAAGGACATAAACCTCTCACCATCCTGTGCTCTTTATCTTAGCCTGCACCAGCATGGACCACTTTTAGAGTGGGACTCTACTGTGGCATCTTCGTCGCTTTAACAGTCACAGTCATCATCACAGGTATATAACCTCTAATGAGGGTTTAACTTGCAAAAAGGTTAATTCAAATCTTCTCTAAATGCTTGAGCCAAACTCATGTCCTTGAGATCTCTTGCAAAGAAATTGTGATCTGGACAAGAATAGTATTTTCTGTGGGCAGTGTGCAAAAATTGCTACGTTTTAGCAAGTGATGTTTCAGACCCAGAGATCATATTCACAAGGCCCAACATGAGAACCTGAGGTACTGCTCTGTAAAAAGAGCTCTGCTTGTTCTCTCCTTCCCTCAAATATACGTACAACCTCAGGCCTTTGAGCTGTGAGACAGAACAATGTTTTCCACAGGTTTCTTCTTTCCCTATGTTCAGTCTATATCTTGCTATCTCTCTCCTATCTTTTTCTTTGTTTTTCCTGAATTGCGTTTTCACATTATCTTCTTGCTTTTAGTCACAGATGAAGACACTGTCAAGAGATACTATGCCAAGTTTGAGGAGAAGTTCTTCCAAACATGTGAGAAGGAGCTGGCCAAAATCAACACTTTCTATTCAGGTAACCATGTGTAAACACTAGACTTGTTTGAGGTAAAGCTCACTGTTTGTGTCTGCTCCCTGTTGTTTCCATTTTTTGTCATTAGTATTTACAGTGACAGATTACCCATCACACAGAGATTTAACTTTTCGAAAACAGACAGTAAAGCTCCTGATTCAAAGCCAGGACTGCCATTAAACCAGGTTATTAAACCATGTTATTTTATCATATCCCATTAAATAACCACCTGCTTTCTCTTTCTCTCACTCACATGGTTCTCTTACTCTCATTTATGTCCTTGTCCAGTTTATATTGGGTTACACTTTGTTTTAAGGGAAGTTGTTGTTCTTGTTACAGTGTAATTACACAAATAAGCACTGAGTAATATTGATTAACCACATGTACTTATGATAGGGTTTGGGTTAGGGTTGGTACCTTGTATAATTTACTTTTATTATTATTATAGTAAGTACTTGTTACCGCAGAGCTGGAAGGAGGAGACCGACAGAAAGCTATGAAGAGGCTCCGAGTGCCCCCACTGGGAGCAGCGCAGGTAGAACACTGTGACCTTCACTAGAACACCTTTTCATTAGTACTGTTAAAAGGACATAAACCTCTCACCATCCTGTGCTCTTTATCTTAGCCTGCACCAGCATGGACCACTTTTAGAGTGGGACTCTACTGTGGCATCTTCGTCGCTTTAACAGTCACAGTCATCATCACAGGTATATAACCTCTAATGATAGTTTGCCTTTAGTTACTTTATCAAGTCAAATTTCACAAGGCTTCTTCTTTTCTTTACCACATCAAAGATGGATAACAACAGAAATATAACCCTGAAACCCAAGGATTCAGTACTTTTGCTATTTTAACAATTTCATGTTTTGCACACCTGTAGTTGTGGGAAAACTGCTTGGTGAAGACCGGGAGAATGTGTGGCCGCTGGTAAGAATTTATCGGGGTGGTTTCCTGCTCATCGAATTCCTTTTCTTGTTGGGCATCAACACATATGGCTGGAGACAGGCTGGCGTGAACCACGTCTTAATATTCGAGCTCAACCCCCGAAACAACCTGTCCCACCAACATCTCTTTGAGGTAACTTGTAAATATGTCATTGAAGTTCTGAGCAGTACAGTGAATGCTATTTTTATGTTCTGTGAAATAAAGACAAGCGGAGACATTTGTGATAATAAGACATTTTAAAATTACAGTTTGAAATTGTAAATTTTCAGGTCATTTATTTTGTTAGTGTGGGGGTGGGAGGGGTGTAAGTGCATTTAAAATAATCAGATTGCGCACATTAAAAAAGTATTTTGACAACTACTTTATGCTTTTATAGATTTTGCAGTGCAGAGCTTCTGTCATATTTTCTGCCTTGCTAAAAACAATATAAAATAAAAATATGTATGCAACTCAGTCAATAATTTGCATAGGTTACTGAACTTGATACAGTTTTCTAAGCAGAAATCAATAGATGATCTTGTGATTTCGTTAGATGCGGAAAAGGTATTTGACCGCATCAAATGGCCATATTTATTTCATATGTTACATAAATATGGTGTTGCTGAGCATTTTATCAAATGGGTCAAGTTATTGTATCACAAGCCTCTTTCTGCTGTGCGAGAGTTGGGAGAGGTACGAGACAAGTTAGCCTCTTTTATTTTCTTTAGCGATCAAACATCTTAGAGCAGAAGCTATAAGAATAAATACTAACATTTGCGGGTTAACAGTAGCAAATAGCCAACACAAGATTAACCCGTACGCAGAATCCTGAAACATCTACCCCAGCTCTTATAGACACGATTAACAGATTTGGCTTTTTTTTTCAGGATATATTAATTAATTTCAATAAATCATGGACAATCCTTTGGTGGATTAAAACAAATAGCCCAAACACTACCCTTTTTTCCTTTCAGATGGTTTCCTGAGGGCTTGATATAACTAGACATAAATGTTACCCCTTCCTTTGAACAAATGTAAAAGTCAAACTTTCTCCTGCATTTTGAGTGCATTCAAGTGGATATAGAAAGGTGGAAATTTCTTTCTATTTCTTTGCTAGGTCAGATCTTCTTCTGAAGATGAATATTCTTCCCAGATTACCCCCCATTCAAATGATTCAGATAAGCTTCACACATAAAACCATCAGGAAATTGAATGGTTGGCTTATTTCATTTATATGGTCAGATCCGTGTGGTTTGATTTGAAAAAAAGTTAATCAAGCAAATTTCCTTTAAATCTACTTTCAGATAGATTTAAATCCTTGAAATTCGCTTGCAGTAACCGTGTTATCACAATTTGTACTATCAATGTATGGCAGTCTATAAGACGCTTGGAGGATAGACCTCAGCTCACCTCAGCGTTTACTCCTATTTGTGGTAACTGACTTCCTGCTGGGGACTGTAGACTCAGGCTTCAGATTCAGGGCCTCACCTCATGGCAGGGATTATTTAATGGACACATTTTGATGTCATCTGACCAACTAGTTGACAAATACAACATCCCACGGGCAGGATTTTTTTCTGCCATTTACAATTAATAGACTATATCGGCTGTGGAGAGGCAGCTTTTTCTACACCTGGACAATCTAAAAGTTCCTTCTGCAAGATTCTTAAGGATTGTGGTTCTTCAGATGTGTAATTTCTAAAAGAGACATGGTAAAGAATACTTAATGTACAAATCACAGTCGATCAATGGGAAGAAGCCTGGAATAATGCAGAGACCCTGAGTATATGTTACTAAGTAAAAGCAATATAATTTAAAATCTTACACGGAGCTCTCCTCTCCCCCTTTCTGAGGCACAAGCTCCTCAATGTGCCCGAAATGTAAAACAGAGGAGAGAGATCTTATTCATTGTTTTCGGTTTTGTAGGGAGATTCAGATTTTGGGTTGCGGTAGGACTTAGATGCTATCTTGTCTATAAACACGGGCTGTGTGACCCAATGTATATGCTGTTTTTAATACATGGTGACATTACTACAGATAAAGATAAAAAGATGCTTTAAGTTTCTATCATTTTGTGCAAGTTTTTTTTTTTTATTCCCATATTATTTAATATCCAGTTAGTGTCATATTGTTTTTTTATTCTTTTTTTTTAATTTCTGATTTGTATACATTTTTTGCTGTTCTTTACTTAAAAATCAGTCTCATTTAAAGTTGTAATGGTTTCTCCCTGTCAGAATCTAAACTTCACAGGTTTTCGGAAGATTTTAAAGAAGCATGACAAGATCTTTGAGACGATGCGAGGTGCTGATTGGCGTGAGCTTCATGTTGAAGTGGCTCCTTTTTACACCTGTAAGAAGATCACTCAGCTCATCTCTGAAACCGAGGTACCGTACACTTTACAGTGAAATGACTCATTCCACTCAAACATAAAGCATTTAAAACATAAAATACTTAATCTCCTTTCTGCTTTAAAGAGGAATTGAATTTGACAGCCTGATCAAACTAGCACAGTGGTTAGTTATTCTAACAGCATGTTCTCAAATCCCCAGGCTCTTGTTACCGCAGAGCTGGAAGGAGGAGACCGACAGAAAGCTATGAAGAGGCTCCGAGTGCCCCCACTGGGAGCAGCGCAGGTAGAACACTGTGACCTTCACTAGAACACCTTTTCATTAGTACTGTTAAAAGGACATAAACCTCTCACCATCCTGTGCTCTTTATCTTAGCCTGCACCAGCATGGACCACTTTTAGAGTGGGACTCTACTGTGGCATCTTCGTCGCTTTAACAGTCACAGTCATCATCACAGGTATATAACCTCTAATGAGAGTTTGCCTTTAGTTACTTTATCAAGTCAAATTTCACAAGGCTTCTTCTTTTCTTTACCACATCAAAGATGGATAACAACAGAAATATAACCCTGAAACCCAAGGATTCAGTACTTTTGCTATTTTAACAATTTCATGTTTTGCACACCTGTAGTTGTGGGAAAACTGCTTGGTGAAGACCGGGAGAATGTGTGGCCGCTGGTAAGAATTTATCGGGGTGGTTTCCTGCTCATCGAATTCCTTTTCTTGTTGGGCATCAACACATATGGCTGGAGACAGGCTGGCGTGAACCACGTCTTAATATTCGAGCTCAACCCCCGAAACAACCTGTCCCACCAACATCTCTTTGAGGAACTTTCTGTTCTGAGCAGTACAGTGAATGCTTTTTTATGTTCTGTGAAATAAAGACAAGCGGAGACATTTGTGATAATAAGACATTTTAAAATTACAGTTTGAAATTGTAAATTTTCAGGTCATTTATTTTGTTAGTGTGGGGGTGGGAGGGGTGTAAGTGCATTTAAAATAATCAGATTGCGCACATTAAAAAAGTATTTTGACACCTACTTTATGCTTTTATAGATTTTGCAGTGCAGAGCTTCTGTCATATTTTCTGCCTTGCTAAAAACAATATAAAATAAAAATATGTATGCAACTCAGTCAATAATTTGCATAGGTTACTGAACTTGATACAGTTTTCTAAGCAGAAATCAATAGATGATCTTGTGATTTCGTTAGATGCGGAAAAGGTATTTGACCGCATCAAATTGTGCTTCTCTTAGTAAAGATGTCAGATTTCACAGAAATCCATCTTTGACATGTATGGGTTTAAAAATATGTTTTATGAGGTATAAATATGGAAGGTTTTTAAGTACTATTCTTTTTTAATTCATTGGAGTGGTGAGCCATAATATTGACGACAACCTATATATTTAAATATGCATACATTTTTCACTCTGTTTTTGTGCAGATTGCTGGTTTCCTTGGAGTTCTTTGGTGTGTCAGTATTCTGTCCTGCCTCTTCGCTGAGGACACAATGATCCCTATACAAGTGAACCCTCTAGCTCTCTATGGGTTCTTCTTCTTCTTCCTTATCAACCCTTTCAAAACATGCTACTACAAATCTCGCTTCTGGCTGCTCAAATTACTGGTAAGGGCCAGGAGAATCCAAATACATATCACACAACAGCATTCGTTGTGATTTTCAAGGTTTTCATTATTCCATTTGTAAATTATTGATTGAATTGGTCAAATCCTCCTCCTTTATTTTCCACCCTTTTCTGTTCGTAGTTTCGGGTGGTCACAGCTCCATTTCACAGAGTTGGGTTTGCAGATTTCTGGCTGGCTGACCAACTCAACTCTCTAGTAGTGCTTCTGATGGATCTGGAGTACATGATCTGCTTCTACAGTATAGAGCTGATCTGGACCAATTCTGAGGGGAAGCTAATGAGTAAAGGTATCCAGATGCACATCAATGTCCTTGCATTTTAATTTAATCATGCTTTTATTGGGCAGTCAATGATGAAATGTTAATGCGTTTTTGTTTTCAAACCAGATGGAGGGATTTGTCACTCATATTCATATGGAGTACGAGCTGTAATCGAGTGTTTGCCTGCCTGGTTCCGGTTTGTGCAGTGCCTGAGGCGTTACCGGGACACAAAGCGTGCCTTCCCTCACCTGGTCAATGCTGGCAAATACTCCACTACTTTCTTCTGGGTCATCTTTTATGCGCTCTATAAGACTCATGAACGTAAGCACCTGAGCTGTTACATTCTTTTCCTGCAATTCTTTTGTTTACCCAACATGGCATTTTTTTGTTTCCACTCAAAACAAGTGTGAAAGGCACTCTTTGTCAGGTAAAATATGGTGTATGATATTTTTTTTTGAGATTAAAAGCGGACCACACATCGAACCTTGAGGAACGTCATGTGGCTAAATGTGCAGTCCTGTGTTCTCTTATGTCTGTGATGTTCTCTCATGTCACTACCTGTCTGTTATCATTAGATGTTCAGGAAGGTCAGGTCTTCTTGTATATAATGATTGCCTGCAAGATCATTAATTCCTGCTACACCTTAATCTGGGACCTGAAGATGGACTGGGGTCTGTTTGACAAAAACGCAGGGGAGAACACCCTTCTCAGAGAGGAGATAGTATATCCACAGAAAGTAAGAATACACACACACTGTTGGCACTTCAGTTGTCTTATTTAAATATTTTTGTAGTGAACAGACCCCTCCACAGCATTTACACTGTGGACAGATTCGTTGTTGTTAATTTGTGTGCTCTCTTTGAACAGGCTTACTATTACTGTGCCATAATAGAAGATGTAATCTTGCGCTTTGCATGGACCATTCCGCATTCCCTCGGGATTATGACTACATACCCCAACATTTCTGATATTTTGGCCACTATCCTCGCACCTCTGGAGGTCTTCAGGTGAGCATACCTGCATATATCCATATGCCTGGTTTCGTGACTCATTAACCTATTCCTACCCACAACCTCTGGTTAATAGTTGACCTCTTTGATGAACATGTTTTTCATGACATAGCTATTGTGTATTTTAGCATTATTGGAACGCTATATTGGCCAATCTGAAGCCATGACAATCAAGAAGCCATTTCATCTGTTTTTATTCATCAGGCCCCCATCCTCATTAATGTCTCCTAAATTAATGGCATATTATTTTTCAGCTGGAAATAGTAAAGTAACTTACCCTCATAATCTGACATCTGTTTCAGGCGCTTTGTTTGGAACTTCTTCCGTCTGGAGAACGAACACCTGAATAACTGTGGTGAGTTCAGAGCGGTGCGGGACATCTCAGTAGCGCCTCTGAATGCAGATGACCTGACGCTGCTGGAGCAAATGATGGACCAGGAGGATGGTGTGAGGAACAGAAAGGAAAGAAGAACTGGAAGAGAAGCTACAGCATGTCCTGAAAAGACCACGCCTCTCCTCCCAGTACGTGCAACCACACAGACATAAATCCAGACATGGAATCCATTAAAACAAGCTTTGAACAGCAAAAGCAGCTGGCAATAGATGCAACATAAAGAAACGTCAGATGAATCTACATCAGCTGAATTTAATTTTAAACATGAAAAGATTTTGTCAAATTGGTTTAAATCTTTGGTTCTCATCCTTTTTGACTCCTCTCTTTGTCCACAACAATATTCAATTGCCTGACATTCCTAGTTTCTGTAAATTACAGTGTGGAAAATAATTATTTGATCCCTACTTATTTTGTAAGTTTGCCCACTTACAAAGAAATGAAGGGTCTATAATTTTTATGGTAGGTTTATTTTAACGGATAGAGACTGAATATCAACCCGGTCAGTATTCTGTCCTGCCTCTTCGCTGAGGACACAATGATCCCTATACAAGTGAACCCTCTAGCTCTCTATGGGTTCTTCTTCTTCTTCCTTATCAACCCTTTCAAAACATGCTACTACAAATCTCGCTTCTGGCTGCTCAAATTACTGGTAAGGGCCAGGAGAATCCAAATACATATCACACAACAGCATTCGTTGTGATTTTCAAGGTTTTCATTATTCCATTTGTAAATTATTGATTGAATTGGTCAAATCCTCCTCCTTTATTTTCCACCCTTTTCTGTTCGTAGTTTCGGGTGGTCACAGCTCCATTTCACAGAGTTGGGTTTGCAGATTTCTGGCTGGCTGACCAACTCAACTCTCTAGTAGTGCTTCTGATGGATCTGGAGTACATGATCTGCTTCTACAGTATAGAGCTGATCTGGACCAATTCTGAGGGGAAGCTAATGAGTAAAGGTATCCAGATGCACATCAATGTCCTTGCATTTTAATTTAATCAAGCTTTTATTCGGCAGTCAATGATGAAATGTTAATGCGTTTTTGTTTTCAAACCAGATGGAGGGATTTGTCACTCATATTCATATGGAGTCGAGCTGTAATCCAGTGTTTGCCTGCCTGGTTCCGGTTGTGCAGTGCCTGAGGCGTTACCGGGACACAAAGCGTGCCTTCCCTCACCTGGTCAATGCTGGCAAATACTCCACTACTTTCTTCTGGGTCATCTTTTATGCGCTCTATAAGACTCATGAACGTAAGCACCTGAGCTGTTACATTCTTTTCCTGCAATTCTTTTGTTTACCCAACATGGCATTTTTTTGTTTCCACTCAAAACAAGTGTGAAAGGCACTCTTTGTCAGGTAAAATATGGTGTATGATATTTTTTTTTGAGATTAAAAGCGGACCACACATCGAACCTTGAGGAACGTCATGTGGCTAAATGTGCAGTCCTGTGTTCTCTTATGTCTGTGATGTTATCTCATGTCACTACCTGTCTGTTATCATTAGATGTTCAGGAAGGTCAGGTCTTCTTGTATATAATGATTGCCTGCAAGATCATTAATTCCTGCTACACCTTAATCTGGGACCTGAAGATGGACTGGGGTCTGTTTGACAAAAACGCAGGGGAGAACACCCTTCTCAGAGAGGAGATAGTATATCCACAGAAAGTAAGAATACACACACACTGTTGGCACTTCAGTTGTCTTATTTAAATATTTTTGTAGTGAACAGACCCCTCCACAGCATTTACACTGTGGACAGATTCGTTGTTGTTAATTTGTGTGCTCTCTTTGAACAGGCTTACTATTACTGTGCCATAATAGAAGATGTAATCTTGCGCTTTGCATGGACCATTCCGCGTTCCCTCGGGATTATGACTACATACCCCAACATTTCTGATATTTTGGCCACTATCCTCGCACCTCTGGAGGTCTTCAGGTGAGCATACCTGCATATATCCATATGCCTGGTTTCGTGACTCATTAACCTATTCCTACCCACAACCTTTGGTTAATAGTTGACCTCTTTGATGAACATGTTTTTCATGACATAGCTATTGTGTATTTTAGCATTATTGGAACGCTATATTGGCCAATCTGAAGCCATGACAATCAAGAAGCCATTTCATCTGTTTTTATTCATCAGGCCCCCATCCTCATTAATGTCTCCTTAAATTAATGGCATATTATTTTTCAGCTGGAAATAGTAAAGTAACTTACCCTCATAATCTGCCATCTGTTTCAGGCGCTTTGTTTGGAACTTCTTCCGTCTGGAGAACGAACACCTGAATAACTGTGGTGAGTTCAGAGCGGTGCGGGACATCTCAGTAGCGCCTCTGAATGCAGATGACCTGACGCTGCTGGAGCAAATGATGGACCAGGAGGATGGTGTGAGGAACAGAAAAGGAAAGAAGAACTGGAAGAGAAGCTACAGCATGTCCTTGAAAAGACCACGCCTCTCCTCCCAGTACGTGCAACCACACAGACATAAATCCAGACATGGAATCCATTAAAACAAGCTTTGAACAGCAAAAGCAGCTGGCAATAGATGCAACATAAAGAAACGTCAGATGAATCTACATAAGCTGAATTTAATTTTAAACATGAAAAGATTTTGTCAAATTGGTTTAAATCTTTGGTTCTCATCCTTTTTGACTCCTCTCTTTGTCCACAACAATATTCAATTGCCTGACATTCCTAGTTTCTGTAAATTACAGTGTGGAAAATAATTATTTGATCCCTACTTATTTTGTAAGTTTGCCCACTTACAAAGAAATGAAGGGTCTATAATTTTTATGGTACTTGGTGACTGTGGTCCCAACTGCCTTGATATCATTAACAAGCTCCTCCATGTAGTTCAGGGCTGATCCCTCGCCTTTCTCATGATCATCCTTACCTCATGAGGACAGATCTTGCATGGAGCTCCAGACCGAGGGCGATTGATTTTTCCTTTTGTATTTCTTCCATTTCCGATTAATCACACCAACAGTCGTTTCCTTCTCTCCAATCTTCTTGCTGATGATCTTGTAGCCCATTCCAGCTTTGTGCAGGTCTACAATCTGGTCCCTGACGTTTGACAGCTCTTTGGTCTTGCCCATGGTGGTGGAGAGGTTGGAATGGAAGATACAGATTCTGTGGACAGGTTTCCACTGACATTAGGAGTACTTTCTTAAAGTGACTAATCTGTGTTTAACACGGGCACATAACCAATCTGTGGGAGGCAGAGTTCTTGCTGGTTGCTTGGGGATCAAATACTTACTTCACTCGATCAAATGCTAATCAATTTACAATCTTTATATAATGTGTTTTTCTGAATTTTTGGGTTGATTTTCTGTCTCAATCCGTTAACATAAACCTACCATAAAAATTATAGACCCTTGATTTCTTTGTAAGTGGGCGAACTTACAAAATTAGCAGGGTATCAAATAATTATTTTACATTTCAAGAGTCCAGAAGTATTAAGAAATGAACGCTCTTCAGGGATCCCAAACTTTTGAATTTTAAATCCATGAATTTGCCTGACTTTTCCAGTTGTTTTAATTACTTGTTACTTGTTACTGAATATGCATTACTTGTGTATATTCATTTTAAACTGCCTACAGAGTTTGAAGATTTTATTAATTGACCTGACTTAAAATCACTTTTAAATGACGCTGCCTCATGTATACTTTTTTTTTTTTTTTTAAACCTGGGTTTTTACTTCTTGAAGTGAAACAAAATAAGAAATACCTTTATTTTTAGCTTATCATAATGCTTTTTTCCTAATCTTAAATAATTTTTAGTCATCTTGCGTCCCCTTTGAAAGTTTGCAGAGGCCCCCTGGTTGGGAACAACTGGTTTAGATGCTATAGCATTGTCTGAGATTAAAGATACCAAAATCAAAAAGCTTATCCTTTTATTAGCGTTGCAACTTCATCCTTAAAACACATAGTTTTTACATGGACTTTAACACTTTGTGGCACTTTCAATGGAGAGGGTGCAAAATAGGGCTTGAAACCCCCCAAAAAAGCTGTATTTTTTGGTTTCAGATCAGTTTAACCTTCAGAATATGTTGTTTATGATATTAATTAAATGAGTAACTGTTGTAGTTTTAGCATAAAATAAGATATTTCTAAGTTTGTAGTTATTGATGAATGCATGTTTCCTGTAATAGAAAAATTATTGTTTTTCTTAAAACAAAAAGATTGTCAAATCTTTGAAAACTCGATTGAATTGAGAAAATGACTTGATTTGTTGACCTATATGAGTTAATTTAGCAGTTTCCAAATTTAAACTCTCACTAAAGGACATATTTTAAAAAATTGTGCCTTTAATAAAAAGTAACGGGACATCAGGGACCCTATTTGGTGAATAAAATGGCCTTGTAAGCTTCTGAGCACCATTATACAGATGCTCTCATGATGAAAGTTTGATTAACTCAAGGATCTCTCAATTTATTTTTTTGTTTTTTTTCAGGTCGAAAGTCCGAGACACCAAAGTCCTGATAGAGGACACAGATGACGACACCTGACCTTTGCGTCCGCAATGGCTTGATAAAGTGTTTTTCAAGGACCATAGACCTCAGTGAGCCTCGACTCTTCAGAAGCTATCCAATCAATCCATCACAAAGCTGCCTGACTAAACCACACACACACACACACTTCTCACAACATCTCACTGACTCGTACATGCATATGAGCTCACAACAGGAGCGGACACTTCTTAGTTACTGTACTGTTTTCGATTCCTTCGTTGCTGCCTTGATCATTTTTGGGAAGATACAATATGTGGATCTTCAAGTGAATTCAAAGGACAGCGTGTCAGTTCACAAACCGCTTGATTGGACTGCGCTCATACAAATCAAACACCTGACTATGGACACTTCATTGCAGCAGGTGTGATCAGTCAATCGGTTTGGATACTTTCTTTCAAGACTTTTATGAGGAGGGTATGAAGACATTCATGTAGCACATGGACTTGTTTACCCTCATTCATGAAAATGGCAATTTCTTTTCTGAATGTACATTTCATTGTTATTTATGTGAAGGAGAGATGCCTTGAACGTTGCTTTAAACCTTGGACTTTTACCCAGGACCTCTGCATGCTTTTGACCAACCCTCAGGTGGCTCTGAATGAAAAATACCAATTTGATATTTATAGTTATTAAATACTTTGCCATTCGAAGTCGATTTAAACACAAACCACCGACGTAGTTACCTAATCTAAAATGCCAAATGGGATTTATACCTCTGTTATTAAACATTTTTCTTTCATGTGTCTTACAGTCAGTCTAGTTTGAAGAGGTGCTGCTTTTGTAGACCCAGAAAGAGAAAAAACCCTTTTGCTTTAAAAGTGTCAGGCTCGTGTTAAGAGCTAGCCAAATATCTAAAGCATTCCTTGAGAACATTTCATTAGCCTTCATTTTAAAGCAAACTTCCTTCATATGATCCTCCTGAAACTCCATTTTGTTGTTGTTTTTTTTAAGTGTGAAAAACACACATAAACCTTATTCTCTCGTCACATTCCACTCGAGTAGCATTCCAGGTCTCTGATCGTTTTTTATTTTAATTTCAGTCAGTGTCTTCCAGAGCAACTTCCAGACCACCTGAGGGTTTCAGAGGTTCCAGGGAGAACCGAAACCTTCCATTTCTTTTCAGATGAAGCTTATGACTGATACACGAGCACAACGAGTTTCTGTGTGAATCATTCGTAAAACTTGTTGCGTAAATCATGATGAGACGTTAGGCAAGGATGGTTTTCTGAATGACTATGCCCAGGTTGTTCTCGTATGATGTTTTATAATCCATTCGAGTTGGAAATGTGCATTTGTACCCTGAGACCTTGCTGTCTGTGAACGAGATCATTGTAAGACATTCATAAGATTCAACTACGCTGCAAGACTCAAAGACTCTCACCGGCTACACCTCACATACTATGTCATGTACTACTGTCCCAAGTAAATGCTTGGACCAAAAATATAAAAAAACAAAGTTTCTCTGTTGATGTTTTCTTGTGGTATTTAAACTCATTTCAGACATGCATTGAGATTGAGATTTCTAAACCACAAAAATTGACAAGATTGCCTTGTTATAGCTCAAACTTAGTCTAAAACTACTCTTTGGTTTCTGAAATCTGAATCTAAATGTGAGATTCTTAAATGGATATTTCACCCAAAATTTAAAACGCTGTCATTTACTCTCCCTCATGTCATTTCATACCCATATGACTTTAGCTTTTCTTCAAAAAGTTGTAATGAATCCTAAGAGATTTCGGTCTCTCCATTGAAAGACCGTGTAACCAAAACTTTGCTGCTCCAAAAAGTTCATAAAGAGATTGTAATCCAAATCTTAAGAGACACAATCGCTTTATATGATGTACAGCTTTTATTTAGGCTTTTATTCATATATAAACACTGATCCAATATGGTAAACAGAAGCTCAAACACTTGTTCTCACTCGTCACTAAAGCTCATTTGAGCTCCCTCAAGAAAACCAATGAGGCTTGTTCTTGTGCGTCAAGCCTAAATTAAATCTGTTCATCTTATGTGATCGTGTTTTTTAACCACAATATTTAATGGAATTTAGAAAATTATAACACAATGCAGCTTACCAAAAAAAAAAAACTTTATTCCCATCACATTTTAGTAGTCTATCCATGCGTGGTCCAATTGTTCATTTAACAGTTACATGATGGTCCTTTCTCTACTCTGACATCCAGTCACATTGGCACACAAGTGGTTGTAGATGAAGTGACTGACTGTCAGCTCTACAGAAGCTTGTGTGAATGAAGTCTCAGAGAAAGTCAGCAAACAATGAGATGTTACAGTCCAGATGCTTGTCCAAGAGCCAGTCAGTACAGCTCCGTCTGTGCATTAGAAAAAACACCCACTCAAAAACACTCATTAACAAGTGTTTTATGATGCATAGTTTAAAAATTAAGGCATCTAGAGGAAAGAAATTAGTCTTTTCCCTCCCATAAATGAATGTGAAAGCAGAAACGTGTGTTTTCATGATGATAGCCACAACACTGTTTTACAGTTGTAAGAAACCTAAAGACACTCCAGCGGAGATCTCATTTCCAGAGCAGCCTTCATTTGAGTTCCAGGACCATAGGAGCTGGGTTCTCCAGGTAAGACCGCCACAGGTTGGAGAAGCGGGACATGGTAGCCCCTTCTACGACACGATGATCGGCGGACCAGCTGACGTTCATGATGTATGCCTTCACTATCTCATCACGGGAGTTAAACCTGGGCAGCACCTGCAGCAGAGCAGAGAAACGGCTTTAAGTTTAAAGGCACAGTCACATAAGTGGAATATCACTTAAAATTTAGCCCAAAAAAAGCCCATTGTCAATAATGTAGCGATGTATGAAGCACAGCTCACACAGAACCACTTCTAGTGGTCAGCAGAGTGAGGACAACTTGAACCCGACACGAACTCTGCGGGGGGAAATCTTTCACCCTCGCTTGGATTTCTAGTGAAAATCACTGCATATTGGATATTGGCCAAAAAATAAATAAAAATCTTCAAACAATGATACATTATATGGTGATTATAAAACAAAAAGTTCATATTAACACATGAACTGTATTCATGTAACTTCAACCATTGCAAGAGCAGTTCAGTTTAATGATTCTAAAAATGTCATGTGATGATGTATATAACTACATTTTCCTTAAACCTTGAATACATGCGAGCGTACGTATCGTAGTAAGTTTAGAAATATATTTTTTAATAGCATTGAAAGTTTTGGGTAGTGGCACAACATTACATTTTACAACCTGAACTAATCTTGTCAAAGTCCTAAAAAAATGACAAATTATCTGATTTTAGTAGAATATCTGACCTTGATACACAGTCTTGAGGTTCTGCAGTGGTGAGCCATAGTATGAATGAACTTCATTTTTAATTTTAGTTTTTTCAATAAATTAATAGAGGTGACAAAAAGTGCAAAATATCAGCATGTATGGGTTATTATAATTCGCTTTTCGCCATTGAGAATGAGGACATACTCATAGGTAGCTTGCTGTCACGTGACGAATTGAGGCCGTCCACCATTTTGGGAGGATACGCTATGGGTTGCCAGGGGCAACAGTGCAAGAGCAATACAGAGACGGAGCAGGAAAGACGGCTCGAGGAATTATAATAGAAATTACGAGAAAATTAAGAAGAAATGGAGAAGAATGCGGCAAAAGAAAAGGGTCCTTACAGGGAGAAACTTACTACCAATGCCAAACAAAAATGTATATCCTCCAAACAGGATAACGATCATGAGGCCCAACATTCGGGGCGGCTGCAGTCGAGGCCCAAATAGGGTAACATATTGTTTAAGACCAAGTACAGGGTGTAATTTATGCATAACTAGTGGCCAAACTGCAATCTGTTCCAGTGGATGAATGATTCGGGCTGAGCATTGACACTAATTCACAAGCTTGCGATTGGTCTCAATTCTATCGGATCAGGAACATGTCAATTTTCGTCAAGAAAAATAAATAAATAAATCTCTAATGCTGTAAACTGTACAGTGAATCCTTTCAATTGGTACATTACTATAATATTAAAGGTTAGAACGTTTAAATTGCACATAAGGTTTTTCTGCATTTAGGCAGTAGCTATCATCAAAAAAAAAAATCATGATGAATTTACTCAAACATACATGAACTATTGAAGAACAGGTTGAGTAAGCATAAAATTAATATGTAAATAGTGGATATTTAGCAAAAATGCTTTTCTCTAGTGTTCATTTTTCTAGCTAACTATCAAGTTAATGGTCATTGAATGGGTTTCCTGAGGTAAATGTAACATTATGTGACATTGTTTACAAGCTGTTTTACTGACGTCTTTCTGCGGTTGAAACACTGATTGCGCGATTACATGAGATATGATACATTTCAGTAAGTTCTGTTTCTTTTAACATACCTTCTAATGTTCATTCGTGTTTATTTTGTGGTGTAACTAGTAGTAAAGAGGAAGAGGTGAATGGTTCTTGGACTTGCTATCTGAAGCTACAGCGATCTGTCACGCCACATTAAATAGCATCAAAATGGTATTCATTGTTTGAATCACAATCAGAATTTAGAATCTGATTATTGGATGGAAGGGACACTACAAGTAATGTTAAGTGAAGTGTTGTTCATGCATCAACTGAAAACAGCATAGACTAAAATGATCGATTCTTGGGATTTAAAGGGATAGTTCACCCAAAAATGAAAATTCTGTCATCATTTACTCACCCTCATGTTGTTCCAAACCACAACATGTGAGAGTTTCTTGCTCTTTGCTTGTTGTGCGAGTTTCTTGCTCTGCTGAACACAAAAGATATTTTGAAGAATATGGGTAATCAAACAGTTGGACCCCATTGACTTCCATAGTTAAAAAAAAAAAAAAAATACTATGAAAGTCAATGGGGTCCATCAACTGTCTGATTACCAACATTCTTTAAAATATCTTCAACTGTGTTCGCAGAAGAAAGAAATTCATACAGGTTTGAAACAACTTGAGGGTGAACTAAATACTTTCAAACCAGCACTACAAATGACGTGAGTTTGGGACAAGGTTACCTGTTCGTCTGAGATATGGAAGATGAGGATTTTTGGGAAACTGTTTAGACAATTCCATTGGGGGATGCAGAAAATACACACTTGACCTATTTCTGAAGTCTGAAGTCAGGTGGACGGCGCCTCACCGAGCCAATGTTGGAGAGGGTGAAAGTTCCTCCAGTGAGGTCAGCGGTGCCCAGCTGTCCAGCCGAACCCAGAGTCTGCAGACGGTTGAGCTCCACAGCAATGTCAAAAACACTGAGGGCCTGAACGCTCTTCACATTGGGCACCAGGAGGCCCTGAGGAGTGTCCATTGCCAGACCGATGTTATGAGACGCCTGAGAGAACACAACTAAAAACTGTTATTCAAATAGTGCTGTTTAGGACATTTCAGCATACCATGAGCCTCAAAAAGAAAGGTTGTGATGGAGTGTTTTGGGGTTTGTCTTGCCTTGAATGTGATGTTTTGGCAGCCTTCATCCACAGAGGCATTGAGAACAGGAAACTGCAAGAGCCCTAGTGATGCAGCCTGTACAAAACAGTATATAGACAATCTAGAATTAAAATCTGACCCCAAACACCTGGAGTTAAAGGCACACTATGTAAATAATCCAAATATCCAAAACCCACTAGAACAATTAGTGA
This sequence comes from Leuciscus waleckii, assembly GCA_900092035.1. Classification (NCBI taxonomy): domain Eukaryota; kingdom Metazoa; phylum Chordata; class Actinopteri; order Cypriniformes; family Leuciscidae; genus Leuciscus; species Leuciscus waleckii. The sequence continues at coordinate 14,493,576 of FLSR01004872.1, read as the reverse complement.
TGCACCGATGTGAAAATTGAGGCCGATACCGATAACCGATATTAATATTGCTGTTATGGCCGATACCGATA
>FLSR01004872.1:14472102-14491576 GCA_900092035.1 Leuciscus waleckii | reverse complement strand
ATTCTGTCACCATTTACTCACCCTCAAGTTGTTTCAAACTTGTATGAATGTCTTTCTTCTGCTGAACACAAAGGAAGATATTTTTTTTAACAACTTGAGGGTGAGTAAATGGTGACAGAATAAAACATTTTAAGTGAACTATCCCTTTAATTAATATTACATTCTTGGGAAGGCGCACCACATTTAAGAAATAAGAATAAACTTATGGTTCTTTTTTATTTACAACTTTATGGTGCCCGATATTATATATATAAAAAAAAATTGTGTGTGTGTGTGTGCGCGTGTGTGTGTGAATATAGCTGTTCTTTGTTTATTCATGTTAGTTCACAGTGCATTAAGTAACATTAACAAAGATTAATAAATGCTGTATAAGTGCAGTTCATTGCTAACTAATGTGGTTAACTAATGTTAACTAACAAACCTTATTGTAAGGAGTAACCAATATATTTTTGAATATCATTGACCAACATCCAAGAACATGGAGCACACTCAAACTCACCGTTCAGAGGCTCTGTCCTGTCTTTGCCGGAGAAGATGTGTCGCGGGATCGCCAGAGGTGCCATGATGGGCCTCTCCTCTTTGGGAGGGGTCTCAGCAGTGGAAATCACAGGTGTTGGGATTTTCTGGACCTCATAAGGAAGAATGGCTCCTGTCTGCTTGGCTAAGAAACTGATAATGTCCTCTTTTAAAATACGGCCATCTTTTCCAGTCCCGACCACCTCACTTAGTTTAATCTGGTAGAGGACAGATTTAGAGATCAGGAATTATACAGAACTCAATAAAGCCACAATGATAGGTGGGTTACAGTCTGATGCCATGCACAATTACATTGTTCTCCATGGCCAGACGGCGCACCGCTGGTGTCGCCTGGTTTTTTTTATGTGATTGGTTATAGGATATTGCTGGAGTCTCTACCACATCCTCCTCTGGGTCGCCCTCTGCAGGACAAACAGCATTAGTGCACAATGACAGAGATGGAAGGACATTTCCAAGTTCAAAGTGAATATTAAAAATACGATCCACAGCTGTGACTGACCCAGCGCTTTGTCCGTTTCAATGTCTACAAGAGGTGAACCAACATGTGCGACAGCCTCTACATCATAGTACAGCTTACGGATGACGCCATCATAACGGCTTGTGATAGTGACAGATGCTTTGTCACTCTGGACCTCACAAATGCTGTCAAACTGGGAGACCCTGTCCCCTTCCTTGACATACCTGCATACAGCATAAATTTGCTTGGAATATTCACCATTATTTATTATAGAATGGGTTAATCCGTAAAATAAACATGTTTTGCTATTTGCTGATTGCTCTTTTGCACCACTAATGTTTAGGCCGTAACTTTGGAAGCTTGTTTCTGCCACTGAATAAAAAATTAGTGCATCCCACTGGTTCAGCACCCTCTGGATGCAGGTTAACAGACTCAGCCATCTGGTGCTGCAGTACCTGAGGAGCTTCAGGTGGTCTGAATCAGTGAAGTCTACAAACTCTTTGTAGACTTCACATCTTTTTGCACTGAGAGATAGAAAATTACTCTGTTAGTGGTTGGAATTGTGAGTGAGTGTGTGTGTAAAGAATATGAACTGCAGGCCTACAAGGCTACCTTGTTCATGAGTTAGCCACATGCAATGTTGTTACGTTGTGACACACAACATTAGGCGAGAGAAATAGCAGGCCTATATGCATGCATTTACCTTCTATCAAAGTGGGTGTATATCCCCACCAGGATGTCTTCCACTGGTTCCTGGGCTGCTCTGATGCATTATTATTTTTTAATAACGCAGGTTAAAATACAGGAGATTTACGGGTAAATACTAATACGGGAGGACGGCGGGAAAGAAGGGTAAAATATGGGACTTTCCCGGCCAAAACGGGATACTTGACAGGTATGCACGTGACATTCATTCAGTTTATTTTATTTATTTATTCTGAGCTATATACAGAAAATCCAATGTGATCATGATTAGTGTTTATTAATTTTGCTACATTTTAATGTATTGCTTAGTAGAGAATTAAATTGTTTTATTTTTGTCCTTGCTTATAGATGAGGTTGATAGAAGTTAGCCACTTTTGTTCCAACAGAGGATGAAATGTGTCAAATCACAGTGTATATCGCATCTGCACCCAAGTATCGTGATCGTATCGAATCGGGAGATGTAGTTATTATATTATATTATATCTAGTAGTTATTAATTGTTACTAGCATAACATTTTATTCAACAACCAATCCTGAAAAACACAATTTAATGATATATAATATGATCATTTAATTTATGGAGGAATTAAGCCATGGAAGGTCATGTACTAGTGACTTTACCTTTTGTTTTAATACTGTTTTAATACTGTTTATTTACAGTGTATTTTATTCTGCTTACCTGACTCAGAACTGCAGAACTCCTGTCCTGATTGGCTGTGGTAACTCTGTCCTGATTGGCTGTGGCGCCTCCATCGGCGACTGGTCTTTGTATGGAGCCACCGTGAGAGGCCATCATTTTGCTATATCTTGTCCCTTCTCCCACAAACTCCACTATCAGGTACTTTATTTTAATTTAATTTTTTTGCTGCAGTAACGTTGATGTATTTAATCTGCAGATTTTCACAATTAACAACGCCTCTTGCAGTTCAAAACGCTTCTGCTACGTCATGCATTTTTGTCAGTTATGCTTTCAAATTTAATACGTAAGGCAGTCTGTCAGAAGATAGTTTTACTTTATAAAGAAATAAAAATGTATATTTTTATTACAAAATCCCATCGATTCACTTCAGAAGGGCTTTATTAACCCCTGGAGTCGTGTGGATTACTTTTATAACGGATGGATGTGCTTCTGTTGGTTTCAGTTGGCCCCCCATTGACTACCATTATAAAGCTTGGAAGAACCAGAATAAATTAAAATAACTCTGATTGTATTCTGTAATGGTCACTTTTTTCAAGGGAGTAAAGCTTGTTTATGCCCTTAAGAAAAGGAAAATCTGTCAAATAAATTTTTTGTTTTAAAGAAATGTAAAGGAGCATTTTAAAGGAGCGCTCATTAATCAGTGTATTATCTTACCATTAAAGATGCGCATCAACCGTCGCTGAATCCGCTGTTGAAGGTGACGATCATCCATTTATAATCATGCGTAACAACACAGAATAATTGTCATTTGACCATCGGGTGCGGATACTTAAATCAGAGAGAGTTATTGGAGCGAGTGGATGATTCTGGATCAGACTCTGCAGGCGCTAACAGCTCACGGTGAAAACGGCTAACGGGGTTTATCAAGTTAGTGGTATTACCTCCTGCATATTCTATGTGTGCGTGACATGAGCGCACACAGCGCGTGTCTTCTGCAGGTCGTGCTCACCAGGTGTTCATCAAAGATGAAATGTGCCCAGGCTTTTAAAGTCGTTGGAGCATCTTTAATGTTCTCGCACTCGCGTCTCGCCTCCTTCTGCCATTGAATGCTCCCGCGACAAAGCACCTACGCCACACATGACGTCAGAAAAGCGTCAGTACATTATAATCGGTTATGGTCTATTACTACCGATACAGAATCGTCCTCGTCTGTATCACGATGCATCGTAGAAACGATTAATTTCGACACCCCTATTCATTGGACAGGAATTCTCAAGCAGGGAAAACCAGGAAGTGCAAAAACAGGCTCAGCATGGAGATATTCCGTAATGCAATATTTGTTCTTTTACTGATTTGGTGGTGTTCTCTACAAATGCAATATGAAGAAACTAATGAGCATCATATGATACAATGTCGTCTATACGATATTGTAATTAGGATTTTTAAACTATCGTTACATTATATGGTCACCCTCCTATTCATGCAAATGCTTTTAAACCATTTAAGCGCGATAAGACAAAAGAGAGTGCTCTGCCTGTGAATGTCCTGATGCACACACGACGCGCAGAAAAACGCGCAACAGCATCGTAGGGCGGTAGCTATCGATTATTTTAGTAATCCAGTATTCTACTGATTATTCCATCGATTAATCGAGTAATCGGATAAATAAAAATTTTAATAAAAAGTGAACGACAGCCTTATTTACTTAAAATACAAATAGGTAACACTTTACAATATGGTTCATTAGCTAACATTAGTTAACTATAGGGCTGTGCTTAAATAATCAGAAGCAGAGACTTTAAAAGTAGAAGGAAGAGCCATTTTAAGCTTTTTTGTGACAATTTTTTTTATTTTATTTAAATCTTAACATTTGACAAAAACGAAATAGTTTTTCAGTGACCACAACTGTTATAACACTGGTTATACAATAAACATATATTACTGTTACTAAACTCTGAAATTCCAAATTGATCCATATCATGATGCGTATCGTGGCTTTAGTATCGTGATGCGTATCGTATCGTGGCTTTAGTATCGTGATGCGTATCGTATCGTGGCTTTAGTATCATGATGCGTATCGTATCGTGGCTTTAGTATTGTGATGCGTATCGTGACATTGTTGGTGATACACAGCCCTAGTTAACTACCTTAGTTAACATACTAAGAATAATGAGCAATACTTCTACAGCATTTATTAATCTTAGTTATATAATTTCAACATTTACTAATACAATATTAAAATCAAATATTATATGTGTTAAAGTCTGCGTGACCCGGAAGTTGCAAACGACTTTTCTCCAGTGTTGTGACGTATTTCCCAGTGAAAGGGAATATTGAACAGAGGGCAGGGTTTTACTCTAGCGCTCCTCCTCTCCATCTCTGCTCATAGCAGACTAGCGGTTTGAGGAGTGGTTAAGCGTTTCCCGTCGAGGTCGAGGCCAGCATTTACCCGCTATAAAGTTACCATAAACTTCACAGCTTTAAAAAACAATCATCATTTCTAATGCCGAAACATGACAGCCAATACGAGTCAGAGTAACGTTAGGGCAGAAATGTTTTCAAAGTCTTTTACACCGCGAGTCTGACAACTGGACACACTGCCGAACAAAGAACCGCACGTCGGAAAGCAAGCCTGAGGTAAGTTAGCTTACAATAACTGTCCTGTCAGATACAGACAGCGATGTTGCCAATGTCATTATTTTGACATAGAAGTGGGCGGGATAATATCGCGAGCGGGCGCGGGCGCCGTGAGCTCTGCCTCTGAGCGAGCAGGAACGAGTAACAGTGAGTTGTCGTCGAAAAAGATGGATAACGCAAAAAAGCTGTCGGGGGCTAAAAATAGAAAAAGAAAGAGGGGAAATGAGATGGCATGTCAACTGTGGACTGACGTGCTTTTTGAGCCGATACATCTCATAATGGGGCGGACTGGCCATCTGACAGACCGGGCACTTTCCCTTTTTTTTTTTTTCTAAACGGCCCATAAAACTTGTACATCGGCGGCCCATACGTTTTGTTTTGCTTATTTGGCGGCGCTGGGTTAGACAGTGCGTAATTAGTGTGTAATGCATTGGTCAAAAAAAAGTCAGTGCTAGTTTTTTTTTTTCTGACACCCGATGAAACACGTTATTTTCTTGATTGACACTGGGCTAGCCCAATCACATCTTTAATGTGAAGTATAGAAATATACTCTTTCAAGTATAGAAATTAGTAACTGTTACAAAACTAATCTTTAATCTTTTCAGTGCATTTGTTTTCAAATATGGCTATTACTGTCATGGGATTAATATTATAACTATTATTGTAGTAGTAATGTAGACAGACACTGTAACTAAAAGAGTTTTGATTTTTTCTTTGTTTAATTTGCACCAGATTGATGAATTTAACATTAAAAAGTGTATATATGCCGCATCCTTCTCACCTCTTTTACCCCTGACCTGTTTTCATGCCTGATATTTACTTGCACGGATTAATTGTTCACCACAAGACTAGTAATATGCGCTAACAAAGTAAATAGGGTCAATTTTGATTTCATGGGGACTTTAACATTACTGTGAACTAACATGAACAAACAATGAAACTAACATTAACAAAGATTAATAAATACAGTTACAAATGTATTGTTTATTGTTAATTCATGTTGGTTAATACATTAACTAATGCTAATGAACCTTATTGTAAAGTGTTACCTAAATACATAATAACAAGCAATAATTATTTGTTCAAATAATCTTATGGGTTTTATTGAACAACGCTGTTAAAGTACACCATGTAAAATAAATGATAGGCTTAGGCTATATGTACATTACGGAAAAAACGAATGCCTGCAGAGAGCGCCAATGGCTTGGTTAGACTAAGGCATGATCAAATCCTTGTTTAATATTGACCAAACAAAAAATCAAATTCAAATGTCAACTTAATCTTTAATATTTGGTCTCTTCTGTATGGTAGAGATGACACAGCTGCTGTAAATGTTTTAACAATAGCTTGTGCACGCCAAAACATGCAAACTCAGTGAACGGGATAAACTTTTATTTTGAAATCGCGATGAACAACAATTCGCATTTCAGAAAGATGTTTGTATTATTCTCCTGTGCTGGCGTAGATTTACAAATGAGTTGCGTTACGAATCTTGTGAAACGGCCCAAACTGCGTGCAGATGAACATTATAAGCCACACAAACTCACAGCACGCAGAGATGGAGTTGGAGAAACCCGAGATGCTGACTAGGGATGCACCGATACCATTTTTTCAGAACCGATCCAATACCAAAAATTCGAGTTCGACCGATACCAATCCGATACCAGCGCAGTTTCTTTTAAATCAAGTAGAATTTCTATAACTCTGTGTTGAACTGATAATCACTATTTTGTGTGTTAAACACAATCTACTTAATACAGACAACTTCATTATAAAGAAAAACAACAACAAAAAATATATGATCATAATCTGACATAAATGCTATTATAAACTAGATTAGTGGATAATTCAGTCAAATTTAGTCACGAGTGCACAATAATTGTATAAAATCTGAACATTTTGTGAAAAAAAACATTTAGTGGGTAACAAATTAGAGACTATAAGTATAACACTAAATCTGGTAAAACTTTGCACATATTGCTCTTTGTATTGTTGTCAAATACATTCATGAAAAACAACAAAAATCAAAAATATCAATAATTTTATATATAGCCTACTATAAAATTGAGACATTTTTTTAAATATATAGCACAGCTGTTTAATGAGGTAGCAACATATGATAGATAGGACACGGCTATTAATAATCTTTCATTGCGTCACTGTACACGTCTGAGGTTTTGCGTTCCCAAATGTACATTATCGGAAACCTAAACAAACAGCACATGAGGAGACTGAGTATGTGTGGAGCAGCGCTTACTGTGAACGGAGCTGAGGTACTTTTAACAATCTGCACGCATGTAAGTAAAGCGTTGTGCTTCTCTGTAAAAAAAAACAGCGCATATATTTTTTTGTCATAATTTTTGCGCATTTCACAGCCTTTGTGATTTCATGATAGCACTATGCTGTTTTATGATTGTAAATTGTTCGTAGCCTTAGAAAACAGTGTAATAATGCGGTTCATGGATTCGCGTCTGTATATCGCGCCACTTCCGGTATTTTGCCGGTTACTCGACACGGGTAAATTGCAATCGAGGATTTTTTTTTTCATCGAGTACTCTACTTTAATCGAGAAATCGTTACAGCCCTACAGTATTGTGTGCACAGACAGCGCGCCGGACTGTGCGGGAGACCGCTCATATCCCCGCTCCTTCATCCGAGATACACGTATAAAAATAAATAAAACTTGCGTGCAAATTAATTAATGTAATGCGGGTTCTTACAAGAGAGAAAACAGATGTTTCCATTTTAAACACCAAATATGGGCAAATCTACGGACAACTAAGCTAACAGGCATTAGGACGAACGTAAAGAGGGCGCCTGAGACGCAGAAGTCAGCAAATATTCCTGATGATTTATGGCGTGAAGTTTCGTGCACAATGACAAACAGGGGTGCAACATTCTCGAAAAACAATAAGCAGAGTGGACTGCCATAACATCAATGAAAAACATCACTGCCGGCTTCAACATGGCTGTGTTTACCATTAGAAATGTCAAACAAATTTCGCCTACGTAGGTGATTGTAGATCGTAGCCCGAACCTGTATCTGTATGCATGAGACTGTCTGAACACCGGCATAATTCTCAGTTTTGTTGTAAAAAGAGACACATTATGCAGAAGTATAGTCTGCTGTTATGTGTGTTTGTCAGAGCCTGCAGTCGCTGTGACGCGCGTTTGCTGCGGGCGTGTCGTGACGAGCTGGACGCGCTCAGAGAGAAGACCGTTAAAATCAATTCCCTATTTTCGTTTTCGAAAATTGTGTTGGTTGGTCCGATCGATTGTGCAATCGATTTCGAACGTAAAGTGACAGCCCTACTTCAGATGCGCCCTAAAAAAAAGTTAAACAAGAATATGTAGAAAAAATATATATATTTTCAATCGTTCTCTTAAGAAGAGGAAACAGCCTGTCCATCCTCTCCCTCCTCTCCTGTGCTCTCCTTGCCTCTGCCTCCCTCTCTAGTTGCCCTCTGTATCGCCGCCCTCGTGCTGCTGCTCCTGATGCCCCTGGCTCCTCCTCACCGTGGGCACCCACTGCTGAACTCGGCCCTGGTCTGTCCTCAGGGATTGAGGCGATGAGGACAGGGGGGTTGGTGCAATGCCTCTGTCCCAACACCTCATCCATGAGGATAAACCAGGGCCAAGTTTCAGCAGTGAGTTTCCCACTCAAACCCTCTCTTGTCCCAGACACTGCAATCCTAAGGGCAGAGCAAATTAACCATGGCTTGTTAGCAACAACAGCACAATACATTTCAGCAAAGATGTGTGTATTAACCTTCTTTGTATTATTATTATTATTATTTTATTTTTTTTGCCTGTATGGGAGTTACCTTCCCCAGACCCATTTTCTCCAGAATTGCTCTAAAAAAGCAGAAAGGGGTACTTAACACAGGGGTACAATCTTAAGAGCATTAACACGGCAAAATATGACACATCAAGACATGCATACAAAATACTTCAGAAATCATATTTCTGGATACTCAAATTTAGTTAAAACCTTTGTAGACATAGCTTTCAAGACAAAAACACATAAAAGTGAAACCCCATTGCCTTATCTACTGCTTTTCTTATTGTTGTGGGCTTTATAAGGGTGAGTGATATTTCTTATAATACACAAGTGAGATAGACTAGTGCAAAATTACAGATAGGTCGTCAAACTAATATTAGCACAAGTTTTGCCTCAAACTACCTGACAAATGAAGCCACGCAATGATGATGGAGTTAAGATGAAGCTTTTAAGAAACTTTAACTGTGGTTTCGCTAGCTATTTGAGTAAATGAAAACATAATACTTACATTTAAATGTGAATTTGCGGTCAACCACCGAACTCTAGTCCCGGCCGCCTTTAAAAAATAAATAAGAAATGCTGTCGTCAACGGCGCGCAATGACTTATGGGGTAGGATAGGCCGCTTAGGATCATTTTATGTATCCTTCCTTTCACGGGGAAACGAAGGGTGCATTTGGCGTCGCTTTTGAATCACGTTGCGATGACGACCGGCCTTCGAGTACGGCCTTCGAAGGATGCAGAATTGAATTGGGACAGCCTTCATCGTGATCAATGAGATCAAACATGTTTAAGTTGCTAAGAGTGGTTGCTAGGGGTGTTGTGTACTAGTGATACACAGAACCGTTGGGTGAAGCGGTCATGGCCGTGTTTTATTGTGAATAAAACACAGCTATTGACCAATCAGAATCAAGGATTGGAATAACTGTTTATAAATTGTAGGTCAATCCTTGGGTGTGGACCTTCCTACACTTTCAACATCATTTATAAACAAGTTGTAAAGCAGAAGCCAGTTTAACCCAATAATTATAACAAAAGTAAGAAAAAGCTGTTATGACTCATAGTGTTTTGAGTGCTGTCTGGATGAACAAGTAAGCGAAGTCAAGCATGTATTCTGTCTGTGACCATCACCTATAATTATAGCGACGGTGAGTAAAGTATCAAAGATGGCGACATCCATACAACTAAAAAAATGTCGTATCACAATTGACGCGACGAGTCCAATCAAAGCGTGACTTTATCTGTCAGATCTGAACTAGCAGCAGCTTTTATGAGTGGAGAAGAGAGGATTATTAGAGTCAGGCATAGATCACAGAGCTGACAGTGGCAGAGAAAGTGCTTCAAATACCCAAGCATGTCGTTTATCGTGGTTTGCCCTGTCAGATACTTTGACAGATGCGTGTGGACTCGAGACGCGTTTCTCCAGTGTATAACTTGCATTTGATGGTTGTGTGTTGATGGGAGTGCAGTAATTCTGACTAAAACATAAGTTTTGCTAAAATATTTATATGAAATGTAGGTTTAATATTCTACATGTTTTTATGAGGCGTAACTGTAAAGGGGGAATACATGTAATTACCACAATTGACCCTTCGCAGAGAGCTTGATTGACAGGTGATCTGACCAATCATAGCGCCGATATTTTGTGCCTCCGTGACTATCCGCCATTTTGCCCGACAAACAAACAAGTCCGACATAGTAGACTAGCATCGGCGATTAACTTTGAAAATGGTGAAGCGGTGCTCGTATGGGACTTGTAACGCAGACAGTAGGTACCCAGAAAGGCTGGGCAATGTACAATTTTACCCGTTCCCTAAACCTGTCAGTAACCTGGAGAAGTGCATGAAATGGATACGTTTGTGTGGACGGCCTCACCAGCAACTGAGTTTGGACAAGATGAGAAATCGTTCCAAAGCCAAACACATCTATGTGTGTTCAAAGGTACGTTAACTAATTATACTCACTGCAACCTTTTACTGTGTAGCACAGTCTTTGTTTTATTTTGAACATGTTTTTACAATTTGTCGTCACCGGAGAAATGTATTGTTAAAAGCTTAACGTAACTAACTTACGGTAGCTAACAGTTAGCTAAACATTAGCGAGCCTAAAGAAGTTTTGCCTGACATGTCTGCCCTTTGTCTGTGTACTGAATGAATTTCCTCTTAAGATACTTAAGACGTAATTTAGAATGAATAAATCCATTCCTCTGTCATTAAACTCCAGCACTTCGTTGACGGCCGGCCGACCGACACCCGCTCACTCTGATCCACTGTCTGCATTGACACATGACCATAGTAGCGTTACACCTGCGAGACGTCCGCCAAAGTTGCGACCACTGTCAGTGCCACCAAGGAAAAGACTACGAGTTGACAGGATGCCAGATAATACTGAAATCATCAGGTGATTATCTGATATGGGTCACTGACGTGACGAATCATTTTTTGGTCATTCATATAAAGAAAAAGCAAATAATAACAATAATGCAATATTTTTTATTTTGTACATATGACATTACAAATTACAATCACATCAGATGTTATATAGCCTGCTAAGCATATTATTTTGGAAATATCAAATGTGTATCATATTAACAGTGTCGGGTGTGGTCTACAAGACATGGGTACAGGAGAGATGGCAACAGAATCATTAATGGAGGATACCACTACAGGGGAGAGCTCTCTGGTCACTGAAATGGGTATATGTTTTGTTTTTTGTTAGTGATGTCTAACTGCACAGGGCTGGTAGGAAATGCTCAAAAAAGAACCAGTCTAGTTTAGATTTAATTTCCCCCCACATTTCTGCATTAAATTGAATGCGTTCCAGATGGTAGTCATTGGCACATTTCACAAAAAAGTCACACCATGGCATCCCAGTTATTCCCATCTGTCCTATAACTTGGCAATAGTACTCATGATTACGTTTGAGACGGTATGTGTCACCACTGTGCTTTTGGAGGTATTTACACCTGTGTAGTGTACTGGTCTGGGCACTTTATTTCTAAAAGTCCATAGCTTTTGTCACAACCACGCTGAAGGACTTTCCTGTCAGGAGATGTACCTAAATGGCGGGCGTTGGGATTGACGACAAAGCCACACATAGGCCTGTCGCGATAGTCAATAAATCAATTAATCGCACGATAAAAAAAATGAGCTCTGTAAAAGCAATTTTCAGAGATTAATAAAAACAGCATCAAAAGGTGTAAGAAACTTTCAAGAGGCAAAATTGTTTTAAAGAGAAAAGGTTTATTCTTTGAGGATTCTTTTCACAGCCGCAGCCACCCAGCTGTGAAACAGAATGACCTGGTGGACTCAATGAACATAGACATTTTATACAGGTTTCTGACATTCTTGACTCCTCCTTTCCCAGTTTCTGTAAATTTCCTTAAAGACATCTTATATCTCAAGCTGGTATGGACTGGTTTCTACCCCGAAACATATGACTAAATGATATTAACAGTTTGGAAACGATAAAAATTAAGTAATACTGAATTTTTTCCATCACACTAACTAACTGTGGAACTGAGTGCTGGTGATGCAACTTTTATTTATTTATTTTTTTACTTTTTTGGGTGAATCGTTCCTAATAGTAATAATTTATAGTTCCTAATTAATTTATTCAAGTCAACATAAAGTCTAAATGCAAAGTCCTAAAGTTGTAAAAGAGGCTTGAAATGTGTGGTTAAAAAAACAGCTACTGTACACCCTTCTCTTTTTCAAGATGTGTCTCCACAGAGAAGCTGCAAGAAGCTGCTTTTTAATTGATTTGAGGTAATGTTTGTGGTTTGGGTGAAATTGAATCTGGTGAATGAGGAAGTGATGCAGATTAAATGGGGGTATGAGATTTAACGTGCACATTGTACACAGGCTCTCTCAGTCTATTGTAGCTTGGGTTCCCCAACAAACAGAGAGATTTGTAATTTGCATTATCTTACCAGTATCTCACAAAATGAGGGATATTTGTTGTGATGCTGCCAGATTTGTTATTAACTGTGGAAGAAAAGGCTGAGAAAATAATTGCACATTTCTGCTCTCATTGTCAAGTTACTTTTTGGCTCTGGACGACTATTACTGTAGCCACACATCCGTACACACACACACACTTATTGCCCTATTGCTTAATTTCCTGGACATTTGCGTCAATGCCTTAATGAAGCCTCCTGGACAAACTAAATGGGCTTCCACACCATGTTAAATCAGATATCTATTGTCACTACTCCAGAGAGCAAATCACTAACAGCCTCTCTGGAACAACAGATGTCTGTGTTCAGTCAGGGAACCATGAGAATGGTAAACAAAGACAAGAAAGAGAACCTGGTATTTTTAGGATTAGGCATAATATTTTAGCTATTCACAGGGCTGCACTGGACATAGATCGCCCATGTCAATACTTAGCGTAGGTGCCTTTTATGTTTTTCTCCTCTGTTTATTGCTCTGTTATTGGGTGCTGTATTTCTCAGACTGTTTGTACATCTGTACTTAAAGGACAAGTTCGGTATTTTACACTTAAAGCCCTGTTTTCAGATCGTTTCTGATGAAATACAATGGTTAAGATTGAAATTTGGACAAATGTTGCTGGCCCGAGTATTTTCGGTTTCTGTGGTAGCACCCCCCCACCTCCACAATGGTTGCATAGGTGCACTGGAATAATCCTTCCTAAAACGCATTAAACTTTCGTTTACAAAGACGTGAAACTCACCGAGTGGTCAGGGGTGTTCACTGATATGCTCACACAAAAATTGCTGCAAAAGATGCTTTCCAACAGGTTTTATCATAGTTTTTGTCCAACTTCATTGACTTGTATTGGATGAAAAACTACGATAAAACCTGTTGGAAAGCATCTTTTGCAGCGATTTTTGTGTGAGCATATCAGTGAACACCCCTGACCACTCGGTGCGTTTCACGTCTTTGTAAACGAAAGTTTAATGCGTTTTAGGAAGGATTATTCCAGTGCACCTATGCAACCATTGTGGAGGTGGGGGGGTGCTACCACAGAAACCGAAAATTCTCGGGCCAGCAGCATTTGTCCAAATTTCAATCTTAACCATTGTATTTCATCAGAAACGATCTGAAAACAGGGCTTTAAGTGTAAAATACCGAACTTGTCCTTTAAGCAGTTGTCTGATGCTGTAGAGCAGTTTTCCTATTTAGCTGGCACTGAATGTTTGTTTCTCTGTTGCCATGCTTGTTTCTCTGTTGCCAGATTAGTGTGCTTTCCCCCAGTCCTGCAATTTCCAGCCACTGGATAGTATAGGATTTCCCAGTGTCACCCGCCTCACAATTTCCCAAGTTCTGAAGTGCAAAACCAACTCACAATCTCATTAACTCACCACACATAATGACACAATAGATGGTTAAAAAACGTTATTTAATAAAATTTCAACTTAAACATACATCGCTAGGTACTGAACATATCTAAAACTTTGTCTCTGTTACGAAAAAAACCTTTATCTTCCTTTATCTTTAGATATAGAGATAGAGATGGTCCAGAGATCAACAATAAGAATGAAGAGACTTGACTCGGCTAGAAGCAATTTGGAGCAAAAACGTCAGGATCATACCACATTTTTGTTGGCAATGCTAGCAGGCTCTTAAACTTCCAAAATATGGCCTTTTGTTTTTCCTTGCTTCCTCTAATGCTGAGCAGAGTGTATGAGACTGGGGATGCAAGAACCATTTACAATATGTCCTAGACTGCAATCGGTGCTGTACCATGTGCATGTGATGCTGCTAAGCTTTAATCTAAGTTAAAAAGATATTCTCTTATCAGAATGATCTTTGTTGTGCCTCCTGTCCCATGCACTTGTCGTGAATGAGTTTCAAGAATTATATTTTAACATGCTGGTTTATGAAGGCATCCTTATCCCAGTGGTATTTAAACAATATTTAATTATAAGATTATAATTTCCAAGCTGTTCCCTTCCTCATAGCCTTTCCTATTTTAGGTTTATAAAACTATCTTTATATGCAGTTAGATAGTTTGTTATATTATTAGTGTGACACTTGTAGCGGTGTTGTTTTAAAATAATATTGTGACATCTCGTGGTTTATAAACCTGACTTTAAGTGCATTTGGAGAGTTCTAATTATATTATTATTATTAGAGTAATAATTTGCAAGGATGCTGTTTTAAATAATATTGTGGCATTTACAGTGTATCCTTCTCTTTCACCCTGAGGTTAGGTTGGTTGGAAACAGCGATACAAGATATATAATTTTAATTGATGTAAAAATGCTTGTATGCACTTTATTAATGTTGCATAATAGCGAAAAAGCATTTTTGTAAATTTTTATGAACCTCAATAAAGTGGGAACCACCTGTACATCAACTGGTGTGCTACTAATGTTTTTGGGCTCTTTACTAACATTATCTTTTATTATCTTTCTGAACCTTATTGCATAGTGTGAAAAGTTTATGTGCATACATAAGAACTTATTTTCCAAAAAACCTTTGGCAAAATCGTCAAGCCATCTCCAACATCATGACAGCAAGTTTTGCACAGACAAAATAAATATAAATATAAAACATACAGAATGGTTGTAGACCACTGACCACTGTAACAATAAACGACTCGGGGTAAATGTGAATTAGCTCAAGAATATAGGGAATTTTGGAAATATTAATATTTATGACTCATGGTCATAATTCATAAGTCGCATGTACATTTATTTGATCAATTATCGAGATTACCTTGTTCTGTACGGTCTGATCATTACAGTTAAGAAGGGGGTATCCCTTTTCACACTCCAAGAAAGTTTTATCTTCTGGCCGCGAATATCAAACTTTCTGAGTTTATGAATTAAAACTACTCAAGGTAGTCAATATCGAGCTTGTAGCTTAGATCTTGAAATTTCATTGACTTTATAAGGTG
The DNA here is from genome assembly GCA_900092035.1 of Leuciscus waleckii. Taxonomy (NCBI): domain Eukaryota; kingdom Metazoa; phylum Chordata; class Actinopteri; order Cypriniformes; family Leuciscidae; genus Leuciscus; species Leuciscus waleckii. The sequence continues at coordinate 14,475,954 of FLSR01004872.1, read as the reverse complement.
GGTTTTCAAACACAGAGACAATTAAAAGTATAAATGGGTTTATTAATAAAATGGCACACACTAGAGATTATATAAACTACAAACAGAAACGTACGTAAAAATGCAAACAAACAAATAAACATTTAACCGAACAAAAACATAAACATAGCGTGATCAGAATGAAATGAAATGAAAGGAAGAAAGATATAGAGAGAAGGGAAAAGCTAGTAATTATTACATACAGAAACCTAAGTTACGAGACACCTGGAACAGCTTTTATAGGAATCAATATACTTGCGAGTGCTCTTTCTGGTCAGGCTGAAGCTGATGCAGGAAGCGAGGATGGTGTCCTGTTTCGGCTGCGTCTTCCGGTGTCGCGGGAAGCTTGAAAGGCTCACTGAATGTAATGTTACCGTGTGTGGTAGTGTTGGGGAGGGGGAGGAGGTGGCGGGGGGGGGCAGGGGGGGGGGGGGGGGGGGGGGGGGGGGTGGTGAATTATAACACCCCAGCGCTGGTGAATTATTCTGTGGGGAATTATTAACCAGTGCTGTTTGGACAAAGAAGATGTGTTCGACATCACTTTGTAGTATGCTAGTATGTGTAAACCTCTTCTGTGTGTTGCTCTGATGTGTAAGGGTTGATCCTGCTTTGAATTTAGTTTGGAACACGCATTCAAATCTTGCTGATGGTCTGAATATCAGGACAGATTATATTTGATTAGAGATTAGAACAGCTTGCTTGTGTGATACTGCTTAAGTAATGTGTATTATAAGAAGATCCTAGAATGCAATAGTCTAGAAGCTTACATTGGGAATTTGATGTGAAGTGGATGAGGCACGCTCCTATCTGTCTTTACACTGTGCGCATGTGTGTGAAAAGAGCCATAATTGAATACAGCTGATATCTCACTATCATGACTCACCATCTTTTATTAGTGGCAGTTCTTTTTTTTTTTTCTTTTTTTTTTTTAACCCTCACAACCAAAACACAAGGGCCACCATCTTTTATTAGTGGCAGTTCTTTTTTTTTTTTCTTTTTTTTTTTTTAACCCTCACAACCAAAACACAAGGGCATTCAATGAAGAGGGAGATGCATTTCAGGCCCAATCTTTTACAAGATAACTCTGATTTGTTGGCACACTAGAGCGTTGATCTGTCGGTTAGCCTTGATCTGTCAGAATTGACATCTCTTATAAAGTAAAACTAGGAGCCGTGCAGTTCTTATGCTGCAGCTTTAAATGACACATTTATTACTCTGCCCTCTGCTTAAGAAACTAGTGCTGCAGAGAAAACCAGACTGTGGATACTTCTCAATTTTTTTTTTTTTTAATTAAGCATATATTATGCATTAGTTCTCCTCTGTCTGCCATTGCATCTAAAATGATGATCTTCTTTTGCTTTTTTTTCCTTTATACTGTTGGAGCGAACAGAGAAAACGGTAGACACACTGAACGATTTTAAGACTTCCTTATTAACGTGAGCAACTGTGTGGCCAATGCTCCTGCCTCACAGTCAGCGAAAAAAACTGCGCAGGCTTGTTCATCAGAAGAACACCCCACCCCCTTAAAGCCCCACACAAACAGAACACATAACACAGGAAAAGAACATGCATTTAGATCACACATGAATAGAACATAAAACACTCTTTAGACTTGCTACACTATCTTCCTCAGGGAGTGTGTTCTGATTTTGTTTCTACTTTCGTGTGACAGGTTAAACAAAAAGAAGGGAGGAGAGAAAAAGTATGTGAATTAAAGGTGTAAAACAGAATTAGAAGGAGTTGCTTTTGAAGAAGTGGATCTGTGGAAATAGTCTTAGATCTCAGGGTTGTCAGTCTACGGCAATGAGCCCCCTTTAATGTGGCAATAGGAAAGAGTCACTGATCTGTTTGTTCAGATGGAGATATACCCTCTGTCTGTCTGTCTGTCTGACTGAATGTATGTCTTTGTGCAGGAGTGTCACACCTGCTCATTGGAACAGCATGATTCTGGAATTCACATGTTCTGGAACAGCATGTGCTATGTAGTACCATATCACATTCATATAAAGACAGACAGATGGATATACAGTAATACTGTATTATAAACATTTGTAGGAAAACTCGCATACACTCCAGGTTTATGCCATTCAGAATTTAATTTCCATTTCAGTTCCAAAAGTATTGTTTTATATTATGCTTATTATGCTGAGTTTATAGACCTAGATAGTTTGGTAATCAAAATACTATGACAGTCTGGACATTCTGGCATTTGCTATCATGATGAGAACATAATCCAGCTAGTTATCCCACTTGACTGCAGTATGCACAAATATACACAAAACATTCAGCCTTTTAATTCTTTAAATGCAAGGGTTTCACTTTATTTTGATGGTCCCTTTAACACATTCTTACTATAAGTAACACTGTGCCTACATGTCTACTAACTCTCATTAGAGTGTTAGTAGAGTATTAGTAGACTGGTAGGGTTAGAGTTAGAATAAGTTGACAGGTAGTTGCAAAGCTACTTATAGTCAGTAGAATGTCTGTTGGAGGAGCATCACAATAAAGAGTTAGCAGATATTAAGCAGACAGCCCTCTAATGAGAGTTAGTTGACATGTAGTTGCAACATAGTAAATTAAAGGGTTAACTTTTGCTATTGCTAAACATTAGAATACTATTGATATATCTTATTGAATTATTTGTATTTAGTGTATTTTAATTCCTTCAAATCATCATGCTGGCCAGATTGGACACCATGGGCCATTCAAATCACAGTTTGAGCCTCAAGTTCAATGCAAACTCATTGCCCATTATAGAGTTCTGCACTCCCCCAAACACTCACAATATAATGAAAGAAGATGTTGCATCTCTCACTTGAGGTGCAGATATGAGCCGCGTTTCCACCGCAGGAACTTTCCCTAGGAACTAGGAACTTTGGGGTGCTCGGTGTGTTTACACTGCAGGAACCAGGGTCTAAATGAAGTTCCGGGTAAATATTTCCCCCTCTGAATGTCCCTGCTCGCGCGGTAGTACTTTTTCAAAGTTCAGGAACTTTTAGGGGTGGGACTTGGGTGCTGAACATGCTGATTGGTTGAGTTCATGCCGCATTTTGATTGGTCAGCATTTTATTTAACCACCATCTGTTGCGGTGCATGCAGTAACAGTAGTCTGCTATTCGAATCAACAATGGAATTAAAAAAATACGACTGATGGACCGACGACGAGGTTCATGCTTTATTAAGCTTAAATTCAGAGGATGAAATCCAGTGGGAACTGTAAAGTCGCGCACAGTCCTACGTCACCGGACTATTTCCCTAATCTTCACAGTACTTTAGACCGCGGTGGAAACTCGGCTAGCAACAGGTCTGGGGGAAAAAAGTTCCTGCACAAATTGTTCTGGGTAATTTCGGTGGAAACGCGGCTATGGTGTTAAATTTTGTGTCATTAAATGGTGTCATTTTCATATTAAATTATTCATAGTGGCAAAAAAAAAAGGCTGTAAAGCTTTTAAAAAATCTGCAAAAATTCTTGCTAAATGCCAAAACCCAGGTCCAAGTCATGTGTCACACCTGCCAGCCGGAGTGACACTCCTTCCGTTTCCTTTACCGCTACATTAACTACATTTCCCATAACCCATTACCTAATCATGTTCTGATTATTGCCATCTGTTTGTCATTATCTCATTTATGTTTTCCTATTTAAACCCTGTGTGTTCATTTTCTCTTTGCAATGTCTTGTATGTTGTTACACTGCATTTCTGAGCGTTATTCTGGTTCCCTTTCGAGAACGGTCTCTTATATTGCATAGCTATACGCTATGGGGAAAACGCCTCGTTACGACTGTAACCTCGGTTCCCTGAAGAGGGAACGAGCGTTGCGTCGAAATGACGCTAT
>FLSR01004872.1:14446718-14463866 GCA_900092035.1 Leuciscus waleckii | reverse complement strand
GGTAACAGTAGCAGTAACAGTAACACTCACAGTAACACACACACACAGACACTAACACTAACACTAACACTAACACTAACACTAACACTAACACTAACACTAACACTCACACTCACTAACACTAACACTAACACTAAAGTACCAGACAAAGGAATTTCAGAGATATCCAACAGGAAAATGTATGTGAGAATGCTGAGAGAAGACATGAAGCAGAGCTGGAGAAGCGCTATTGTGTGTGAGCGACTGTTTGCTTATGATAATCACAAGGGAGAGTTGTGGCTTTGAAAACTTAAGAAAAACATATTCTCATCTGTTTATGCTCCTCCGGAAAAAGTCATCATTATCAAAATGAAGTACTTTCATCTCAGCCCAGACTCATCCAGGCTGATTCCTTTCATCAGTGTGATTGGATCTGTCTTGTGTGCACTGCTAAGTGCTCTTCTTCAGGGCTGTAGTGCGCTTCTCTGGACGATCTGCTTTCTGTCTCACAGCATCTGGCTTTCAATGAGCAGAAGTGAGAAACGCCTTTCCTTTCATGCTTTCCACACCAGTGCTTTATCGAGCTGACACCAGTGCTTTATCGAGCAGACACCAGTGCTTTCTGAACGCGTGTGAGAATGGACACGCAGTGCGAAACGAGTTGTTCTTCTGAGGTCAAGGAATAGCAGTAAACCACTGAATGAACGCAGTCGTCTGCATTGATGGCTTCACTGACAGCAACATTCATGATAATATACACAGGAACACTAGTGCTTTAGTGTACTATACTATACACTACTGTACTATATTTAAGTGAAAGCTTTATTTAACTTCAGATGCATTTAGTGCATGAAGTCAGTGATCCGTTAGACAAGAACATTAACGTCTTCTGTTATCCCAACACTGACTGGGCTTTCTGAAGATGCTGAAGCTGAAGATGCTGATAGATTGGGTTGAGCGACTGTCTTCAGTGTGTTTGTTTCCTGATCGAGTTAAAGCTATTACATTTCAAGGCAAAAAGTTCTTTTTTTTTTTTTACAAAAATGATTCATTATTAACTCAACAATATCATAAAATTTTAACCACATGACCTTTTTACAACCTAAACTAACCTTGCCTTGCCTTATCATAAAAAGGACAAATTATCTGATCTATACTGACTTATTGACTTTTTTGGACACAGTCTATGACATAATTTCCTGTTTTTGCATGTTTTTGCATGTTGGTCACTCATAACTGATTAGGCAAAGTTTAAAAAAAATAAGCAGCAGTAAATCAGTTTTGTTAAGATTAATTGTAAATAATCTCAATCATAATAATAATCATGATATAATCATGATCATATAACAGATGGTAACATTTTAAAATTATTATATAATTAAAATTATTATTATTATCATTATATTTAATATTTTAAAATGATCATTATTTAAAATAATAACAATAATAAAGTTTTACTTTTTAAATATATTATTATTATTATTATTATTATTATTTAAGACGATAATAATAGCAATTTTAACATTTAAAATTTATTTAAAAAATACAACAATAATAATAATACCAAATTACTTGTTTGTTTGTTTGTTTGTTTATTTGAAAAATGCTAACACTAACCTTTATGGATAATGATATCAGGAAAGTTGCATCACCCTGACATTTTCACTTTATGCCACATAAAAATACATATCTATAAAAAAAGAATTAATGATTTAATTAAAAGCATGCTCATCATTTACATGGGGTAAGTCACTGTATATATGAACAACATTTTCATAGATTATTTTTAATAAATGAATAGATAGGACAGAAATGAGCATCATATCATTGACCCTTTAGCCAAGCTCAGATCCTTGGGATGCAGATCCCGGTCCAGCATTAACATGTGTGAGTGCTTCTGAGTATCTCAGTCGCTACTGTGAGCCTGTTTTTCTGAGGAATATAATAATGGCACATCAAAGGCATTCCCGTCTTCATCTCTCCCCCTTCCTCAACACTCCTGAACATCCACTTCACCAACATCCCAAACGCTACTGTTCCCGAGTATGCTTCACTCCACTGTTTCCAGCAGCTCCCGTGAGTAAAGCAGAAGGTAAAGTGTGTAAAGCAGAAGGTAAAGTGAGTAAAGCAGAAGGTAAAGTGAGTAAAGTAGAAGGTAAAGTGAGTAAAACAGAAGGTAAAGTGAGTAAAGCAGAAGGTAAAGTGAGTAAAACAGAAGGTAAAGTGAGTAAAGCAGAAGGTAAAGTGAGTAAAACAGAAGGTAAAGTGAGTAAAGCAGAAGGTAAAGTGAGTAAAACAGAAGGTAAAGTGAGTAAAGCAGAAGGTAAAGTGAGTAAAACAGAAGGTAAAGTGAGTAAAGCAGAAGGTAAAGTGAGTAAAACAGAAGGTAAAGTGAGTAAAGCAGAAGGTAAAGTGAGTAAAACAGAAGGTAAAGTGAGTAAAGCAGAAGGTAAAGTGAGTAAAACAGAAGGTAAAGTGAGTAAAGCAGAAGGTAAAGTGAGTAAAACAGAAGGTAAAGTGAGTAAAGCAGAAGGTAAAGTGAGTAAAACAGAAGGTAAAGTGAGTAAAGCAGAAGGTAAAGTGAGTAAAACAGAAGGTAAAGTGAGTAAAGCAGAAGGTAAAGTGAGTAAAACAGAAGGTAAAGTGAGTAAAGCAGAAGGTAAAGTGAGTAAAACAGAAGGTAAAGTGAGTAAAGCAGAAGGTAAAGTGAGTAAAACAGAAGGTAAAGTGAGTAAAGCAGAAGGTAAAGTGAGTAAAACAGAAGGTAAAGTGAGTAAAGCAGAAGGTAAAGTGAGTAAAACAGAAGGTAAAGTGAGTAAAGCAGAAGGTAAAGTGAGTAAAACAGAAGGTAAAGTGAGTAAAGCAGAAGGTAAAGTGAGTAAAACAGAAGGTAAAGTGAGTAAAGCAGAAGGTAAAGTGAGTAAAACAGAAGGTAAAGTGAGTAAAGCAGAAGGTAAAGTGAGTAAAACAGAAGGTAAAGTGAGTAAAGCAGAAGGTAAAGTGAGTAAAACAGAAGGTAAAGTGAGTAAAGCAGAAGGTAAAGTGAGTAAAACAGAAGGTAAAGTGAGTAAAGCAGAAGGTAAAGTGAGTAAAACAGAAGGTAAAGTGAGTAAAGCAGAAGGTAAAGTGAGTAAAACAGAAGGTAAAGTGAGTAAAGCAGAAGGTAAAGTGAGTAAAACAGAAGGTAAAGTGAGTAAAGCAGAAGGTAAAGTGAGTAAAACAGAAGGTAAAGTGAGTAAAGCAGAAGGTAAAGTGAGTAAAACAGAAGGTAAAGTGAGTAAAGCAGAAGGTAAAGTGAGTAAAACAGAAGGTAAAGTGAGTAAAGCAGAAGGTAAAGTGAGTAAAACAGAAGGTAAAGTGAGTAAAGCAGAAGGTAAAGTGAGTAAAACAGAAGGTAAAGTGAGTAAAGCAGAAGGTAAAGTGAGTAAAACAGAAGGTAAAGTGAGTAAAGCAGAAGGTAAAGTGAGTAAAACAGAAGGTAAAGTGAGTAAAGCAGAAGGTAAAGTGAGTAAAACAGAAGGTAAAGTGAGTAAAGCAGAAGGTAAAGTGAGTAAAACAGAAGGTAAAGTGAGTAAAGCAGAAGGTAAAGTGAGTAAAACAGAAGGTAAAGTGAGTAAAGCAGAAGGTAAAGTGAGTAAAACAGAAGGTAAAGTGAGTAAAGCAGAAGGTAAAGTGAGTAAAACAGAAGGTAAAGTGAGTAAAGCAGAAGGTAAAGTGAGTAAAACAGAAGGTAAAGTGAGTAAAGCAGAAGGTAAAGTGAGTAAAACAGAAGGTAAAGTGAGTAAAGCAGAAGGTAAAGTGAGTAAAACAGAAGGTAAAGTGAGTAAAGCAGAAGGTAAAGTGAGTAAAACAGAAGGTAAAGTGAGTAAAGCAGAAGGTAAAGTGAGTAAAACAGAAGGTAAAGTGAGTAAAGCAGAAGGTAAAGTGAGTAAAACAGAAGGTAAAGTGAGTAAAGCAGAAGGTAAAGTGAGTAAAACAGAAGGTAAAGTGAGTAAAGCAGAAGGTAAAGTGAGTAAAACAGAAGGTAAAGTGAGTAAAGCAGAAGGTAAAGTGAGTAAAACAGAAGGTAAAGTGAGTAAAGCAGAAGGTAAAGTGAGTAAAACAGAAGGTAAAGTGAGTAAAGCAGAAGGTAAAGTGAGTAAAACAGAAGGTAAAGTGAGTAAAGCAGAAGGTAAAGTGAGTAAAACAGAAGGTAAAGTGAGTAAAGCAGAAGGTAAAGTGAGTAAAACAGAAGGTAAAGTGAGTAAAGCAGAAGGTAAAGTGAGTAAAACAGAAGGTAACGTTCTTCTTCTTTTCTCTCTGATACGGTAGGAAATTAAATGACATGAAATGCGGAGGATGTTCACTGTGAGAAGATGATTGACAGCTCAGTTTACAGTGACAGGATGTGTGTAAATATGCGACAGATCGTCCGTTAAAGACACAAATTTATGACGTGATAGTTTGTCCAAAATACCTCATACTCAAAAGTATGTACTTTTTCTTTACAAAACATGCACATACTACTAGGGCATAGAATAAGTAGGCAAACTGGGACACAGCAAAGTGATAGAAGCATTGCTGACACATATATAAAATAATGCGATCATCAACATTTAACAGCATATAAATCAAAACTGCTGAATGAAAAGTCTTTGAAAAAACACGATTTTCTCGCTTTTTGTTTAAAATGTTGCTTTTTTATGGAACTTCCCCACATTTAAGTGTTGAAAATCAAAGAATGCAGAGAAAGCTAGAATACAATCTGAGGGTCAGTTCTTTCTTGTGATATATTGCATGTTCAGATAATCAATTACACAACAAAATATTCTGGGGGCCATTAAAAGTTTGTGAAAATCATCAAAAATGCTGAAAATGACTGGAAACATTTTTTTTAAATGCTGGCGGGGAAAGAGGTAAAGATGTAAGATGCCATGGATGTTAAAGGCTCTTCATGGAAACATTGATGCAGAACCTTTATTTTTAAGAGTAGAAAGGAGAACTAAATGCATCCCATAGCTCAATATGCAAGAAAATAATTATTAAAATATGTATACACTATTTATTGAAACCCTAAACTCCAATAAAACTCATACATGCTTAAACACTAACATTTACATGAGACCTAGTGTTCAGAAACTTCCAGAATAGTAACTTAGATATAAACAATGTGAGTCACAAGATGCCATTTTTCCTCAACATAAAAATAACAAAAAATAAGAGTTATCAATATTACTTGCACATGTGAAGGGGCTTTTACACAACAGTAGGCCGTTTTATTCAAAAGTCAGACATAATGTTTGAAATGGTCATGAAACGCTAAATTATGACTTTATATATAACAAAACACCTTGACAAAAAGAAAATCACTAGAAGAAATGCATGACATGACATCTTTAAGATAATTTTTTAGATAGAATACATTTTTCAAGTCTTAGGCAGCATGAACATTAGCTCAATACGCAAAACACCCTCACTATTTATTTATTTTAATATTTTTACACTAAATATTAGTCACAGTTGGTTAGTTGAGGCAGGATCTACAGGCAGCATCACTTTACTTGACAATAAACACACAGGAGAATCACAACCAACTAGACATAAACGAGAACACCTCAAACTAAAGGCTGTAAATGCAGAGAAACTAAAGGCTATAAATACAGAGAAACTAAAGGCTATAATACAGAGAAACTAAAGTGGACCAACACCAGCAGCTGACATGGCACCCCAGACCATCACTGACTGTGGGTACTTGACACTGGACTTCAGGCATTTTGGCATTTCCTTCTTCCCAGTCTTCCTCCAGACTCTGGCACCTTGATTTCCGAATGACATGCAAAATTTGAGCAACCACTGAGCAACAGTCCAGTGCTGCTTCTCTGTAGCCCAGGTCAGGTGCTTCTGCCGCTGTTTCTGGTTCAAAAGTGGCTTGACCTGGGGAATGCGGCACCTGTAGCCCATTTTCTGCACACGCCTGTGTACGGTGGCTCTGGATGTTTGTACTCCAGACTCAGTCCACTGCTTCCGCAGGTCCCCCAAGGTCTGGAATCGGTCCTTCTCCACAATCCTCCTCATGGTCCGGTGAGCTCTTCTCGTTGTGCATCGTTTTTTGCCACACTTTTTCCTTCCCACAGACTTCCTACTGAGGTGCCTTGATACAGCACTCTGGGAACAGCCTATTCGTTCAGAAATTTCTTTCTGTGTCTTACCCTCTTGCTTGAGGGTGTCAATGATGGCCTTCTGGTCAGCAGTCTTACCCATGATTGCGGTTTTGAGTAATGAACCAGGCTGGGGGTTTTTAAAAGCCTCAGGAATCTTTTGCCGGTGTTTAGAGTTAATTAGTGAATTCAGATGATTAGGTTAATAGCTTGTTTAGAGAACCTTTTCATGATATGCTAATTTATTGAGACAGGAATTTGGTGTTTTCATGAGCTGTATGCCAAAATCATCAGTATTAAAACAATAAAAGACCTGAAATATTTCAGTTGGTGTGCAATGAATCTAAAATATATGAAAGTTTAATTTTTATCATTACATTATGGAAAATAATGAACTTTATCACAATATGCTAATTTATTGAGAAGGACCTGTAGAAGCCTATGGAGTGAGCCAGCTCTCAGATTTCATCAAAAATAATTCATCACACTTAATTTGTGTTCCGAAGAAGAACGATAGTCTTACGGGGTTGAACAACATGAGGGCGAGTATATCATGAAAATATATTTTTTACAGTGTACACAAAATGTTGAGAATGCAGAGATAAAGACGTGAATATCTCTCCTTGAGTTGAGACTTGAGAAAATGCTGTTTTTTAAAGAATAAAACGTGATGTTACAAAAGCGTACACAATGTTTATAAATGCTGCGATTTTCAATTTGAAGGATTTCAAATTGGTAAAATTGTTTTCAAATTAGCATAAAAGGGCATCTACAAGTGCATAGCGTGGTAAAAAGGAAGGAAAGTAGGGTGATTTGAGTGTCTTTGTTCGGGTCGGGTCGGGTCTCCTAACGAGCTGGGCTTTTAATGACCCGCTGAAGGTGCACTGGAGCATTCAGAGCTGTGGCTTTGTGTTCGAAGAGAGGAACGCTAGACATTCAGCTCAGACCGACGCATTACTGATGCCGGGGAAATGATGAAGAAGCCATGGAAACTACAGGAGTGGTAGAGGAGTAAGAGTTTCCCTGAGTCTCATGGAGAAAACACTGCGTCTGTCGCTTACAGCTTTACATTATACAAGCGCAGGGTGAACTGTGCGGTGAAGCCGACTGCGTCTCACAGCGAGACCTTTAATGAACAATGACAGATACACACAGATCATAATGATGGAGACTGGGAGACGCGGCCCATTAGTGAACGCAACATCGCATCAACCGTATTGAGGACAGCAAACAAAACATAAAGATACGCTATTCCTTCATGTGTTTAGAAAGTGTAAAACACAGAGCTACAGATCATCATCCAAATCCATGGAAGAAAGAGTGAGCTTGAGTGAGAGGCGTCAGAAACATGGGTGCTTCTCTAAAGAATGTTTCAGTGAGCAGTTCGTTCTAATATAAGAACATTTAACTCTTTCCCCGCCACTGATGGAATTTTCCAGCAATCCATGATTTGATTGTTGTATGGTGCACATCTTCTGGAAGAGTACAGAATCTCTGGATCAAAACAGGAGGAGAAGAAGCAGAAATCTTGCATGCCAATGTATCCTAAACTGTGTGTGAGATTAGAAGTGTGTCCGAAAGCATAGTATGTTGACAAGAGTATGCCAGAAGTCCGCAGATGATCTACTATTTCCGGTGGATTTCCGAAGTGTGGATCCGTGCTCACTATAACGGCTAATATTACCCATGATCCATTGCGCTTTGGAGGAGGATTCGGTTCAGAACTACAAACACAAATAAAATAGTTAAGAAACTAAAGGCTATAAATACAGAGAAACTAAAGGCTATAAATACAGAGAAACTAAAGGCTATAAATACAGAGAAACTAAAGGCTATAAATACAGAGAAACTAAAGGCTATAAATACAGAGAAACTAAAGGCTATAAATACAGAGAAACTAAAGGCTATAAATACAGAGAAACTAAAGGCTATAAATACAGAGAAACTAAAGGCTATAAATACAGAGAAACTAAAGGCTATAAATACAGAGAAACTAAAGGCTATAAATACAGAGAAACTAAAGGCTATAAATACAGAGAAACTAAAGGCTATAAATACAGAGAAACTAAAGGCTATAAATACAGAGAAACTAAAGGCTATAAATACAGAGAAACTAAAGGCTATAAATACAGAGAAACTAAAGGCTATAAATACAGAGAAACTAAAGGCTATAAATACAGAGAAACTAAAGGCTATAAATACAGAGAAACTAAAGGCTATAAATACAGAGAAACTAAAGGCTATAAATACAGAGAAACTAAAGGCTATAAATACAGAGAAACTAAAGGCTATAAATACAGAGAAACTAAAGGCTATAAATACAGAGAAACTAAAGGCTATAAATACAGAGAAACTAAAGGCTATAAATACAGAGAAACTAAAGGCTATAAATACAGAGAAACTAAAGGCTATAAATACAGAGAAACTAAAGGCTATAAATACAGAGAAACTAAAGGCTATAAATACAGAGAAACTAAAGGCTATAAATACAGAGAAACTAAAGGCTATAAATACAGAGAAACTAAAGTCTATAAATACAGAGAAACTAAAGGCTATAAATACAGAGAAACTAAAGTCTATAAATACAGAGAAACTAAAGGCTATAAATACAGAGAAACTAAAGTCTATAAATACAGAGAAACTAAAGGCTATAAATACAGAGAAACTAAAGTCTATAAATACAGAGAAACTAAAGGCTATAAATACAGAGAAACTAAAGGCTATAAATACAGAGAAACTAAAGGGCTGAACAAGGAACAGGTAAGTCAAATCAATCAAACAATAAGTCGCTATGACAACAAATGAGAACATTCTAGAAACCACGGAAACAAACTACATGTCCATGTTAATGAAACAGAAACCAAACTGAACGTTACAATATTGCACAGTTTATTGAAATGAGCTGAAAATGGCTTGAATTTCAGGAACTCTACACTAACACACAGTCTGAGCGCCGCATCTGCGAACCATTCAGAAACTTTAAATCTAGCAGAGGTATGAGGATGAAGTAGAGCGAGATGGTTTAAATGGTCATGAAAAACTGAATTATGACTTTCATGGTGCTAAAACATTGATAAACATTGAGCTCTTGAAACATGTCCTTTTAAAAGAAAAAAGTATTAAGAGAAAGAAGAATCAACCTATCAAACAGCCGCAGAGTGTTAATGGAGGAGCATCTCTCAGTTCAGCGGGAGTCTGTTATACAGTTCCTTCAACAATGCCTATTGTTACGCAGCACAAGTGTGAGCAGGCAGATGATGTCACACACACACACACACACACACACACACACACACACACATGGATGGACAGAGGTAATGGAGGACAGTCCTGGATGAGCTCTACAAATAAACAATGACCAGAGTCAACAAAAGCAGTGAGTGACAGAGGCCTGCTGTAATCCTGTCAGCCTGTGAAGAAGCATGTGCTGTCGCTCAGTGGGGATCCGGACACACACAATACAGCACAAAACACACTCGCTGCGACACAATACAGCACAAAACACCAGGCTGACTCTGGGACAACACATTCGCTGTGAGACGTGCGCCACACCCGCTACACACACTGCTATACACACACTGCTACACACACAACGTTGCAGACTCTCACGGGCAAGACTTCATCCAGGAGTTTATGCTTTTCTGTGCAGACTAAAGACAGTCCTGTTCTTCCTTTCCCTTCTGGAAAAAAGGCTAAAAAGAAAAGCTCATTTTCCCAAAGATACAATTCATTCATGCAATTACGTGACTACACCTATTCTAAATTCATCTAAAAAGAAAAGAAAGCACATGTCAGGGTGATGCAACTCTCCTGATACTATGTGTGTGTCAGTCTGAGATCCGAGTCGGTCGTCTGAGAGTGTGTGTCAGACTGAGATCCGAGTCGATCGTCTGAGTGTGTGTGTCAGTCTGAGATCCGAGTCGGTCGTCTGAGAGTGTGTGTCAGACTGAGATCCGAGTCGATCGTCTGAGTGTGTGTGTCAGTCTGAGATCCGAGTCGGTCGTCTGAGAGTGTGTGTCAGACTGAGATCCGAGTCGATCGTCTGAGTGTGTGTGTCAGTCTGAGATCCGAGTCGGTCGTCTGAGAGTGTGTGTCAGACTGAGATCCGAGTCGATCGTCTGAGTGTGTGTGTCAGTCTGAGATCCGAGTCGGTCGTCTGAGAGTGTGTGTCAGACTGAGATCCGAGTCGATCGTCTGAGTGTGTGTGTCAGTCTGAGATCCGAGTCGGTCGTCTGAGAGTGTGTGTCAGACTGAGATCCGAGTCGATCGTCTGAGTGTGTGTGTCAGTCTGAGATCCGAGTCGGTCGTCTGAGAGTGTGTGTCAGACTGAGATCCGAGTCGATCGTCTGAGTGTGTGTGTCAGTCTGAGATCCGAGTCGGTCGTCTGAGTGTGTGTGTCAGTCTGAGATCCGAGTCGATCGTCTGAGTGTGTGTGTCAGTCTGAGATCCGAGTCGATCGTTCTGAGTGTGTGTGAGTCTCCAATCCAGGAGGAATCACAGGCTCTCAGTGGCAGATGTTCCCATTCATGATGAAGAAGGCGTGTGTCAGTCCTGATGGATGATGCCCTCCATGTGGGCATCACAGGCTTAAAGGGATAGTTCACCCAAAAATTTTAATTAGCCCATGATTTACTCTCCCTCAAGCCATCCTAGGTGTATATGACATTCTTCTTTCAGACAAATACAATCAGAGTTATATAAAAAAAAATGGCATGGCTCTTCCAAGCTTTATAATGGCAGTGGATGGCTTTATATTTTTTGAAAATCCATCAAAGTGCATCCATCCATGATAAAAGTGCATCTGTCCATCATAAAGCGCTCCACGGGCTCTGCGGGGTTAATAAAGACCTTCTGAAGTAAAGCGATGTGTTTGTGTAAGAAAATACCCATATTTAAAACTTTATCAACTAAAATAACTAGTTTCCGGCAGACGGCCGTACGCATCGATTTACTGTGAAAGAGTAACCCTTGACCCGACACATGACGTAATGATGAACGCGGAAGCGCTGAGGATCGAGCAAAACAAAACACCAGTCACGAATTAGGAGTCTATGGCCCTGTCCCAAATGGCACACTCCGGACTTGTGAACTTCCTCAGAGTCCACACTTTGGTGACGTCATGTCGTGCAGACCTATAGGGCCCTTGGCTCGAGTCCACGAGGGCGCATTGAGAGGTATTTTTGGGACAGACTCGATCGTCAAGCCGAAGATAACGGTCTGGTTGTTGTTGGACAGGAGAAATCACATTTTTTGCGCTCGGACGTCTCATCTCCATGTCCACTACACAGCCGGCTTTTACAGTTCTATATTTTGATATTGTGTATGCCACCTGGGCATTAGACACTAGATACATCATGCTTATTTAAATGCTGTATACAGTTGTACATAATAATACATAATGTTCCATTTGAACTAAGATTACAATTTTAACACATAATGAAAATGTGCACGAGTTTCAGATGAATTTACAGGTTTCAATATTCATACTATGTTTACATATGACTAGTAAAGCCCTGACATTCGGTTCTATTTATTTAATGAATCATAATGTGATCGTATTATTCAACGCGCTATTATTATGTTTGAGACACCAACCACTGGTCGATGACCATAATGTTTGTATAAACTGTAGATTACAACTGGTAAAATGTACATCTAGGTCATGAAAAACGTAATATTTTCTTCTCAGAGTGTCAAAAATTATCCATGAGCGAAATCTCCTCCCATCCGTCGTCTGATTGGCCTTTCCCAAGGATTCCTGGGTAAAGTGTGTGGAGCCTGCATCTATGTGGGCTTCGTGGAAGACCGCTTCAAGGGTACATAGGGGGCGCTGCTGAGCACACTTCAGAGCGTTAAAATGCTGAATGAGACGGCCTACGGACTCGTAGACTCAGCGAGCACGCGAACACACACACAATCTGACGAGAGGCGTCAGAGCTACACATCGTCACGGGTTACTCTTGCGGCGCAAGTCGACCTGCGTAATGCCGTCTGCCGGAAACTAGATATTTTAGTCTACAAAGTTTTAAATATGGATATTTTTCTTACACGAACACATCGCTTCACATCAGAAGGCCTTTATTAACCCCCGCAGAGCCTGTAGAGCACTTTATGATGGACAGATGCACTTTTATCATGGATAGATGCACTTTTATCATGGACAGATGCACTTTTATCATGGACAGATGCACTTTTATCATGGATAGATGCACTTTTATCATGGACAGATGCACTTTTATCATGGATAGATGCACTTTTATGATGGATTGATGCACTTTTATGATGGATAGATGCACTTTTATGATGGATAAATAGATGCACTTTTAACATGGATAAATGGATGCACTTTGATGGACTTTCAAAAAATATAAAGCCATCCACTGCCATTAGTGAAAATTAAGAAGTATGAAAGTAGTTATTGTGTACTCTAAAATATTTGAAAATAACTAATATGAAATATTATGACAAAGTAAGTGTTCATTCCTAGACTTGAAGTTTTCATTTTAACTGTCTTTCATTCATATTAATATTTTTAAGGATCCTTGTAGAAAGCTGTGTGTTTCTGAGTGCATACAGTCCTCCACGAGAGGCCCTACAGTGAGGAGTCGAGGTTATTCATGCTCAAAACACGACGCGTATGTGGTGGAGTGTGTGAATGATTCATTAGACTTCCATTGGCAGAGATCTTGGGAACGGACACTCCCTTCGACTCGACCTCGTCGTACGAGACTAAACGCAGCTTAGCAATGCAGTGTATGAGCTGTCCTTGGGTCGTCCTCGAGGAGCGTCCCTCAGTTCACACTGGACACATGTTATAAACTTATATTAAATTGTGCAGCTGCAACTTTTGGCTAGTTGGGCTTTAATTGCATTAAAACGCATTAGCAGATTATTTCTGACAGAGCTGGCGACAGGAGAGTGATGTTTTAGAGAAAGCTCAACTATATACTTCAACTTAACGTCATTAAAACAGCAGCGTTTCAGAGGCGTTCAAAGCCTTCAGACCTCAAGAGCTTTTCAGGGATGAAACTTCACTGGTAAGAGTCATTAGAGTCATTAGTTCTGATCACGGTTCACCTCAAACCTGCCTAGTGTCAGAACCTGCTTATTGTCCTTCATGGAAAACTCAGGGTTGATCTTGAAGGCGTCTGTATGCCATTGTGTTCTGGTAAACGGGAGGTTTTGAGGCGACATGCGTTTCCTGCATGTTCACTTTCGGCTCAAAAGCTTGTTTTCTTTCAGTCTGTCCGGAGAACACAGGGTGTCACCAGATATGTTTCAATGGCAGGACTGTGAAGAAGACATCACCCGCTGCCCCGTCTTTACAATTCCACGGCACACACAATGTTGAATGGTGGATGATTTTGTCTAGTTTTTTCTACCGGCTCCTGCATTCCTATGTGGCAGGGCCTTCAGAATAATGCCGGAGGGTCAAAGGTCATTTCCTGTGCATTAATAATTGAGGAATTTGACATAAACAAGGAAGGATGGAAGGATTGACCAGGAGGGAAAACACAAGGATAAAATGTTAAACACTCTAATCATTTTGACCGAACGCAATCGCTAAGCCAAAGTTTCAAATCTTTTTGACCAAGTATTAGTCAAGCGTGTGACTTTCTCTCTGAGCCACAGCATTCCCAACCTTTCCCCAAAGCCACTGCATTGGGTTTTCAAGTAGGACATTTGACAATGATTGAAGAGTTTGCAAATGTTCAATCTGTGGTGGTGAACTTTTCAGCTTTGAAAGTAAGCAGAAAAAAACAAAATAAGGGTTTTATAATCGCAGATCATCAGAGGATAAACAAACCAAACAACCGTCAATCCGAAGGGAACAGGGAACGTTCTGGCAAAGCTATGACGTGAATAGAACGTTTGTTAAACGTTATCTGGTCTTTAATGTTCTCAAAACAAAAACAATATTTAAACATCGTTCATGAAATATTTTATTTGGACATTTTGAAATTACTTTTGAATGTTCTCTGAACGTTCCCATAATGTTTGCAGAACGATCAAATGGATAACATTCGCATAACAAAGAAAAAAACATTTTAAAAACATTTAAAAAACTGGATGTTTTAAAAGTTCTGAGAACATTGTAAAATATTGTTTTTATAACTTTATAGGAACGTTCACAAAACGTTCTTTGAGCATATTTGTGTTGGTTGAGTTACTGATTTGACAGAGTTCATGGGAATTCCTCTAAAGTGCAATAAAGACTGAAACTGCATGAAGATGCTAAAGCAGCAAAACCTACATTTGTGAAACTGAAACTCCTTTGTACGAACGGTCAGATGTTCTGTCTTCCACTGAAGCACAAGATACTGTTTAGATCACAATCACAGTCATCGGGTTTCACACAAATTACTTCGATTAGAACAAATATATATATATTTTAATGTATTTAGTTGTAGCCGAACTGTTGGTCAGTAAGTTGATTAAAAGACCAACAACTTGCAAAATATTTACTTCAGAGTTTCTTGACTTTAAAACGTTTTTGAAAGTTTAGTGAGTTTAGTGATTTAAAATAAACATGCTTCATAAAGACATTCGTCTCTCTCGACTAGCAGAGGCATTTACTCTGGATCACTTCAGTTGTTGTCCATTATGATCAGCTCGTCTCAATATTTTCAATGTAAAGTCAGAATATCTTCTGAAAGTTCACAGTGACATGAAAGTGCCAGATGGCTTTGAGAACATGAAAGACATGTGGGCATCGCATGTGTCCGGCTGTACACTCCTACATATGTCCGGCAGATATACGCATACATCAACTGAAAGCACGTGAGAGCTGGATCTTTCTCCACAGATGTTCCCGACTCACAGCGCCAACCCATCGGCTCCTCAAACCCAATAACGTGACATCAAAACCGTCCAGTCCGAACACATCTAACGACACACACAGAGAACACGGCTGTAATGGTTCACACGTGTTTATGTGGAGAAGGTATGTCCTCCAACATCACAACGACCAACCAAAACCTTGAAAAGTTGCAAAGAAATGTAGAATTCTGAACTTGAATGTGAACCGAAGAACAAGAACCAAAATTCTTCCTAAACACTAAAAAAACATGGTGGCCTCAACATGTGCTTCACTTCTTATTTCCCAGGATTCAAACTAGAAGAATGCCACTGATTTTTAAAGATGATTTTGATTTCCAGCGATGTCTGCCACCTCTGTTTCTCCTGTGCTCATACTTGAGGAGTCTAAATGGGTTGCAGATGTTTCTTCAAATAGGTAGAAAACATGAGACGCCTCTCGATCTGCTGGACGGGTTTCACCTCAAGGCAACGTTTGGAGGAAACACCACATGTATACTGTGAGAGGCAGAAACTGGCGAAACTACTGGTAAATAAAGGTTCAAAAGGTTAACAGGCAACTTTTGCACGGTCACTTATCTATGTAAGAGCAAGAGTAGCGTAATGTCTTCCGTGTGTGTGAGACGACTGCGTTATTTACTGGAGGAATCCGAGCACATGTTCACAAACACACACTTCAAAGCACTTCCAATCCAGATGTCAGCTTGACTTTCTTCGACACTGATAGAACATGAAAGAATTTGGCTTTAAGTTTCCCCGTATAAACAACATTAACATTTTGCCAGAGGGAAATTTTATAACTTGTTTATTTTTTTGCCAAAGCAAAACATCATGAAAAAGAGACTGGAGGATTCTGACACCACAACAAATGGCAACCGTAAAGACAAATAACAAATGTTTCCAACACCTTCTTTAACTCTTTCATATTCTCTTCATTAACATGAGATTTTTCTTACAGTGATCTCTTATATTTACATGACAGTTGCATTGCATTTATTTAATATTTGCTAGTTTATTTACTAAAATTATTATTAACTTCATTACAACTCAGAGAAATGTTTCCACATATTGTGTAGATTGTAAGTAATGATCAGAATTAAACTTGTTTTCTTAATAGTGCAAATTAATTCAAATGGAAGTAAATTATGTCAAAGATCCCCAGAACAGATCGCCATAATAGTGACTTTAAATTAAACACTAAATGAAACTAGTATCCTACGATGCAGCACAATATAGTCACTTTTGCACACAGCGTGTTATTATACAGCCTAATGCTTGTTTATGAATGATTAATGAAAGTTATTATAAAGTGTTACGCTAACAGCGGTCCTGACAGGATATGACCGAATCAGCAGATCCGAAAGAGTCTAAACTCTCATTCACACGCATATTCAGATCATACTTCTATCAAAAACACATTTATTAAGATGTTGCTTTGACTAGTATATGAAATCTGAAGCTTTATAACAATCCAATCGTCCATACCAGCGTGCATAATGAATTCATAAGCAGTTATGGGAATATAACGGTACAGTCGAGCATACACAAAGAACGTTATGGACTCAAACAATGATGTAAAATTCATAACCAAATCATATACCAAGCACAATTCAATAACTCCGATCCAGCATTAAACGCCTGCTTGAATAACGGTTCAGGATCAACAAGTCTGAACTCGCGATGTGTGAAAATGACGTTATTACTTCATTATTAGCGCGTGCGCTTTTACCACGCATCGACAGTAAAAACGATGTTTTCAACTGGTAAAACTAGCAGATTATTGACATTAAACAACTAGATGTATAACGGCATAAGTAGAAGCGGACTTACCCTGAGTATAAACGAAGGCGCAGAAGTTGCCAGAGAGAAGCAAAATGATTATCTCAAAACACACAAACATCTTATTGAAATCCTAAAGTGCATGGTGGAGTCGAACGCAGAGGAGACGCGAGCTCCATGAGAGTGTGTGTGTCCGCGGCGGGTCCGCACGCCAGGCCGCACCGGAGACGCGCTGGAGACGCTCTGGAGACGCGACGCTGGAGATCTGAGCATGTGCGGGGGACTGAAGGCTGGAGGAGGGCTGGGTTAACGGAGGAGCCATGAGAATCACCGCTCTTATACCGTTATGTGCCCGAGGGGTGGGGTGAGTGAGAGAGAGAGAGAGAGAGAGAGAGAGAGAGAGAGAGAGAGAGAGAGAGTGAGTGGGGGTGAGGGT
>FLSR01004872.1:14418129-14437996 GCA_900092035.1 Leuciscus waleckii | reverse complement strand
ATTTTTTTGAGAGAGATGCTAATGGTCTTGTCCGGTTCAATTCATTATGCTAAGCTATGCTAAAAGTGGGACCCCCAGACCCGGAGATCGGCTGAATGGATTCGAAAACGGTAAAACTCAACTGTTTATCTCTGGGGGAGTTGTAAAATGAGCCTATTTCCAAAAAATCCCTTTAACCCAATGTTAAGCAGAGTGTGCCTTTTATTTTTACTACAATATTAGCAAACATTTTTTGTTAGAGGATAGTCGCCGGTTTGCCAACTTTGGCTGCCTAGCTGGAGTGAGATTTTGATGACGTGAGCTGAATTACACACACCTTGCTAACAATTTTTAACAATAACTAAATATAAGAATATAACAATTCAGTGCATAAATTCCCATACAATAAGAAACTTGTGGCCTCTCCTGCTAGTGCACATTTGACTCAAAATGATTTGGCTGATTTTCTATTTATTTACCTTTTAAATCTGAGATGCGAGCAACTCTGGCATCAGCGGTGTATCTTTCATACATTTCATTGTGAGAAGTGGCGTAATGGTGATTTAAATTAAAATCTTTCATTACAGATTTCAACCAGGCTTTATTTGCAAATGTTTTATGCTATATTCTAATTTTTGCATAAGTTAAATTCACAACTTTGTATGGAAAAATAGATGAAACAAATGAGTTAGTTAATTTAGCACCCCTATAGTTCATTTAAAAAAAAATGTATGTGCTTGTTACTTATCAGCATTCCTCTTTATTTTATTGTTGGAGAAAGAGACATGAATGCCCGAAGACACAGACATAATATAATGCCCAGCTTGATCCCAATGTTATGGAAGTGACGAGCAGATAACGAAAGATCTGACAGCTCTAATTTGAAAAGACCTTAAGCTTAACAGCTCAACAGGTGGGATATGGCATGTTTTTTCAGATAATCTGGATCACAGGAGCACGGCCACGGGCAATACATTTCTCCAAATGAGGCTATGACCTTTAGTTACAGTGAGAAGATAACACATTGATTGACTTGTTCAATGGTCTTAGCACAAGCTTAGAGCTCTGTCTGTGTGCAAAGAACAGAGGATATGTTTTCTAACATATTTTCTTCACTTTGTTTTTAGTAAGAACATAACAGACTGATTGACCATTTGCATGAATACAATACATGGATTTCTCGGCGACGTCATCACTGCATGCGCACGCAACCAGGAGGCAGAAAAGACCCGCGGTCTTCGTAAAGGGTTTAGGCTAGTAGCATAGTGGTGGTGTTGTCGCTAAGTCAAAATGCTAATTATCATGTTAGACTAAGTTAGTAATGTAACAGCCAATGTTAGCAGTGCAGCATCTATAGAGCCCGAATTTGCTTTTATATAAGTTAACCTTGTTTACGTTACTTTACGACCTGCAACATTTCATGACTGCACACATATAACGTTACTTACTGTAAATCAAAGATTTGACGGTGGATTATGTGCTGTCATGAGCACATACTAGAGTTTAACTGCTCAACCAGTTATGAACAGTGGAAAAAATACATGTTTATTTTTTCAAACAGCTATTTAGATCGCAAATTTGACATTTAGTATACCAAGTGTGTAGTATACTACAAGAAAACATTCAAATAAATGCTGTTCTTTTGAATTTTCTATTCATCAAAGAATCCTAAATAAAATATGTCACAAAAATAAGAAGCAGCAAAACTGTTTTCAACATTGATAATTATCAGAAATGTTTCTTGAGCATCAAATCATCATATTAGAATGATTTGTGAAGGATCATGTGACACTGAAGACTGGAGTAATGATGCTGAAAATTCAGCTTTGATAAATTACACGTTTTCTTTTTGAATGCATTTTAAAATGTATGTTCCAATAATATTTCATAATATTCCTGTTTTACAGAATTTTTGAGCACAAGAGACTGCTTTCAAAAACATAAAAACCAACCCCAAACTTTTGAACAGTAGTGTATACATGGATTTTGAATAAAATAAATTATAATTAAAGCTGCAAGCAGCCTCAAAGGGGCCAAGCCCTCCAATGGTTCCCTGGGTTCAAAAAGTAGCTAAAAATACTTTGCTTTCAAAACTTTATAAGAAACTTTAATAACCAAAGTATTCTTACTATAGCAGTGCAGAGGCGCAAGAACAAAAACAGCACAAATTGAATATACATGTCAATGTACATCAAGCACAGCGAGGATTTAAGCACCAACAGCAGTGCAGAGCCGGAAGGAATTTAAATGACAACTTTATACACAATTTTAAAGTCGTCCCACATGGGACTCGAACCCACGACCAGAATGGTTCGGGATTTGAGATACATGGTTTAGCAGATTGCGACACTCAGAGAACGTGAATTGCAAAGCTGCAGAGGAGAGGCTTCAGTGTAAGAATAAGCACAAAAAAAAGCATGTTAATGAGATTAGCATGCTAAGCTAGCTTAATGCTAATGTATCTTATGGTTAACCTGATAGCTGAAGAGCCACATTAGAAAGAATGGCATCTGGTTAGCATGCTAACCAATGATTATGCTAAGCTAACTAGCATAAGGCAACAAACACAGGCTAGGTCAACTTTGGAGACAAATATCTTGAGAACGGTGGCGAATATCAAAAATCTGTTCACTCACTTCTGTGCGGCTTAGTCCAAAGAACATCTGATCAAATTTTGGGCAAAATTGAGCAAATTTTGAAGGAGGAGTAGTGAAAAAACTGTTTTCATTTGCTTCAATATGGTGGACAGTCACATTGTTGGAAAATGACAAATGAGGTATCGTCGGAATCAGCCTTAACCAAGGAACGTAATGACATAAAGCAATCAAAATTTGAACAATGTTTTCAAATGTTATAAGCGTTTTTGCAAAATACCTTATACCTCTGGAACACTAGGTGGCGCTGTGTTGAAACTTCTCAGGTACCTTCAGGACATGGTGTCGATCATCCCTATCAAATTTTGTGCTGATATGTCAAATAGTTTAAAAGTTATTGCAAATTATGACAAAATTCAAAATGGCGGATACGTGGTGTATCCCATCCTGGCAAAATCAGTATCCACGGATACGGCATGACGCAAGGAATCCATAGATACCACATTTAGGATTTTTCTGACAAACTGTTTAAAAGTTATTGGCCAAAATATGCATTTTCCATATCTCATGACCCGTAGGTGGCGCTGTTCCCAACTTTGGCATGGAACCTCAGATCATGCTTTCGATGAAGTGTACCAATTTTCGTTTCGATTGACAAAGTTTGGCCGAGCTATAGCTTCTGACCCAATTTTGGGTCGACCTCGTTAAGTTTGCGACATCATAACTTTAGAACAAAGATGAATAAAAAAAATCTGTTCACTCACTTCTGTGCGGCTCAGTCCAAATATCATTTGAGCATATGTTAGGACAAAATTAGACCAATTTTGAGGAGGAGTAGCGAAAAAACGGAATACTGTACTTTTCAAAATGGCTACTACTGTAATAGGCGGAGTCTTAATGTAAGATATTGGTTCTGATCAGCATGATGAGATGAATCAGGTGTACTAAGTTTAATTTCTGTAGATCAAAGGGTTCAAAAGTTATAACCATTTCAATGTTGGATTTTTGTACTGGTGGTGGCGCTATAGAGTTGGTCCTAGAGATTCAAAAATTGCTACAATTACTTTTCATTACCATCACTACAAGTGTGCCAAATTTCATCATTTTCCTATGTACGGTTCATAGGGCTGCCATAGACTTCCACTTACCCCCTAATAATAAGAAAACTAACAGATACAATAGGTGCCTCAGCCCCTTCGGGGCTTGGCCCCTAATAATAAGAAAACTAACAGATACAATAGGTGCCTCAGCCCCTTCGGGGCTTGGCCCCTAATAAGAAAACTAATGGATACAATAGGTGCCTTGCCCCTTCGGGGCTTGGCCCCTAATAATAAGAAAACTAACAGATACAATAGGTGCCTCAGCCCCTTCGGGGCTTGGCCCCTAATAATAAGAAAACTAACAGATACAATAGGTGCCACAGCCCCTTCGGGGCTTGGCCCCTAAATATATGTCATTATATTGTCTTTTAAATGTATTTTAAATACATTTTGGTATATATATTTTTTTTACTAGAGTAAGCAGATGGCTTAGTATAATGACAGACACAGAAGGATTCGCTCAGTGATGAACAATCCATTGGCTGATTTGATAAGTCTAATGATACAGTACTGTACAATATCTGGTGCCCTGCACAGACAGACAGTAGCCTAATGATAACCACTTTCATGGTCTTCCCAATATCATGAAAAATACCATTGTATTTGAAGGAAACAGTAAGATATGCAGGTTTTATTTAAAAAAAGTTTTGTCAGTATTTACCATTTACACAGCAAAAAATAAGGCCTATGTTTCCATTAAAAATATATAAACATCCTAAAATATTTTTACCTTATAGGCAAAATTACATAAATTTGATTTGTCTAAAGTAATTAAATACTTATTGAATACTATTTAGCCAGTAGAAAAGATTGAGAATAACTCTTCTCTGACATGTTATACAATTTTTATTTATTCTAAAACAAGGCAAGGACACCGAATGATTTTTAGCAATGTAATGTGACGGCACATAGTCCGTATCTCATATTTTCCTAATGTCTTGTAGTGTTAAACATGGTATCACATGTCAGGGAAACACACACTGAACAGACTGGTAAGTTTCAAAATAATCCACATTGTAACAAGTTGTAACAAAGGGGGAAATATTAATAATAACTCATAATGATCAATTATGATTAATTATTAATATTTGGGTCAGTTAATTGGATTAACTTGAGGTAGCTAAATTAATATTACAATCAATTAATCAGTTCCAACAAACTCTTTTGAGATTCATTTATTCTAAGAAAAGTGTATCTTTCATGGCCACCGAAGAATAATTATTTCTTAGCATTAGAAATTAGTACTCTAGAAACTAGGGTACTCTGTTTGGTTGCTATGGAGTGGCTTGGCAGCTGCTAATGATGAAACTGCAAAGGCTTCTTGTCACTATGAATGATAAAAACCAACTCCCATGCCTCTGTGACATTCATAATGGAAGATATCCCTCTATGGATTTTGGTTGCTAAGTTGCTCGACAATGGTTGCTTGGGAGGGGCTAGGAAGTGTTGAGGTGATTCATGATTGGCTGTTTGCTTCCCCGAGTCAAACGAGACCGACTTCATGTTTCTATGCAATTCAGTCCGGAGATATCTCTTTGAACTCTTTCAATGGAAGTCTATGGAACTTCTTGCTAAGGGGCTCTAAATGGTTGCTAGGGCGTGGCTTGATAGCTTCACAATGATCCCGAGAGACTGATTGGTCGTTTGAGTAAAATGAGCCCGCCCCCTTGTCTCTATGACACTGTGATCCAGAGCTATATTCAATACAAAAGCCCTATGCAATATACCATAGTAGGAAAAGCATGTGTGTTTCACGGGACGTTCCTTCCCCATAGTAAGTCAATGGGGCAACTTTGGCCAGCTTCTGCCCCCCAGGGGTGCAACTTTTACCCCATTGTGAGGTATGTTCTTAAAAAGCTTGTCAACCTCTTCAAATGTGGCAAATCACAAGTTTCTGTGAAATTCTCGCTCGAAGCTATGACTCGTCAAAGTTTGTCACAATGTTAAGTCTATGGGATTTTTCGGCCGCTTTTTCACCCCTGGGGTGAACAACGTACCTCCGATTGCTTATAAAAGTCATAGCACACCATTCCCGAATAACCCGCACCAGTAGTAAGTATGCTATACCATGTGTCAAAATGATTGATGGCTTCCGGTTGTCCTTCCGGCCTATATTGTTATGGATTGACCTATTGCCCCTACCTATCCCTCGATCATGTGTTTTGACAGGTTGACCTTCCGGTGTCCTTCGGCATATGTTGTTATGGTTTGCCCTATTGACCTTGCTAGTCTTTGATCATGTGATTTTGACAGAAGCTTTTGACTTTTAACCTTTTTAGCCCTAGATCATTTGATTTTGACAGAAGCTTTGGGCTTTTGAAGTTGGTATAGGACATATATATAGGACATGTGTCAGGTTGGAGTTATATGGGTTTGTGTCTGGTTATATGGTGTCAAGAAGGGTTATATAGGACATGTGTCACAGGCAAGCATCGCGCTCCCTCCCACCTTCACAATCCAGAGTGCAGTGAAAGTGAGAAAAAGAGATTTTATAAAAATGATGTATATTTCACATTCAGTTATTTCACATATATATTACTGCTGCTGTTATTGTTGCTGTTATTACTACTGCTGCAGCAGAGCAAGCACAGGACTTGCTACTGCCAATGCATACACAACATGCTACTCAAGTAAGACACGCTGTCTATATGCTATATGCTGCTGTATAATATAGGGTACAGGAATTACCCGTAGCAGATCTATACAGGCGGAGCTGGGAAAGGGGGAGGGTATTTAAAAGCACTGCAACTGCAACAGCAAATGCTAACCAGTATTTGAAGGTTGAGCAGCGAGCTCATTGGCTACTGAAACAGCAGGAACCAATCAGCTGTGCCCTATAGAGAATCAGCCCGTGCCATCTAGAGTTTCATTTCAACTTTGTATATATAATTTTGTAAAAGATTCTATTTCAAATAAATGCTGTTGTTTTGAACTTTCTATTCATCAAAGCATGGCTGATGGAAGAGCAGAAAGTTATTAAACCTGTTACGATAACACAGTTTTCTAACTTAATTCAATATTGTGATGAAGCTTCAGCAATTATCGTGATATGGAAATCTGATACCTCACATGCCTAATAATAAGCTTGAGTACATGCATTTCACGCTGACTTCAACGACGAGCCAAAACAGACAGAGTTCTTAAAGTGAGAACTTGGTGAACCACTAACATAGGCTTTATGTATTGTCTCTTCTGTTTCATGCATTCATACAGCAGTTCTCCTGAAACTCAGTCCATGTAGATCCCAAAAACGTCCCACTTCACAAACAACCTTAAAAAGGCTCCAGCAAACCACAATTGCTGCTGCGCTGTCACTGCCTCATCTGGAGCATCGCATGGCAGGCTAAATTTACCGGCCTGGAGTATAAATACACATAAAGAGAGAAGGAAAAATACAAATGCACGGGTGGAGAAATGTGAGGTGTAGCCGCTGTCGTCTGGACTGTGGTCAGTGCGCGGAGGAGGGCCGTGTGTGTGTGTGTGTGTGTGTGTGTGTGTGTCGGGACTTGGCAATACTTGAGAGACTCCAACAGGCTGTTTACCACTAAACCATTACTAGAGTTTGTCGACTGCCTTCAGGCAATTAATGAGGTAGAATGATAGGACTAAACTGAGATGCAATTGCTTGCCTAAAATGTGCATGAGAGAATAACATTCAGCCAACCAACACAAAGCTTTTAAGCACATGATTGGATCAAGAAGTTGTTGAAGTGTGTTAGAATCTCTCTGCTCACTTGAGGATAATCTTCAAAGCTGCGTAAGCCGTGAGCGTTTAACACTTGTTCTGAATATGTGTACTGACCAGAAGGGGTCACTCATCACGTCACGCCCGTCGAAGGAATACAGCGGGATCCCGGGAGGCAGGAGATGGTTGGAGAAGATCGACTCCCAGTTCTTGAACAGGACCTCACCCTACGCACACACACACACATCACAGAGTGATTTAACACACACTGTCCCGTAAAATCTAACGTGTGAACACTGAAACATATGGATTTAAACTCTTAGAGGGACAGTTCCAGGGTTATTAAACTCAACTGAAACTTAAAGGATTAGTCGAATTCAGAATTAAAATTTCCTGATAATTCACTCTCCCGCACGTCATCCAAGACGTTCTTCCTTTATTCAGTCGAAAAGAAATGAAGGTTTTTGAGGAAAATATTCCAGGATTGTTCTCTATATAGTGACTTCAACGGGTCGAAGGTCCAGATGTGAGTTTCAGTGCAGCTTCAAAGTCTCGACACGATCCAGCCGAGGAATAAGAGTCTCATCTAGACAAACCTTACGCCATTTTATAACAAAATAAACATTTATATACTTTTTAACCACAAAATTTGGACCTTCAACCCATTGGACCGAAGTGAACTAATCCTTTAAACTAAAACCATCAAAAACCATGTTACATAAAATACACCTTTACAAAGAAGCATGAGTGATCATGACTAAGCTAAGACATTTACCCTCAGGTTGACGACTGGTGTGTGAGTTCGGAACATGGGCGGCACGGTGTCAATCAGGTCCTGTAGGTGGTGTGAGAGGAAGGCCTTGTAATGGCCTGATGCCCATGGCTTGAGCTTGAGTTCTGCAGAGCTGATTCACTGAGTGTATGGAGCCCAGGTTCCCCGTCAGCGGAGTGTTGAGAGCCACCAGCCTCAGCTGAGAGTGTGGAGAAGCACACGCGTCAGGACACAACAGGACAACACAATACAACTGCCAATGCTGAGAGAAAAAGATAGAAACCTGCAATTCCGACTATTTTTGTCAAATATAAACACAATTAAAAAACATAGCTGTGATTTTTATCTTGCAATTCTGGCTTTATTTAGTGCAGTTCCGATCTTATAACTCACAATTCTTTTCTTTTCTCTTCAAGACCTTTTTTCGCTCGCAGAATTGTGATATAAAGTAGCAGTAACCTGTGTGTGGGAACCACTCATGTGAAGTGTGGATTATTGAAATGACTAGATTTTGCCGCAAACAATCGCTGAACGATGGTAAATGCCACCAACACCTTTACACTGTAACCAAGGTTTGAAATGAACTTTTTCACTCACTGGCCAATTAACTACGTCACAGCTTATATATACATACATTCATTTCTTATTCAAACTAAATCCAGTTGTCCAGCATCTACTCTTCCTCTCTCATCCTCTTCCTCATAAATGTGTTTTAGACGGACAGATCAATACAGAACACAGAACATCAGAAACATGAAGGATGATGGGAAATAACAATGTCTTTCTGTTCACCAAATGCTTCTTATTCTCCGCTATTGCTTCATCGCTAATGAACAAGCGCTGTTATCTGTAGTGTAGTGACGTGTGTTCAAGTAATCCAGATATGAGCACATTCTGTGTAATACGCTGTATTTAATATATCATGATGACTCGTGAGTTGAGTATTTTTGATTTGACTACACGAGTTCGTGTGAGCAAAGCGAGTAAATATAATAAGTAACACACCAAACTGGCCCGTGATTGGACAGCGTTTCCCGCCACTGTTGAGTTTTACCCGCGTTTGGCGGGTGTTCATTTCAAACCCTGATTATAAGCCACAAAAATGGTCCAAAAGTGAATACACACACACACACACACACACACACACACTCCTCACTCACTCACACTCTCACTCCTTACTCGCACACTCACTCCCTCACTCGCTCACTCACTCAACTCCTTCACTCGCACACTCCTCACTCACTCCCTCACTCGCACACTCACTCCTTTACTCTCACTCCTCACTCACTCGCACATTCACTCCTTCACTCGCACACTCACTCGCTCGCACACTCACTCAAACACTCTCACTCACGCGCACACACTCCCTCGCACACTCATTCACTCGCACACTCATTCACTCGCACACTCATTCACTCGCACACTCATTCACTCGCACACTCATTCACTCGCACACTCATTCACTCGCACACTCATTCACTCGCACACTCATTCACTCGCACACTCATTCACTCGCACACTCATTCACTCGCACACTCATTCACTCGCACACTCATTCACTCGCACACTCATTCACTCGCACACTCATTCACTCGCACACTCATTCACTCGCACACTCATTCACTCGCACACTCATTCACTCGCACACTCATTCACTCGCACACTCATTCACTCGCACACTCATTCACTCGCACACTCATTCACTCGCACACTCATTCACTCGCACACTCATTCACTCGCACACTCATTCACTCGCACACTCATTCACTCGCACACTCATTCACTCGCACACTCATTCACTCGCACACTCATTCACTCGCACACTCATTCACTCGCACACTCATTCACTCGCACACTCATTCACTCGCACACTCATTCACTCGCACACTCATTCACTCGCACACTCATTCACTCGCACACTCATTCACTCGCACACTCATTCACTCGCACACTCATTCACTCGCACACTCATTCACTCGCACACTCATTCACTCGCACACTCATTCACTCGCACACTCATTCACTCGCACACTCATTCACTCGCACACTCATTCACTCGCACACTCATTCACTCGCACACTCATTCACTCGCACACTCATTCACTCGCACACTCATTCACTCGCACACTCATTCACTCGCACACTCATTCACTCGCACACTCATTCACTCGCACACTCATTCACTCGCACACTCATTCACTCGCACACTCATTCACTCGCACACTCATTCACTCGCACACTCATTCACTCGCACACTCATTCACTCGCACACTCATTCACTCGCACACTCATTCACTCGCACACTCATTCACTCGCACACTCATTCACTCGCACACTCATTCACTCGCACACTCATTCACTCGCACACTCATTCACTCGCACACTCATTCACTCGCACACTCATTCACTCGCACACTCATTCACTCGCACACTCATTCACTCGCACACTCATTCACTCGCACACTCATTCACTCGCACACTCATTCACTCGCACACTCATTCACTCGCACACTCATTCACTCGCACACTCATTCACTCGCACACTCATTCACTCGCACACTCATTCACTCGCACACTCATTCACTCGCACACTCATTCACTCGCACACTCATTCACTCGCACACTCATTCACTCGCACACTCATTCACTCGCACACTCATTCACTCGCACACTCATTCACTCGCACACTCATTCACTCGCACACTCATTCACTCGCACACTCATTCACTCGCACACTCATTCACTCGCACACTCATTCACTCGCACACTCATTCACTCGCACACTCATTCACTCGCACACTCATTCACTCGCACACTCATTCACTCGCACACTCATTCACTCGCACACTCATTCACTCGCACACTCATTCACTCGCACACTCATTCACTCGCACACTCATTCACTCGCACACTCATTCACTCGCACACTCATTCACTCGCACACTCATTCACTCGCACACTCATTCACTCGCACACTCATTCTAGAAATACTATAGCGGCTCGTATTCCTATAAGATTACTATAATATTTTGTCCCAAAATACTATAAGATTCCTACAGTACTTTTTCGTAAGGGTATGTCCCCCACCGAATCGGCTTCATTAGCCTACCACTTACGGTTTGCAAAGATACAATTATAAAATTACTGCAAACCTTTAATCTATCAATATTTATGTTCTATTATGCATTTTCCTTGTTATATGAATAACAGAAATTCATGAAATAATATATAGGCAGACACACAGTAATAAGATATTTATTCAAATGTTGATTTTGAAATTAGTGAACATCACCATATATATGATTTGGAAAAATAAATAAATAAATAAAATTATAAATGAACATTTCTAAAGACAGTTAATCTTTTACATAGAATATCACAAAAATATGAACAACTTGTTTTTTCAACATCTTCAGTGAAAGTGCACACAGTGAACGTTTCAATGGCAAGAACAAAAACAATCTGTGAATGTCCTATTACTGACGGAAAGGTACAAAAAAGATGTGCAATCTAGCAAGTGCACACATGAACTATAAACAGTACTAAAATGGAAGTGGTGCCATAAGATCTCAGTAATTAATCAGACACCACCATCTATTGTGTGTGCATTTGTGTATTTTTGTATTTTTTTCTTTTTGTGAGAGAAGAGGCATTGATTTTGCCATTGACTGGCGCTAACGATTTCAGCAGCTTTCAGTCCATAACGGCGGACGCGCCTCCGCAGCGCCTACTACAGACTGTTACCCATAACACAACAGAGTTTCGCCTCTTGGGCTTCTATACTCTTTGGCCCTGCTTTAACTCCCACACATGCACATCCACTGCCCTTACGAAAAAGAAGTTTATTCAAGTGTTCTATTAGTATACTTCTAAACTAAAAATAAAGTATACTTTCAGTCTACATTTTCTATACTTCTCAAAAATATACCTTATGTACTTCTCAGAAATATACTTAAAATGACACTTAAGTGTACTTGACATACTGAGAGAAAAGTCCAAGTATATTTGGCCTGTAAGTATAATTAAGTATTCAAAGTAAACTTTTCTTGTAGCTGTGTTAACTCTTATGATCGTTTTGTTTGAAAATATTGATTAGAATACTGACAAATTACCAGCTATAAAATAATTTTCCAGCTATCCATGTTTTCACTGTTATATGGTAGGGGGCGCTATGACACATCTTCTAGTACAGAATCACCAGATCAAAACACAGGAGAAGAAGCAGCTGAAACAAGCGATAGAAGATTGCTCACTTAAATGTAAAATAACGTGATAATCAAACATTAAACAGCATGTAAATCAAAACTGCTTAATATTACCAAATTAAATGAAGCGTAACCCATGAAGAGAAAAACTGTGAAGCTTTGGACTCGCCCTCCTCCGTCTGTGTTTTGAGCATCGTTCTGAATCTGATCAAAGATGAATTTGTCTTTGACCTAAATTAGATTTTCTCATCTTTTTTGTTTCAAATGTTGCCTTTCTTTATGAAACTTTACGACATTCAAGTGCTGATTAAAAAAGGATGCATGGATCTAATAAAATGTTTCAGTTAAAGATATTTTTTCAAGTATAAAAATATCTACATTTGAACACAGTAGTATACTGCAAGTGCAAAAATAATAAATAAATAGTAAACTATAAGTATAATGTTATGTTCACTTAAAGGTGCCCTAGAATGTGAAATTGAATTTATCTTGGCATAGTTAAATAACATGAGTTCAGTACATGGACATGACATACAGTGAGTCTCAAACACCATAGTTTTCTCTTTCTTATTTAAATCTCGTTTTTGAAAAACACCCCTGAAAAACAGGCGAATCTCCACATAACACCAACTGTGACGCAACAGTCGGGATCATTAATATGTACGCCTCTACAAGTGTGGACTCTGAGGAAGTCCACAAGTCTGGAGTGTGCCATTTGGGACAGGGCCATAGAAGATTGCTCACACAAATGTAAAATAACTTGATCATCAAACATGAAACAGCATGTAAATCAAAATTGCTTAATGTTACCAAATGAAATGTCGAACCCGTGAAGAGAAAAAGACTGTGTTGCTTTGGGGACTCGATCTACTCCATCTGTGCTATGATCATCGTTCTGAATCTGATCAAGGCGTAGTCTTTGACAAAAATGTGATTTTCTCAATGTTGCCTTTCTTTATGAAACTTACTGACATTCAAGTGTTGATTAAAAAAGGATTCATGAAGCTAATAAAATGTTTTTCAAATTAAAGTACAGTTAAAGGTATTTTTCAAGTATAAAACATAATATCTACATTTGAACATAGTAGTATACTGCAAGTGCAAAAATAATGTATGAATAGTAACTATAAGTATAATGTTATGTTCACTTAAAGAAAATGTACAAGTATACTTGCAGTATAAACTACTAAACTAGTAGTTTACTGAGTACACTTCAGTGTGTACTTTCATAAACTAAAAAAAGGTACTACTTGTATTAAAATAGTAAACTACTAGTATACTTATAAGTTCACTTGTAGTACAGATGCATTACAAATGAGAAACCTAGTTGTGTACTTAAAGTTTACTACTCTTACACTTATAGTACACTTAAACGTATACTTGTATACTAAAAGTGGACCAATTTAGTCCCAAGCAGTATTGAAATATACAAGTTTACTACAAGTACACATTTATATAACTTACTATATAAAGTATACTTAAAAATATACTTGAAAATTACTGAAGTATACTTCATAAGATAAACTTGAAGTATACTTCTTTTTCATAAGGGTGACTCGTATACACACATAAGGGTTATGTCTAGCAGCTAGTAACCTGTAAGGCACATAATTAAAAGTCTATCATTGTTCTATTATATTTATGAGCTGGATGCATTCTGATATGCATTTTTCCTGTGTAAATTATAGTCTAAATGACAATAAAGTTAATCTTATAACAACTAGGCCTCTTCTAAAAATTGACCTGGTGGATACCTGAATAAGCCTGTTGTTAGAAACTACTTTACCTGCATTATTATCCAAATCTAATGGTCTCTTTGCTTTTAAAATACTAAAACACATAATTGTAATGGGCTCTATAATAACCATCCAATTGGATGACTAGGCACATTTAGACACACAGCTGGAAATAAGCAAATCACATTTCTAAAAACAAAAGCTTTATCAGCCAATAGTAAATACAGTTATTTACCTGATCGTTTGCATGCTGTCTGTGAACCTCTGGACAAGTGCTTTAATGAAGACAGGGTCGATGTTCCTTTTCTGCAGCTGGTTGAACAGCATGTCCATGTGTGGCATAATCTTGTGGAACAGTGCCAGAAAAAAACAGAAAGCCCCGTCTTCAAACATCCTCACAAAGGCCCCAGCCTCTCTGACAGTTATGGGAATGGGATCAAAGTTTCCATCGTCTCTGATGATCTGAAAACACTTTAGGAGGTCATCCCTGTGTTCGTACACTGTGTTCACAGCGCGACTGTGGAAGTTCCACCGTGTTGTAGAGGCTCTGGGAAGTCATGGGCAACCACTTGGTCAAGAACGGTGGTTCGCTTGGGTGACCTGGAGAAAAAAGCAGAAAATCCTGCAAGATCGGAAAAAAAAGTGCCGATTTTGGGGATGTGTGACGTTGCTTGCTGCATGATGAGATTCAGCTGATGAGCATAACAGTGGACGTAGTGAGCATTTTCGTAGACATCCATCACCTTGTCATATAAGCTTGGCCGATAAGTTTGGCTTTTTGTCCATCTGGAATTATGATGCTTAGCCTCTCCAGAAGCGCTGTAGCGATGGTGTCTGCCATGGCGTTCTGTATTGTTATGAACTCGAAAAACCTCTCTTGGATGTTGTTGTTGCCGTCGATGTAACGTAGCACAAGCACCAGCTGGCAGTGGGTGGAAATGTCAGTCGTCTCATCGGCTTGTATGGCAATGAAATCCGCGCGCTTTACTTCCTCCAGATGAATCCTTCAGCACTGACAGCATGCAGTCTAATAACTCATTTTGTATGGTCTTTGATGTACCTTTAAAAATGGTGGCTGTTTTAAGGTGCTCCTCCAGCACGCTGTCCAACGAAGTCCACCAGTCCCCTGAAAATGCCGGGATATTTCGAGGTGTCAGTCTCATCATGTCCATGCAAGGCCAGCTCAGAAGCCCCACAAAACTTCACACAGTCGATTATTTGGACAAGATCTGCCGGTTTTTATCCACCTCCTCATTGTGTTTCCTCACCGCAACCCTGTGGCCTTCATCAAGCTGCGTAGCGATGTTAACTCTTCCCAGTATAGCTAGCTTAACGCAATTATCCACGTGTACCTTGGTGTTCTCGTGTTTCATTACCTTCTCAGACAGGTGCTTCATATCTCTCACTCCGGTAACTGTCCATGCTGGATCTGTCCCCGTAGTTTTAAAGAGTAAGCACGGAAAACAAAATAAAGCATTAGCATGACCACACCCAGCCAGCCAGGCCTTTCTAGTATACCAGCAACGAGAGAAGCCTCAGACGTACTGCATCCCTTTATCACTAGCCTGTTGTCTGATCGAAATATCAGGTTGATCTGGGCCCAGCTCTTTCACAATCAGTTTATTTGCCAAAATTCGCCTCTCAAATGGATCTTGGAGGAGAGATTGTACCGAGTTAAGGCCTATTTATACTTCTGCGTCAAACTGCCGCCGTAGCTACGTCGTAGGCTGTGTGTAGTGCGCGTACCCTTCGGCGTACCCTGACGTGCTGCTCTCCAAAAATGTAACAACGCGTCAACTCTACGCGGACGCAAGCGCTGTGATTGGTCTGCCAGAACCCCTCCCTCGGGGTTTCACATGCTCCCTAGGTGCGCGTCAACGCGGACAACAACGCAGAAGTATAAATTAAAACCAACACGTTCCCTACGGCGTATAGGCTCCGGCGTAGGTCCGACGCAGAAGTATAATGAGGCCTTAAGAAGTGTTATTTTAACATCAGTGTAAACCACTGGGTTTAGAGTTTTAGGTTATCCTACATTAGGTTTATTTATCAACAGAAATGGAATAATCAAATGTAAAAATAAAACACTGCTTAGTTTTCACTGTATGAATTAGATATACACTGATTCTTGTTAAAGCTACAAAAAAAATGTTTGCGAGTTATTTTCTCTTTGTCTTTTTTTCATGACCCCAGTTATTGCACAGATATCAGCTGCCTGCGAGCTGTATTTATAGGCCTAAGCCACGCCCGTTTCGGCAGGACGTGACGCAGTGGGCGCGAAGCACCCTCATTGGGTCTGACGTCACGCTAGGCCTCGCTCGATAGGCTGCTGCAGTTGCCGCAGAACAGCCAATAGGCACACGAGCCGTCTTGCCTATGTCTGTATGCTGCCGCAACGCGTTTTACAATAATACAAAATTAAGGATAATTTTTTGGCTTCAATATCTCGCGGAAAAGGGATTTTCCCCTAGCGTAAGATACTTACGCAGTACTCGTTCCCTCTTCTAGAGAGAACCGAGGTTACGTTAGTAACCGAGTACGTTTTACGTCATCATGCTCATAACGTCGTTCTTTAGCGCTTAATTCTTTAGAGCGCAGTTATTATCAGAAATGCACTCTATATTTCCAGCACTGTTAAACTATCAATTCAGTTCAGAGAGAAGCTGAAAGAATATGTAAAACAAATCGGTTTAAATTCAAGTCACATGTGTGGCCACTGGAAAATGACACATGACCAGCAACTATAAATTGGGTCATTTGTTTTATTCCTTATAACTGATTTGTTTCTTTTCTTTTTCTTAGGTAGCCTATGTGAGGAAGATAATCTACAATAAACAAAATACATCAGATCATCTCCCCAAAATTAATACAATATAAAGTGCAATTTGTTGTCTTTTCTGTGTGCAATTATAAAGAATATAGCCTAATGCAAACAGTGAAACACCAGTGACAGTAACATGGTAGTGTTAATTAAAGAAAAAGAAACACAATACAATACATACACATTAACGATCATTAAATACATTGAATGATAAAGTGTGTATGTTACTCACATTTACCCGTGTTCCACACTATAGGGGAGACAGAGTACAGTTGAGACACTTTTTGCGTTTAGATTTTTCACACAAAAATAGATACTGAAAAAAAGTGCATTTCCACATGACATTTCATTAGCTTGTAGACTAAGATATTATCAACCAATAATATCCATAAGTAATATTTTCCACAATTAGCTCATAAAAATAAGGTGCTTTTTGTCTCAACTTTGTCTCAACTGTACCCATATGTGGTAGCCTACAGTTGAGACAGTGCATGGTACAGTTGAGACACCCATTTTTAATGATGTAAAGGTAACTAACCATTCATTGTAAATATAATAAAGAAAGCAAATAAAGAAAATAACAATTGAGCAACATGTTTGTTTATTCATCCATTTATATTAATTCATTTTATTTAAATTAGCACTGGTTAAAATGTATAAAGCAGGAACAAGATATTTTACAATATTTATTAATAATACACAGTTTAAATATCACAAATATCCAATTTTATTTTCATTTGCGTCCAATGCTTATTACGACATTTTACATGTTATCATAACACTGAACAACTAAACACAGCGTATAGGGGGTACAGTTGATACATGTGTGTCTCACCCGCTGGCCACCTCGCACATTTCTCTAGATTTTGCAATGACCTTGCATGACACAATACCATGTAATATGCCAGTTTTTAAGCCACAGAATAACGTTTGTGGTGATACCAGTCACGTTTAACAGTCACATGGATAAGCTATTCATTTTAGAGAGTGCATGGTGAAGTGAACGTCATACCTTAGAAAAATAAACTTTTGCCGATATCTTCGGATCGGAGATGCGTCCGTAGTTAAAATTTTCCACGATAAAAGAGGACTAATACGCACTAATAGTGCGCGTACACATGAAGGGGGTGTGGAGGAGAGAGAAGCATGAAGAGGGAAGTTTGAATTATGGCCGACACACGACCAAAGAGACAACGTTTCGATGAACAAATTGCAAAGAAGAACTGTAGGAATAAGAAACTTCTTGTAGGAACAACTACAGGACAACTGTAGGAATAAGAAACTTCTTGTAGGAACAACTACAGGACAACTGTAGGAATAAGAAACTTCTTGTAGGAACAACTACAGGACAACTGTAGGAATAAGAAACTTCTTGTAGGAACAACTACAGGACAACTGTAGGAATAAGAAACTTCTTGTAGGAACAACTACAGGACAACTGTAGGAATAAGAAACTTCTTGTAGGAACAACTACAGGACAACTGTAGGAATAAGAAACTTCTTGTAGGAACAACTACAGGACAACTGTAGGAATAAGAAACTTCTTGTAGGAACAACTACAGGACAACTGTAGGAATAAGAAACTTCTTGTAGGAACAACTACAGGACAACTGTAGGAATAAGAAACTTCTTGTAGGAACAACTACAGGACAACTGTAGGAATAAGAAACTTCTTGTAGGAACAACTACAGGACAACTGTAGGAATAAGAAACTTCTTTACTACCACATACCTATGACACAGGTGTTATTTTTTGTGTTATTTTTTTAAATTAAAGCAGAAAAAAAAGCTAAAGCCAGCAGAGAAATGAGATTCTACGGCCTAAACAAACTTATCGCTAATTAAAACGTTACATCTTGTGTGTCTTAATAGATAATACCTGCCAGCCATTTATATTTTAACCATTTTCCATGACCATGGTATAAATAACAAAGGTTTTATAGCCAAAATACAATATCCAACTCTAGTCATATGAAACCCAGAAAAAACTGCAAAATGATCATACGTGTTCTTTGGTGGCTTTACAGGAAACATTGATGAGGCAAGTGAAGTGGGAATGCCACAACCCTCACATAACACCCAACAAATCATCAGTGGTGGAAGAGTGCGGGATGGCCGATGCGTTCATTTCTGCAAAGTATAAAAGAACCTTCAGTTAAAAAAGATCAGTGATGCTGTTTTTAAATGCTACATTGCTGTCAGCACCCAGTCACATATGTGCTCTGATTAATTTGGCATTCACTTAACAAGGGCTCGAACAATTCAATTTAGTATTGAATTGAATACTAAATTGCATCCATGCAAAGCTTCGTTTAATCCAAATAACTATATAGAACACTGTTTTGCATGGACATTTATTACTGTCGCACATCGCGCTTATGCTGTGAACACAACGTAATTATGATGGCGCTGTTTGCAAAGTGGAGGAAGAGAGAGAAAATAGGGAGGGGCGTAGAAGAAAGTGTCTAAAGTATGGGATTATTTCAAGCTAAAAGAAAACAACTCAGTAATGTTGCAGTCCGTCCACCGTTAAACAAAACAAATGTCGCCTCGGCCATAGGTGTCATTTACACTGGGGACGCTGGGGACATGTCCCCACCACTTTTTGAAATGGCTGATTTTGTCCCCACCACTTTTTGAAAGCATTTGGTTAAAATGTTCTGAAAAATCAGCGAACCAAGAAATGTTAAAGGTTTATTTGCACAAAATAAAACATGCAATGCAGTTTAGATACAGAAAGAAACAATGTACATTGCCCCAAAAAAGTAACTTAAACAAAATAAACTATTACTGGTTCTAAAATGACCCAAAAACATGCATGCGCCGATCAGTAACTTGAACAAATTCTCGACAGTTTCTTCTTGTCCAAGTTATACATTCTCTCTCTGTGAACATGACAAACAGCCACACTGTTGAGTCGGGTTTGTGACATTGAAGAGCGCAGCCAGGTCTTCAGGTCTTCGTCATGCACTGACC
>FLSR01004872.1:14397022-14417905 GCA_900092035.1 Leuciscus waleckii | reverse complement strand
GTGCAGTCGACATTGTTGAGGGTTTTATTCTGAGTATTTTCCTGTTGTTGACTGGCCTACGCTATGCCCATTTTTGATGCACCGTTATTCAATATTTTTCCCGTCCTTCTGTAATGTTTTTTCATCTGATCTTTTGTCCCCACCACTTTTCAAAACAAACTGACGCCCCTGGCCTCGGCAACATCCCGACGGCACCTGATCAGAAAGCACACGGTGTTCTGCCAGCGGACCACAGCCCCGCCAGCAAGCAAGTCTCTTAATCACGGTTAATGAATGGCCTCTCTGGCCATGGCACGTTCTTTGCGGCCACCTCCAGGTCAGAGGCCAGGTTGAACCAGCGGATGGCGTGCTGGTTAATCTCGTTGTCTGATGCGCTGCTAGCAGCTTGGTTCTTCCGTACAGCCTCTGTTAAGAGAGAAAGTCAATTGGTTGATGAGCCGTCATTAACAGAAATTCTGAAAATTACCTCTAAGTCAAGCCAATAACCCACTGTTTTGAGAAATGCTTTAGATATTGCCCATGATTACTATTGTTGGTGTGGCAGTAGACCTAATTTTCTGTAGCATTTCATTTAGTAACTCAAAACAAATGAATAACTAATCACATCTAGATTGTATTGGATCATCCTTAAATCTCAGTGCATCTTATTCTAAATTTATCTGTGTGGATTCTGTATCAGGTCATGGATAGGCATTGGCGGCTACCGGTTTCAAGGTTTACCACGGTATGAAAAAGTAAAGGTTATAAAACCACAATTTTTACCGTTGCTATGTTATTAATCTGCCAAAATGTAAAGTACAGGAATC
This sequence comes from Leuciscus waleckii, assembly GCA_900092035.1. Taxonomy (NCBI): domain Eukaryota; kingdom Metazoa; phylum Chordata; class Actinopteri; order Cypriniformes; family Leuciscidae; genus Leuciscus; species Leuciscus waleckii. Next base: position 14,417,099 of record FLSR01004872.1, on the reverse strand, counting down.
CCGCAGCGTAGAGAGTAATATATATATATATATATATATATATATGTATTTTTTTAATTGTTCTCATCTACTAGTCACCTCCACATATACTACAATACGTATACTAAAATACTTACTGATCAACAGAGTTTGTGTCAGCATTTCTTTAAAACCTCTTTTCCCGTTTACTCCTTTCCAATTAATCTGTTTGGCCACTGTGTTTGAGAAAATCCTTGAAAGTATATTCCAAGTTACTCTTTTGGCGTTCTGTCCTCCTACAGCACCTAGAGCCGAAATCTGACAATACAGAAAAGCATTTCAGATCAACAGAGACAATTGCGCAAATTGTATGTCGGTTTACTAAATCATGAAACAAACAGTACAGTAAACAACAGTTTAGCTTTGAAAAAATGGGTTACAACATTAAACTCTATCAATACAAACAAAATTTTCTTTTTTCTTGTTTTAAAATAAAATCGATTTAATTAAAGTCGATATACCACCTGGCCCTATTACCATACCATGTTTTGCTTAGCATGCGAGTTTCTTGCACTTTAAGCCACTCCTCCAACTCCTCCACTTCAGACATGGTGGCCAGCGGAACACTGACATTTTGAGGCATCTCAGCCATAGGAGTTTCCGTCCCCATTCTTGCAGCAATGTTATTTACAGCAGCAGCCAGCTGCATTTGCTGCTCCTTGATATGTTCCAGCAAAGTTAGAATGTGCAGCTCAGCCGCTACAAAAGGAGTTAAGAAACAATTATATTAAAACAGCGGTTACATGAAAGATATGTTTTTTCATGTAACAGCACTTACAGCCGGTACGGCTCTGACTACAGCATTTCACATCTACAACGTCACACAAAGAGGAGCTACAGGAAGCTGTGTTAGAGTCTTGTTCAGCTCACGTTTATTTACATGTCCGCTCTGGTTTAATCATTTCAGACACGCAGACTATAACTGCAGACAGGCGGCTGGCAGAAATATTTAGAATACATCAGAAACAATCAGTTTAATGGCTCATACCGTTAGCACTCCTCCACTGATAAACACGGCATTAGCTTTGTGGCATATTTAGCAACGGGCAGCTACCTGCTGTAACATTATCTGATTGTAGAGAATATTTAGAAATGATAGGGACAACTAGGGACAAATGGGGACCATTCACTAGAACTACCACACTGTTTCAGATTAAATCTACAGTTAATTTACGTCTGTCAGCAGCTAGCTTTAAACACCCAGCTACCGTAACATTAAACTGCTGTTTGCCTCTGGTGGGCAAACTATGCAACACCCATGACATGAGTGAATGATCAGAGTCTGTTTCTCTTTGAATAGTCATATATCTGCCGTTATAAACGGCCGATGCCAATGAAATTAGCTCAAATCGGTCGGCTCTAATACACACACACACACAGTATATATCGTATCCTTCTATAAGTATTTTTTTAAATAGCTCTTATTTAAACCATGTATACGGTCACAGAGTAAAAAAAAAAAATATTTTACCAGAGCAAGGAACAGGTCCAGTGCCAGTCCTCCCCAGTCTAAAAGTGGGGACAAAACAATGGCCTGATAGTCATTTGTGAGAGGAGTGGCAGTGATCCGGCGCCTAGGATGTGAGGGCATGAGAGACGTAGGGGTAGGAACAAGTGCCACTGGAGCTGAGGAGAGGTAGATTGAACATATTATTTTTGCTAACAGGTGAGTACTTTGATAAGAAAAGCTTAACAAAAATACTCTATTGTGGTACCTGTGTAACTACCACGATCACATTGCCTCAGATCAGGCAGAGGTCCAGCAGAAATCTGGCATGGAGGACTTGAATGCATGCAAGGTAGAGGGATGGGAACAAGTGGTGCAGCCGCTGAGGAGAAGGCATTTGACAATTTCATTATTAGGGTCCAACCACTGACAACAGATTTTAAAACAGCCCTTGTTATCTTATAGAAGAAAATTTGCAGCATACGTATATTTGAAGAAAAAAAGAGACATTCAGAGGCAGATCAATGAACGTAGTAGAAGAAAGTAGAAAGTAGGTGTAGAAAAGGTGTTACTCAGGATTTCTGCAGGGTTTAGTCAGTCAAATTTAAGACCTTTTAAGACCTTTTTATGACCATTATGATTTAAATTTATGACCTAAGGTCACAGTGTGTCTGTTATTAAAAGTCTGTCTGTTGTTTCCACAACTACTGCAAAGTGAAGGCGGTTAGCACTAGCTAACATCTCCCTGACCTTCAGACTCCGGTCTGAAGGCTGAGCAGGACTGGACAGGGCGGAGTCACGTCACTACACACGCAGTTTTTTAAGGGGAAAGTACATAAACACACACAATATTACCAGGGTTAAATAACCAAAATAACAGACATGCGGAAATTACGTCGGTTAGAGGCTCTGATTTTTTAGATATTCGTTAGGGATACTCACATCATTTCAATTGTGGAGTAGGTTGCTCTTCTTAATGTCCGTTTGTGTGTTAGTGTTAAGTCAGTCTTAAGTCTTTTTGTCTCCCACTACTCAGCTCCTCAAACTCACTTCTAAGCCACCACCACACCTATGCCCTATCACTATGACTATGCAAAAAGGGCATGACAACAAACCTATCTTTATAAGGTAGGAGCACACACTTATGAGATATCTCTGATGCTCTGGCCACTTAAATGGCCCTGTTGGTTGAGAGACAATAAATATTTTGAGAAAATCTGAACTCAGGGGATAGCTGAAGAAATTTCCCATGTTTGTGAAAACTTTAAATACTACATGAATTTCTTCTGCTGTTTGAATGATGTTATATATACCACATATATCTTTGCCTATAGCAAAAACATTGTCACCTGTGGAAACTTTCATTTTCCATTTTTCTGTGTGTAGCTCTCTGTACTGTGCTTCTGCCTGAAGGCCATCAGGAACAGGTCCAACATAATGTTGCTTTTTTAAACCCTTACAAGGCAACTCAATGCTGCAAATATTTTGAACTTCTGATAACCTTCTTATTATCTGAGCAAGTGGAAATTCCGGCTTTCTTACAAACCTCTTCAGTTTATGGAGGTAATTCTCATACGGAAAGGCAGAGATAGAGTCCAAAAAACCATGTAGTTGTACATCTGCAGATAAGTGGACCAAAGCATGCACATTATACACAAATGCATCTCTGCCGTACAGCTCCCCAAAGTGACTTACAAACATGGTGAGCAAAGTGTTTGCATAATACTATACACCAAGCAGAGCTTTGGACTGACAAGGATGCAAATACCTGTATATAACAACATAAAGTTGTTATATACATTACTGTCTACATATGGTGCCAGAACAACAGGGCCTGTATACAAGAGAAATTGTCTTAACTCAGTTGCTTTCCAACGATCTAGCTCTCTGAGGGATCTTGGTTTCCTTGCAAACTCTGCTGGAATATACGAACGCATTTGAGTTAGACTTTCTGAAATCCTGTCAACAAGACTAGAGGACAAACGAAACTTCAAAGGGCCCCTCATCCAAATGTTTAACAATCGACGCATTACACCTAAACATGCAAGGTGCATGTAATCTAGGGGGAACTGAGTTACCATACCAACATCTAAGTCAGAAAATCCATGTGGTCCTCTATGATGATGGCCCTCATCAGCCCTCTCTGAAAATGATGAGTCAGTCCGTAACATGTAATCATTAATGGGGTATGTATTCGCTTGTTAATGTAAACACCTGGCTGGCAACATTTATCACATCCATGGTATCCATTGTGAGCCTTTGTGTTTTTTACAAATGCCCTAGCAGGTGTATCACACACCACAGAATCCAGTTTGATGAACACCTTTTTCCCTTTGAAATCAAATCCTCTCTGCAGCTGCTGTAGCTCATGTGTGAAGTCTTGCAAAAATTCATTGGCAGCATTTGGTTTTTTTACACCACAAAAAATGCCAATAACAACAGGTTCCTTCATTGGAACGCTTAAAAGAAGTCCTAAAATAGGCCACAACTGCATATTTGTGCTTTTAAAAAGTGGTAACCCATCAATATTAACCTGCAGCCTAAATGTAAAGCCATCAGCAACACTGACAATCAGTTGAGTTAAGGTGTTATGAAGCGCTTTCAAGATACCTCTATAATAATACAACCCACCACATTTTTCTTGGATTCTATAGTCCATTTTGGTTTTGAGAATAGTCCTAGCATCTTTGGGCAGTTCTGGGTGGTACACCCTCAACAAACTAAGAAGAGCTGTGAGCGCTACTAAGAAACACTGAACTGGATAGCCCAACTGGCCAAGCTGTCCAAAAGGCTCACATGCTCATTTAATTCTTCTGCATCAGACTCTGAAACAAGTTCTCCCTCTGCCCATTCTATGTCTGTGTGGCCATCTGAATTGTCAGAGTCACTTGAGTCACAGTCGTTGTCGTCATCAGCCTCACTGGTGGTGTGAGAATCATTGTTGCCATCAGCCTCACTGGTGGTGTGACAGTCGTTGTTGCTATCGTTGTCATTGGTCTTGTGACAGGTGTCTGCTTTGTTTGCTACTGTCTGCTCTGATGTTAACTGACAGTCTTTAGCAATTTCATGGAGTCGTTTTTCCGAGTGAAAAACGGGCCCTCCGCCTGACTCCAGAGCTTGTTAATAGAGGTTGACTCCTTTTCATCTTGTCTCTAAAAAAGATTATTTGTGACAAAAAAAGAACGAACCATGACAGTGTACTGGCAGGGTTCCCAAGTAAAATGTATGACTTTGTAAGACCTTTTTAATACCACTTAGAAAATAATGTAATGCCAAATTCACAGTATGAAGGATATAATGGAAAATCAGTATTGGATTTGAAGCCCTAGATTTACCAAGTACTTGAATTGAATGAACATTTTATTATTAATACACAATAAATGTGTTGTATTAAGGGCACCCACCCACCCCTCCATGGCCTCACAAAACTTAGGTCACAAAAATTTTGAACTAAAGCTAATCAGTTTTCTTTCCTGAATACCCAGCCCTAATGAAGTGGCTTGCACTTGGGTTGCTAGACCTCCAGTAAAGCAGGTGGCAGTATACAGACAGTAGCTACTATCGAAGAAGAAGACAGTCGCAGCGGCGCGGGCGCGAGGAAGAGGGAAAAAGTAGCGGGAAGTGAATTTCGAATGATCAAGCAGAGTAGATGAGTGTGATGTGTGATGATGGATCAGGACGCCGACGGCCAAAATCACCGAATTAACCACTTTGAGTTTTTTTCTCACTCTGTCTCCCAACATTAAGCTAAAACACATTGTAGCAAAGAAAATGTGTAAGCAATGTTTACTTTGTTCATAAATAAAGCACTTTAAACATATCCATTGGTCTGTAATTCTTTAATATATATTGTGTAGTTATAAACTCTTTAGACTGTTAATGATTAGTGCTTTTTTTTGAAAGTTTGTGTATGCATAATGCCCCAGTCAGCAACATTGAGTCAGCCCAGACCCGGCCCACATCTGGGCCGAGTGTAGCAGATGTGGGCCGGATCTGGGCCGACACTGTGCTGCTGTCTGGGGCGTCAAAAGACCGATTAAATTTTACCGAACAATTACGTTGACATGTCGGCAATGTGGAAGCATTTAAAAGTGTTGCAGAACGATGCACAAATCGACGCAGATGCAGTTCTGCATGTAACGTTAGTCTGTGTACAATCAGGAGTAACGTTAGGCATGAGCTTCCATCAGTCAATTTTGACCGGGTTTTAACTTCTTACGTTTTGAACAGCACCCAAAACGTACAACATCATTGTAAGTTAACCAACGTTAAACAGCATTAATGTTTTATGCTAGCTACACACAAAGTTGTTTATTAATGCTAGCTATCAGTTCAGTTAATTTAGCTAACCCAGCTAAAAAGCGTACGTGCCTCTTCAATTAACGTTGGCCATCGTAAGAAGTTAAAACCCGGTCAAAACATTCCGAAATGATGTTAACAAGCATTACAAACAAGCACACTGAACTGTTTGACATCGTTCAACTTACCGTTAAACTCTTCCACAACGCTTGCAGTCCGAATTGTTCCAGACCAACAGTCAATTAGCCATCGTAAGAAGTTAAAACCTGGTCAAAACATTCCGAAATGATGTTAACACGCATTACAAACAAGCACACTAAACTGTTTGATTGTTTGACATCGTTCAACTTACCGTTATAAACTCCACAAAGCTTGCAGTCCGAATTGATCCAAAGAAAGACCAACAGTTCGCGCGCTCGTTCCGAATGCCCCGGGCCAGAACAACTACGATTCCGCCGACTGACTTCTGGTATGAACCGGTAAAAAAAAAAAGAAAAAAAAAGAAACAATTCGCGCGCTCGTTACGACGAGGCGCCGACTGACTTCTGGTATGAACCGGTAAAAAAAAAAAGAAAAAAAAAAGAAACAATTCGCGCGCTCGTTACGACGAGTCCGGCCCAGAACTATTATGATTCCGCCGACTGATGCCTACTCTACTACATGCGGGCCGTATCTGGAACGGGGCAGTAAAACGGGCGTGACTGTTACACGGATCTGCCGGTTTGGAGGCGGATCCGGCCCAGAGTCAGCTGCTATCTGGGAAGCCAACTCTACCTTACAAACAGATCTCACACAATTATACCTTTTCCAAGGACATGCATTACATAATCGTTTACTTCTGATTGGCTAAGAGAACATAAAGTCTAAACAACATTTTTGATAGATAAGTGGGTATATCGCCGTTAATCTGAATATTTGTCATCCATTTCCGAGATTTAAGTCCGTGGTGACCTTCTTCCAGGGTCCGAGAATGTATATCACAAAGTTCAGAACCTGCAAAGAATATCAAACGCACACACACACAGAACACTGACAACAACAGTTCTCTTCGAGGCTGAAGAAGGCCTGAGATCATTATCAGAAGAGCAGTCCAACTTAACAGGCTGATAAAACATTTCACTCCAGGAAAGCAAGAAACGATAATATGCCCCTTTACTCCACTCCCTAAAGAAATACACATGAGATGTTCACTTAATGAAAATAAGGTGAAATTATGTATAAATTGACCCTCAAACTTATACAAGTCAACTAAGACAGCTATATAGATGCAGATATTGTTGTGAAATATGCAATTATTCTATTCTAATCATGGCTTTTGGTATATGAAGTATTTATGGGTCATAGTAAACCACAATTGTAACTAATAAAAAGTGGTTTTATAATGAAAGGTACCATAAGTAGTTGTTAAACATTTATTAAGAAAGTGTTTACTGTAAAACACTTGTATTAATAATCATTGTAACCATATAGTGAGAAAATAGTTTATTAAGAAAAACACCTGAACTTGTTTTATAAAGATTTTTATTATGAAGCTGGTTTATAAAGGAAAACATACCACACTGAATGTTGTAAGCATTTATTAAGCAGATGATGTGGCAGAGTAGAGAGGAATTGAAAATGTATTAGAAAGAGCTTTGCAAAAGAAAGGATAAAAATGCCATCATTACCGTCTATGTGTTGCGGACGAGATACAGAAGATACAGCCATGATGGAAAGGTCCAGAAAAAGAGGACAAAGAGACAAAGAGTTTTATATGCGAAAGTCCTAAGGGGCCTTCCAGAAATAATGACAGTTCAAGATTTTGTGTTTGACCAATTGGCTGTAAAAGACAATATGCAGAGGGAGTTTCCAGGAGGGGATTTCTGAACTTGATGGACTTTAAAAAGGACTGTAAAGGAATGTCCAGCGAGACGCAGATTCACCAAGGACGTCTCCGGTGTTAGATACCTTGCCATTGCACCTCATGAAGTTTAAAGCTTGTAAATTATTTGGTTTTGATTTACTTACGATATATATATAATATATATATGCAATACATGAGTACAGAGTCTCTCTCACGCTCTCTGAATCCCAAGACAGTTATCATCAAAAGGCCCCTTACATGTGAACACAACCCAAGGGCACACACTGGAATGCACCTAAAAGAAAAAGAATACAGAAATGATTAGGATACATACTTGATTGTTGAATTTTTAATAAGAATAAAGTAATCATTCAAAAGGATATATATAATTTAATTGAAGAAACAGGGGATTCTGACCCCAACCCTTCAGTACGTACAGTAAGGGAGGTATTGTCAATTTCACCTGTAGTAAGTCAGTGTGGGATAGTGTAAGTCAATAAGAAAGCACTACAGCCTGTGGAACAGGCAAAAATACTTTAGGGGAATTACTGTAATTTTTTTAAATTAATATTTGTATACTGAACGAACATACAGTAAGGGAGGTACTGTCAAAATTCCACCTGTAGTAAGTCAGTCTGGTCAGTAGGAACATACTACAACCTTTGGAACATGAAATAAAGCTATTTGGTGAATTACTGTAACTTTTACATAAAACATTTTTGCGTACATGTACAATAGCCTACACAAAAGTACACTAAAGCAGCAAATATCAACCTGAAACTATTTTTACCCTGGATGGGTTTAAAAAAAAAAACTTGACTATGTTCATAGTGCTGTCCACGTATGTGGAACTTGACTATGTTCATAGTGAAGGTACTACATGATCAAGTCTGCAACTTGGGTAAAGTTGCTTTTTATATTCGCTTCGCATATTTGCGGAGTTCCGCGTTCAATATGTCGTGAGCTGAATATTGTTACTACACAAATAACATTGTTTGAATATTTTAATGTCCTCAAAACGAGCTTTCCTTCGGGTTTGCACTTTGCAGGTGGTCCCTTCTTAGCAGCCTGCGCATAGAGATCAATGTATTTTGTCCAGTGCGAAGGAAAGATCGTTTTGAGGAAATTTATGTTGTAGCTTCTGGTGTTTTATCTGTAGTTATATGTGATTGGTGTTGTGTGTAGCAACAACGTTTAGTTCACGAGTTATTGAACACGGAAGTCTGCGAATGTGCATATATGCGGATATAAAACCAACTTTACCTAAGTACATTACTCAGTATAACAACATACCTATGATTAACAGCGTTGCGTCACAGGCCATGATCTCTGATTGCTGATTGCAGGGCCCACACTCAGCTGGTGAAAGGGCTGCTGCCGCACCGGGGATTCTATAGCACAAAACATTCCCTATAAGCCCACGTTATAAAGTTAACGAGTGGAAAGAGAAACGTAGCTAACCATACCTGCAGCGCTATGGTAGACAGATAACCAGGCAGACATCAGGTCGCTGGGCAGGTAAACAAGACAAGTCACGTACCGGTGACATCATTTGTCAAAAGAAAAGTCCCGTTTTATAAAGGGATGTAGCCCTCGCGATTGGCTCAAAGTTAACTGCCCAGAACCACTCACAGCTGCAGCAAATTAAGCGTCACTTAGGGAGGCATGAGCCAGACAACTGCATCCTGCTACACATGAGTTCAGGGAAAGAGTACCTGAAGTGTAGTTGAGCTGTTGTGTGTTTGTGTCTCTTTATTCATGCAGTAAAATGGCAGAAGCCAGAATTACTCAGGATGAATTCATGTGTTCAGTGTGTCAAGATCTCCTGAGGATCCAGTGGCCATATCTTGTGGACACAGTTACTGTAAGAGATGTATTACAGACTGCTGGGATCAGGAGGATGAGAAGAGAGTCTACAGCTGTCCTCAGTGCAGACAGACCTTCAGTCCAAGACCTGCTTTAGCTAAAAACACCATTCTGGCTGAAATGGTGGAGAAACTGAAGAAGACTAAACTTGCTGCTGACTGTTACACTGGAGCTGGAGATGTGCAGTGTGACGTCTGTACTGGAAGAAAACACAAAGCCGTCAAGTCCTGCCTGGTGTGTCTGGAGTCTTACTGTCAAACTCATCTCGACCGTCATGAGGAATTTCACTCACATAAGCCTCATAAAGTGACTGATGCCACTGGACGACTGCAGGAGATGATCTGTCAGAAACACGACAAGCTCCTCAATGTTTTCTGCCGCACTGATCAGAAGTGTATATGTGTGCTGTGTTCGATGGATGAACATAAAATCACGACACTGTATCAGCTGCAGCACAGAGGACAGAGAAACAGGTATGAACATTAAACTACACACTGATGAATGAATGTTTATATTGGCACCTATATAATCAGGTAACATCATTCACACTGCAGACGTCACAGAAGTGAACAGTAACTGCAAGTGGACTTTCACTGCTGAGCATATTTTTGCTTTGCATTGAACTTAACAGAAAAGATGGTGAAAATGCACTGTAAACATAGTTATCAGTTTATATGTTTATAGGTTTGACAAAATATGACTTTGTGATTTTATTTTCAAACTTGATTTGCTGTTGTGGTAGGGCAGTTTCAAAGCACATATTTGGCACACTACCTTTGTCTTGCCCTCGCTTGATGTTGTCCTCACTTGTCCTCACTTGATGCTCAATTTAAAGTGCTCCCACACACTTTTTGTCTTATCTTCCAGATGAACTGAATCATGACATTCACTCATGGGGGATTTTACTGGGGCATGTGAAATCCCTCAGCCATGTTCAGGAATGCGCTTCTGTCCATACAAGTTCACGCAGAACCCTACAAATCCGTGGCAAAAGGCTTTTTAAATCTTATCGATGCTTTTAATCTTACACAGTTTGTTTCTGGTCCGACACAGGTCCATGGTCACACATTAGACCTTGTTCTATCATACGGTGTACCTATTTGTAATGTAGATGTATTCGAAGCTGTCTTCTCTGATCACGCGACTGTTTTATTTGACGTTTCTCTTCCCTATCGAACCGCTAAGCAATACGCTCCACCTTATATCTGCAGGATGATCAAACCCACCACTGCTGCGCAATTCTCTGGTGCTTTTAATATTGCTAGGGAGGCTATGGGATCCTATGCTTGTCAAAATACAGTGGAGTTAATTTCTTCTTTTCTATCCATTGTTGCAACATTCTTGACACCATTGCCCCATTTAAATCCATGTGTTCAAAACCCAAATCTGAACCTTGGATAAGCTGAGCGCAAGTGGAAAAAAGATAATTTGCAGGTTTCTTATGAGATCTTAGAGAAAGTTTGCACAGTTATCAGAGAACTGTTAAAGCTGAGAAGACCAAGTATCTCTCAGATTTTATTTCAAATAATTGCCACAAACCTCATGTTCTTTTTAAAACAATTAACTCTGTTCTTAATACTCCCCAATCTGTTTATCATGTAGCATCCTCTGAGGCCTGTGAAAAATTTCTCCATTTCTTTGTGGATAAGGTTGCCTCAATTAGAGCAAGCATCTCACTTCCTGCTTTTGATCCCTCCATTTCCATAGAGTGTGCAGCTGTTTTCACCCGATTGAGTTGTATCCATCGCTACTCTTACAAATATTGTTACACATTTGAAACCCTCAGTTTGTCCCACTGATATTGTCTCACCTCGCCTTTTTAAAGAGGTGTGGGACACTATTGGACCTAACATCCAAGAAATTATAAATAGCAGCCTTGCTTCACGTTTTGTACCAGCCTATTTTAAACAAGCAGTGGTGCAGCCACTCATCAAAAAAAAACTAAATAAATTAGTTTTAAGACATTTCATAGCACTGAATCTGCACTTTTGAGAGTTTTTAATGATCTTTAATCTCATCTGACTCTGGAGATTGTGCAGTTCTTATGCTTTTAGATCTCACAGCAGTATTTGACACAGTTGACCACAGTATCCTTATTTCTCGCCTCGAGCATGCCGTGGGGATTAAGGGCACTGCCTTAGAATGGTTTAGGTCATATTTGTCAGACAGAGATTTTAAAGTCAGTTTTGGTGGCTCTATTTCACCTTCTGTGTCTCTCACATGTGGAGTTCCCCAGGGTTCGATTCTCGGGCCAATTCCGTTTTCACTCTATTTGCTCCCCCTTGGTTTAATATTAAAAAGACACAACATCAGTTTCCATCTCTATGCAGATGATTTGCAAATCTACCTGCCCATCAAAAGAAATGATGGTAATTCTCTAACAAGATTGGTTGACTGTTTTAATGATATTAAAGCCTGGATGGCTGTACATTTTTTAAATTTTAACCGGAGTAAAACTGAGGTCATGATCTTAGACCCAGTGGCACTTCTGATGTCTCACAAATAGATCTGGCCATTTTGCAAACTTATGTTAAGTCTGTTGTAACAAACCTGAGAGTCAAAATGGATTGTGATTTTAAAATGGAGAAGCAGATCAATTCTGTTGTGAAAGCCAGTTTCTTTCAACTTAGGCTTCTTACTAAGCTTAAGCATTTTTATCTTTCACAGACTTTGAGAGGGTTATACATGCATTTATCACAACACGCCTTGATTATTGTAATGCTCTGTATGTAGGTGTTAGCCAGGCCTCCCTTTCTCGTCTACAACTGGTTCAAAATGCTGCCGCTCGTCTCCTTGCTGGAACTCGTAAGCATGATCATATCACCCCTGTCCTTGCCTCTCTTCACTGGCTCCCTGTTAATTTTAGGATTGATTTTAAGATACTGTTGTTTGTTTTTAAAGCCCTTCATGGACTAGCTCCTTTCTATATCACTGCTCTGTTGAAGCCACATGCTCCTTCAAGGTCTTTAAGGTCTGCAAACCAGTCTCCTCTACAAGTTCACATATAGTTTAAGCGGCAAATGCTAGATTTGTGGCTTCAACATGATAAAATGAGAAGAATGAAGCTGATGCTGTTAAAGTACTGGATTGAGGAGAGTTACAAAAGATCAAGAGCCGCACAAATCTGACAGTAGTGCAGGTTATTGATGAAGTGTGGAGGTGATGAGCTTTGATTTCTGTTTTCTGTAGAGTTTCCAGTCTCTCTCAGCTCCTCCTGAATCTACAGACGTAAATGACAATCCCTTCAGTTCTCTCTCCTCTTTTGATGGCGAGAGAGAATCTGACCATCAGCTGAGAGACAAACTGGAGGATTTCTGCAAAGAGGAGCTCAAGATCTCTGACAGAGGTAAAGTCCTGGAGATTCATCAGCTCTCAGAAATTATTATCCTCCATCATCTCATATCATGTAGAAGATCATATAGACCCTTTTACTGTTTGTACACAATGATGATGTATGCGCGCGCACATTGGCAACGGAAGTATGGCGAGATCAGCAGCGTGTCAAGCTACGCGAGCGGATTAAACAACAGACGCGAGCATTTTTTATTATGTCCTCTTCCAATCAACACGTTTAATCGCCTGCAGCCACTCTTCTGAAACGGCCGTGATACTGTCGGAATAATATAAAACTTAAGCCCCTTGGTGGAATATCGATTAGTGCAACCGTAAACGCAACAACCAGATATTTTGATGCTGGGAAACCGTTTTGATAAATTTTCGGAGTTGCTAACACGTTAGAGCCAGTGGGGAACAACAACCACTTCCGTTGCCAAAATGCGCGCGCAGCTATTTGATCACATGGGCTGTAAAAGGGTCTATTAGAAATGTCTTAGGAACTGATGCAGGAATCATTTTCTCTTGAAATTATAATCACACTCTTCATGTCTGTTGATCTCCACAGTCACTTTCACCAACATTGTTCCCAGAACCAGGAGCAACTTCCTTCAATGTAAGTCACTAAGAAAACAAGCAGAGAAACTCGCTGAGTGTGTTCATGTTCTTCCTGTAGAAGGTGAAGGAAAACATGACAGAAGAGTTTTATAGTTGATCAGTAAATGATGATTTGCACAAGATACATTGAACTTGAAGAGTTCAGCTACATTAATAGATCTGACAGACTGATAATTCCTGATTCTGATGTGTTTTCTCTCCATCAGATTCCCATCGGCTCACTCTGGATCTGAACACTGTGAATAAACGCCTCAGTCTGTCTAAGAAGAACAGAGTGATTACTGACACTGGCACAGAGCAGCCGTATCCTGATCATCCAGACAGATTTGATGATGTGCCTCAGGTGTTGTGTAGAGAGAGTGTGTGTGGACGCTGTTACTGGGAGATTGAGTGGAGTGGGTTCGGTGTGTTTATATCAGTGTCATATAAGAGCATCAGCAGGAAGGGACGGGGGAATGAGAGTTGGTTTGGATATAATAATCAGTCCTGGAGTTTGTTCTGCACTCCCTCCAGATACTTATTCAGGCACAATAACATAAAGACTAAACTCCCTGTAAAGCCATCAGCAGTAGAATAGGAGTGTATGTGGATCACAGTGCAGGAACTCTGTCCTTCTACAGCGTCTCTGACACAATGAGCCTCATCCACACAGTCCAGACCACATTCACTCATACACTCTATCCTGGGTTTAGGGTTGATCCTGTGTTGTGGGATGATTTAGAATCATCAGTGAAACTGTGTTGATAGGGTTGCCACCTTCAAGGCAAAATAAGGGAAACCCATCTTTTCTGCAAATTGTGCAGTTCGCCTTAGTTACTTGACATTTACAGACCCATTGATAACTTTTTTTTTTCTTATTCAGCCTTATATTTGGAGAATATCTTGTTTTTAACATCCAGACGTGAGCTCAACATGTTTAAAAAGGTTTACGGCAGTTTAAAAAGCATTATGGCGACTGATCTTGATACTCCGTCGATAGAAGTAGAGTTACTTCTATAGAAATAAAAAGCCACTAAAATGCTATCGCGCAAATGAGCTTCTGTACTATTTGTGAAATTGATTTCTTTTTATTTGCTATTAGTATTCTACACATTGCGAAATCTATATAAAGTGCATTCTGCTTAAAAATAACCTACAATGTAATACAATATTTACACTGCAAAAAAAGAATTAAGATTTTTTTTTCTGCTGTACGGCCAAGGCGGATGTACGGTACAGCAGGATGGCTTTCTTTGGGATCCAAATTTCAACAAATAAATTAGATGATGAATTGTAATGATTTATGACTGATGATGATTATTTAATGCTCTTTCCTGAATAAAGGTAAATATAAATATATATTTAATGAACAGGTTAAATCTCATCTAACAATGTTTATACGACAACAATGTACTAAAATTGTCACTGTTTAGATTTCCATAGGATTTATAAATATATATACATTTATGATGTATAATGTAGATGTATAAATAAAAGGTCTTATTGACTTTTTTCTTCTTCTTTTTTACAATGTATAAAAATATTCTTTTTTAACACCAACCACTTTAGCAAGACCTATGATAACTTACAATAGCCAGTAGCACTAGCTGACATTTTTCCTAATGACATTAAAAATACTGGAAATTGTATTTTATTGTAAGCAGTTAGAGAAGGAAATATTCAATAAAAGGTCAAGTGTATCATGTTATTTATTAATTTGTTTAGTTATTGTCATCACATCCTAGTTGTATGAATTTTTTCCTGGTGAGCTCATCAACAATCTATGAACAAAATATGAAGCCTGATGTATTCCAGGTTTTTTTGTGTATCTGTTTTACTCTACCTGGTTGGTTGGTTTATTTATTATAATTTTTTTTATTTCATTTATATAAATTAGGTATATAAGGTTGTTTTGAGTATGTGTTCTGTTTGATACATTTCAGGGTTTTGTCCTTCAATATCCTGCCTTGTCAAACTCTCAATAAAACTAAACTAAACTAAACCTTTCTCTCGTCAATGGAAATGCCATCTTGGTTGACATTGTAGTCAAGGAACTGGATCTCAGATTGGTGGAACTGGCACTTCTCAGCCTTGAGGAACAGGTTGAAGTCTCTGGAGGACCTTGGCAACGTGTTTGCGATGTTCGGCAAGGGTCTGGGATTAAACACAATCTATGTACACCAGAATGAAACAGTGAAGGAACTCCCGGAGCAACTCATGCATAAAATCCTGAAATACGGAGGGGGTTTATTTCCTCTGTCGAGCACCCAACTTGTGCATTTTATTGTGTGTTTGCGACTTTATAAATTAATCTTCAAAATACTTTAAGAAAAACTCATTAAAACTATATGAAGAAATAATACTTTATTTGTGTATCACTTATAAACAGAACATTTATTGAACTGGCAGGTCTGTGTGTTCACTCACTGGTGAGCGATTTCAATCACTACACAGGTAGCAAATGACCCTTGACATACTTTTGATTTCATAAAAAATCTGTGAAATATTAGATTTTTTTATTTGACTGAGCCTTATAGCAATCATTTTTGGTATTGAATGAATTAAATTTATAGATTTAATTTTTTATTACTTTTTTTTGCTTATACTGATTCTTGAAATATATTTATTGTACACATTATACAACTATTTTTAGACTCAAATGAACATCATATGTCCACATTTTTAATATTGGTAAAAACTCTTATATATTCAATTCGGACAGATGAATGAACTCTGCTTTATGAACTCAAACTCTTTCAGTTTTTTAAATCACATTTTTCACTATTTACATATTTAATACAGGGATTACCTGGTAAAAAATAGTTAGTTAGTACATTTCTATACACTTCTGAGGTTGTAGACAGCAGCGTGTGACAAGACTTTTATTTTGTTATGGATATATGACGTCATAAGGCTGCACCGCGCTCCTACATCTGTTGTGATTCGGCTGAATAAAGGTTAGTTTTAAGAATTTAAGCTGTATAAAAATATAGAAACCGTTTAATGCTTTATTCTTTCTTTCTTTTTTAATAACGATGTGAATTTTTTTTATTTGCGATTGTATATAGCATTGTAATGTTTTATCTTAATAAAGGATATTTTTGTGAGTAAAGGGCACCCACACATGATAAACAGTGCTAAACAGATAAACTTGCGTCTCATTTCGCTCCCCTTTATCGTGAATCAGTTATCATAAACACGAATTCAGTCACTGGTGTATATTGATGGAGAAACCGAGCTTTTCCACACTCCGAGTCAATTGAATCAAATATTTTGAGAAATGATTCAGTGATTCGAATCGTTTGAGTCACGACACGTGCTGCTCAAACGGAGTAAATGAACGAGAACAATAAACACTACCATGTGTCATAGCTATCTTTACAAACCAAACGGTTAATATTTTTATGAAAGTGTAATCATTTCAATATAATCAATGATTCATTAAATACCAAATGTAGATCATAAATTCCTAAATATTGAGCGTTTATCAATTTGCAGCGTTGGTTTTGAATGTTTTTGTATGTGTGCGTGTGTGTGTGTGTGTGTGTGTCTAACCATTTTATTGAAGACCTTTAACTCTTAATTATTCTCATCTTAAGATGGCATTTATTAAAGAGGAGAGTGAAGCCTTAAAGATGGAGTTATTAAAGAGGAGATTGAAGACGTGAAGATTGAAGAAACATTCAGAGTCAAACATGAAGAAACTGAGGAACAAACAGGTTAGTTTCAATCTCTAAGCTGAATTCAGTCATTTGATCCTTATTAAAATGTCCAACTCGTATAACCATACAGAGATAAAAGCAGAAGTAACCTAAACAAAACAATTAATATGTGCAATAAACCCAATATCTACTTCTGAATAGGGAACATTGGGAAAATAATTTTTTTTAAATATTTGTCCTCAAAAGTCCTCTATTAACATTTTGATATATTTAAACATAAATAGTAGTAAATGAAGCAATAAACAAGTCATAATTGAGTGGATCTATGAGCCTTCAGTGATGTTTAAAGCTGCTGATATCTGGTAAGATCTCACTCTTTAAGAATAGAGTGAACTGCTAATATTTGAATGGTGAAAAATATTTACCTTGTCATTTGTGGTACAGGTTGGGAATCAAATAAGCACGAGGGGATTGGGAGTAGAGATTAAACATTATGAACATGTCATATCACTTTTTTAGTGACAATTTATCATGGTTATCATTTATAGTTTTTGTTAATATGCTAAGTATTAATCCAACAAATAGAATTAGCACCACTATGCATTTTTGTGTGAATAAACATTAGAATAATAACGTTAACATTAAACATGGTACCAAGTGGCCATGAGAGGCAAGAGTTTAAGCAGGGTTTAAAGAGCCCCTATTATGTTATTTTAAAGGTTACCCTTTCGGTAACACTTTATAATAACGTTCAGTTGTAAGTCATTTATAAGTGGTTAGTTAATGATGAACTAATCATTTACAAAACATTCATAAAAGATTAGCAAGTGATATACTAACATTTCATGTATGTTTTGTAAATTCCGTTACAAGTCATTTACAAGTGACTAGTAAATGATTAACTAATTATTTACGAAATATGACTATGCGTTCATAAATGATTAAGTGATATGTTAATTATTGTATGTTTTGTATTTTCAGTTATAAGTAATTTACAATTGATAGTTAATGATTAACTAATCATTTACAAAACATGAATATACATTTCATAAATGTTTAATAAATGATGTTTTTTTTGTATGTATGTAGCAATTAGAGGGTGCAGAAAGTGCTGTAAATGCCTTGTATACACACGTACAGATCATTTGTAACAGGTAAGTAACTAAATGATGTCTAATCGCATGAATAAATCATTTACAACACTTTCTGCGTCCCCTAATCTAAAGTGTAAACTATTCTTCACTTGTAAATGTGTTACACATCCTTCGTAGATAATATTCCTTGATCTTATGCCTTATAGATTCTTGAAGTGGTAATCTACTAGTAATCTAGTAATAGTCTGTCAGCGGTCGTGGGCGGGGCTTAAGCGGTATAATGTCCTACTGCTCAGAATGTCAAAATGCTCAGAAAGGCTTGATAATTGAGACTGTTTAGGTTTTTGTGGAATAAAAAAACGAGTGAATGGATTTTTGGGAAAAGACGCATTTAAACACCATGTGAAAGGGAATTTTGCATAATAGTTCCCCTTTAATGATTCATGATTTGTTTCTGAAATCGTTCGATGTTTAGTGTTTTATTTCAGGGCTGTCAAACTCAGGGTACGTTTACACAACAACGATATGCTTAAAACGAAGAAGTTTTCCTGAGTACGACACCATTGTTAAAACGATCCCCATTCACACGGATCTGCGCAAACGACTAAAAACGTTGTATTCTTCTCAGTGTTAATTTTGGCAGCCATTTTTGATTTAGTCTTAGTCTTCATCTTCAGACGAAAATGCTTATTGGTCTAAGTCACATTTTAGTCATTTTGTCTTTCATAGTTTTAGTCTAGTTTTAGTTGACGAAAAGTCATTGCATTTTTTGTCAACTTTTAGTCAAACTGCATTTACCGACATACATTTTGGTAGCTATTTATATGTAGTTTTTTAGACTAAAAAATTTAGACTAACAATTTTTCTCTCTAGGCCAATTCAGTTAAGCTTATGAGAAATTTAAATTAAAGTAACAGACTGTATTGACATGCACTCTTTAGCAGTAGCACTTGTGCAATTTTACATATTCCTTTTCCTTAGTTCAGTGTTTTTTTGAGTACCGTACCCCCTCTCTTCCCCTTAGACTGCAGTCACACCTTTTCCATTAAGGGACAGTATTCGCCCCCTTTAATCGATTTTTCCAGTAAATTTTTTACCCGTATAAGTACCTTTATAAGATAAATAATGCTTTAAAATTAAACAATGTTCAATAAATATGCAATGATGGTAAAAACAAAGTGATACTTTTAAATATTAAATTAGAATCGCCAGTAGGTGGCGGTAAGTCACTGTCTTTATGAGTGAGTCATGGAGTCATTCATTCATTCAGTAACGAAGCAAGTTGCTATATTTATGAATGGGTCATTGAATCTCACGATTCATTCAAAGCCACAGATTCGTTCACGAATCACAGCTGTGTGCTGCAGTTCTGCTACGGCTTTCGTTGCAAAATAGAGCAATAAGCCTACTGACAATACTGTTTTAAATGTAGTACATCACTTAATGTTACCCTTCTGTTTGTTGAACTGTTGTATAAAATCAATGTCACATTTGAAATGTGTGCAAACATTGCATTCTTGCTCGTATAATATGATCAACATTAAAAACTGCTGGATATCAGCCTGCATTTTGATCGCAGATTTAGTCGCACAGATAGCGCAAGCGTCTCGTGGCAGAACACAGACCGACTGAATGATACTTTAATTTAAGTAGAAAATCTCAAATGAAGATCGCTGAACTCCAACTTACTTGTCTGTGTTTTCAGATCATCCGCGCTTCTTCTGCAGTGTAGAGAGCGCGCGCGCATGGTTGCCAGATACTATTGAAAAGGCCGGGTAGAAAACGTGTTCTTTTAACAGAAAAGCTCTGACTGGGGGGTTAATTATTCAAATCTGGCAACCGTAAGCCTGAATGTTCGTAAAAACAGTCAGTGTGTTGTCGTCTCCTTTATTTGACACAAACAAGTGGTTTTGGTCAA
>FLSR01004872.1:14344158-14390604 GCA_900092035.1 Leuciscus waleckii | reverse complement strand
ATATTAAGGGTGTAACAATACACGTATTTGTATTGAACCATTCGGTACAAAGCTTTTGGTTTGGTACGCATTACAAACCGAACGATTTATTGGACCATTTTTCTTGCAGACCAAAATTTTGTTAGCAGTCGCGCCGGCGTGACCATAACGTTGCCCAACATCAAATGGCAAACGTAATTAAAGCGGAACGAAACTGCGCTAATCATTGTGCTTAACGGACCATTTGCATTTATGAGTTTGGGCCAGTGGCAGTGGCAGCCATCTTGATCAAGCGCACTGTTACTACACAGCGCTAAGAGATCCAGTAAAGAAAGCATTTGAATTTGCCACAGAAGCAATAACAAGGCTGTGAGATTTAGAAGCATTACAATTTCTCCGTTATTAACCGTAGATCTTTATTAGATCAAACAGACGTAGAAACCAGGAGAAACATTGTGCCGTGAATTAATTAGTTATAGACTTTAAGTCAACAAATCAGAAACATTCACCATGGATTTAATGCATTAACACTAACTGTAACCATGGAAGTTTGGCAGAAATAGTTAAATGCTTTTAAGTATGTCAAACATCTTTTTCCAGCACTTTAAAACTCAAATATTATCATATTATCAACTCAAATGTTATTTTTAATGTTATGACAAAAACATTATTTGTTCATCCTTCAAAGGTTACCCCCATTTATAAAACTAAAAGTTTCAAGATGTAGTAAAACTCACACTCATTTAAAAATACAAAAGACATTAAGCTACCATTGTAACCAGTAGCTGGCTGCCATTTCCACTCCCAAATATAATTTTTTTTAATCTTTTTGCTTTTGAATTATTATTTTGACGTTATGAATAAAATTGTTCCCTCAAATGTTAATCTGGAGCCTTGCAAACTTAAAATAAAACTGAAATAAAATGAAAATTTGTTTATAACTACTACAATATTATATTAAAACATTTTTATAAGGAGCTGCCTTTTTATATGCTGCTAAGAAGACACCCAGCAGGGAGGGGTCAAGTATAGCTCCTTCATTGTTTAAAGTAAAAAAAAGATCATACTTTATGATGTTAGTTTTAATTAAAAAAATTAAATCAAGGACATTTTTCTGCCATTTCTTTCTTTTTGCTGTATTGAAAACGTACCGAACCGTGAATTTTGTGAACCGTTACACCCCTAATATAAATAAACAAGCCATGTAAATCACCATTAAACAAAACAAAAGTAAAAGAACAAAAAAGAAGAAGAAAGCATTTCAATGTGTGTTGTGTTGTCAAACATCATTAACTGTTCTTATATTTTAAGTATATTTCATTACAATAAACTGCAATAATTATATTGTAACTGCTATAATAATTATTATATTATTATATCTGCTAAATGTTTTCTTCAACAGAGACCAAATTTAGACCTTAATACTAAATTGTTCAGGAATTACAACCATTCAGTTCGGATTTTATATTTTCAAGTCAGTTTTCAAACACTATTTCACAATCATATTTATTGTGTGTTTGCCACTTTATAAATTAATCTTAAATACTTTCAGGAAAATACATTGATGCAAAACAACACAATATGAAGAAGTAACTCGCTATTTGTGTATCACTTATAAACAGGACATTTATTGAACTGGCAGATTTTAATAGTGCAGAGTTTTCTGTGGAGCAGGGAGTGTGAATTGTGTCTGATCACTCACTAGTGAGCGATTTCAATCACTACATAGGCAGAAACTCACACAAATGACCCATGACATTGAAGACTCAACTTACTTTTGATTTCATTAAAAATCTGGGAAGTATTATATTTTTGATTGGACTGAACCATTAAGTAATAATACCACAATAATTGTTGGTATTGAATTACAGTTATACTTAAAAATTGTATTGCCCTTTTACTTCTTTTACTTTACTGATTCGTTAAAGATAACTTTTTACAACTTCTATACCGATTTTTAGACTCAAATCAACTTTATATGTCCACATTTTTAATATTGGTTAAAACATACAGACTCTGTATTTCAATTCGGACACATGTATGAACTCTGCTATATGAACTCATACATCCCTTTTAACATGTTTGTTCTTATCAGCTTATCAGCATATATGTTCTATCACTTTGTCAGTATTTATATTTTTAATATAGGGATTATCTGGTAAAGTTAGTTAGATATAACATTTCTATGCACTTCTGAGATTGTAGACAGCAGCGTTTGAACGTGACTTTTATTTTGGTATGGATATATGACGTCATAAGGCTGCGGCGCGCTCCTGCATCTGTTGTGATTCGGCTGAATAAAGGTTAGTTTTAAGAATTTAAGATGTTTAAAAAGATGAAACAGGAGTTGTTGTTTTACAAGCGATGTGTAATTATACGTGCTATTGTAGTGCATTCTAACTTTAATGAATGATATTTTTGTGAGTAAAGCGCATCCACACATTAGAAACAGTAAACTTGCGTCTCATTTCACTCCCCTTTATCGTGAATCAGTTTATCATAAACACGAATTCAGTCACTGGTAAATATTGATGGAGAAACCGAGCTTTTCGACACTCCGAGTCAATTGAATCAAATACTTTACAAAATAATTCAGTGATTCGAATCGTTTGAGTCACGACACGGGCTGCTCAAACAGAGTAAATGAACGAGAACAATAAACACTAACATGTGTAATGATAGCTTTTACAAACCAACTGTTAATGTTTTCATGAATGTGTAATCATTTAAATATAATCTTATAATTCATTATACCAAATGTAGATCATAAAGCCTAAATATGAAGTGTCTGCATTAGTTCTTTTTAACTAATTTGCAGCTAGTTTTGAGTGGTAATCAGATGATTTAAGTATATTAACTCTCACCGTAACTGACTCTCTTACCAGTGAACTGAACTAGAGCTGATTGAGACACACCAGAGATTTAGTGAGGATTTATTTTTCTTTCTGTTAATTATTCTCGTCTTAAACAGGACAAACCACACAGGAAGAAGCCACCCACTGAGATCCACATATTCTATTATAAAGATGGCGTTTAGTAAAGAGGAGAGTGAAAACATAAAGATGGAGTTTATTAAAGAGGAGATTGAAGACATGAAGATTGAAACAACATTCAGAGTGAAACAAGAAGATCCTGAGGAACAAACAGGTTAGTTTCATTCTCAAATGCTGAATTCAGTCATTTGATCCTTTTAATAAGGATTAAGGATTCTAGCTCTACAGAAATAGAGAATATACAAAAGTATAAAAAAACAGAAGTAGCCTAAACAAAATAATTATACTGTGTAATAAAACCCAATGTCTACTTCTGAATAAAGAACAATGAAAAAGTCATTTTTATATTCGTCCTCAAATGTGCTTACTAACATTTTAACATACTTAAAGCTGCTGATCTTCTCTGGTAGTCCATCATATCCAGCTTTTGATTTAAAATGTCACATCCTTTGTCAAAGCAACACAAAATCAGAGTTTAGCTTGTATGTTGTTAGTAGAATAGAGTGAACCGCTATATGAAACAGGAAAAAATATTTCGCCCCATTATGCTATTTTAAAGGTTCCTCATTTTGTTCCTACAACAGATTTACTTGTATCCAAGATCAAAAAACACTTTAAAGGGATACTCCACTTTAAAATGAAAATTCTGTCATCATATACTCACCCTCATGTTGTTTCAATCCTTTATGAATTTCTTTCTTCTGCTGAACAGAAATTAATATATTTAGAAGAATATCAGTAACCAGACAGTTTCTGGGTCCCATTGACTTCCATAGTAGGAAAAAAATATACTATGGAAGTCAATGAGACCAGAAACTGTCTGGTTACTGATTTTTCATAAAGTCATAAAGGATTGAAACAACATGAGGGTGAGTATATGGTGACAGAATTTTCATTTTAAAGTGGAGTATCCCTTTAATTTGATGTATGTGTTTAAGAGCACATGGCATAAGCAGAAATGTATTTTGTATTTCAGATCACTTGACATAAGTAGAAATGTATGACTTTTCCATGTCACAGGGCCATCTCCGAGGTAACAGATCAGGATTTGTTATTATTGAGAGAGCTGACAGGGACACCTATGAGCTACATAGCAAGCAAACCCCCGATAGATGTCTGTTGTTATTGGTCTACTCTGCTCTGATTGGTCAGATGGCCCAGTCTGTTGCAGACCTGCCAACCTGTACGCATTTTGCGTAGCGGATACGCATTTGACCTCAAAGTACGCTGTTACGATTTGTCACTCTAAACTACGCAAAAACCTGGTGACGCCTCTGTGCACGCACAGTCCTCAAATCAAGCAACAGCAAAAGAAGAAGAGTTAGACCAATCATAGCGCTGGGTTCATTCCCCAAATAGCAAGCGGGGATGATTGACAGATGCGTAAGGCCTATCATTAAAAAGAGACTGAAAATCGACACCAATAAAGAATCCCGCTCGATCCACCTTCCAGCCCCGTGGCCCACCGTCTAACTGATGTCATAAGCGAGGACAGTACAGTAGTCACGGTACTTCTGAATCCTGATGGTAAACGGCCTGGGGTGGATGTGGAAAGTTGAGATATTGTATTGAGTTAACCTAATCCTATGGATTTGATGATCACATTGGAGTGATCGCATGGATTATCTTAAAATACTCCGTTATTTATGGTCACCAGAAAAGAGATAGACATCATTCAACCATGCAAATAACAAAATGCTCAAGTAATGCTGAACAATAAATCTTAATAAATTTGAAATCGCTATGGCTTATTGATTATGAAAGTGATGTGATTTGTGGATTACCGATAAGCGCAAACCCCCATTGAATTGTGTGTTAACCAGAGAATTTCTCGTCAAGAAAAAAATGCCTACTTGTTGCGCCATGGACTGTAAAAATCGCACCAGTTGTGGAGTGAAGTTTTTGAGGATTCCTGCAGGATCTCATCCGTAAAAAAAAAGGGTGCACTTGCTTTGGGGGTGCACTCTTCGCTTTTAAGCCCTTAACCCTAACCCTAACCCTAACGACCTTCTAATTAGGAGATATGGTCACTTACGGTAAAATTTGGAATGTAAATATCTCATGAACCCAAAGTAGCAGAGGCATCAAAGTAGACTCTTTGGAAAGCTGAGAACTAACCCTTTCGAATGGTACCCAGTTTATGTCGCTGAGAGCTTCCTGGGCGGAGCTATATGTACACTTCCGGTTCAAATTAGAGTGTCAATATCTCATGACCTCTACATAACAGAGAAGTCAAGTAGACTCGTTGGAAAGTTTATGTCGCTGAGAGCTTCCTGGGCAGAGCTATGGGACACAATAAAGGGATCAAGAGGTCATACTCATAAGAGATTTAAAAATGACCGTGCATGCTTGTGAACTTGGTCTGGCTCGGGTTAGTCTGAAGTGGTCAGTGGACGGATGGACCGTGCACAACCAGGTTCAGACCTCAGGTCTGGACCTTGGATGTTTCATTCCCCTAACCCTATTCCCCAAACCCCACCCTAAGTGTATAACAGCCCTCCCCATTTATCCGGGCTTGGGACCGGCACTGACATTACACTGCTTTGTGTAATGTCAGAGGCTGGGTTACTGGTATTTCATTTTTTTTTTACAAAATTACAACACAGAACACACCTAACACTGACTTATATATATATAAAAAAAGACATTAGCCTAACCACCACCAACACCAACCTTAAGCATAACAACTACAAATTAATACTAATTACTAACAAAGAATATACACTAATCCTATTATAATTACTAATACTAACTAACACTAAACCTATAGAAATAACCCACCCCTAAACCATTTCTTTCATCATTGCGTTGCGTTTCCTACAGAACACGTTAAAGCTGCGTACAGGAACACTCAATGACTGGCACTCAGCCATGTATTGAGCGTATGCCTCTTTATGAGGCACTTCTGCGTTGACATTAACTACTGCCAGTTCCATGCTAGTCCAGCGGAGGGAACAGCTAGCAGGGAGAAAGCGTGGAACTAGCTTTCTCACATTCTGCACCTCAGTGGAACTATCGACTTCAGCAACCTCCTCTTCCACAGGGTCTGAGACGCTTTTTTCTGCCACACAAAGCTTTTGTGGGTCAGAACCAGCTGTGATCCTTAGCTTGTATGGGATACTTTCATGTAAGGCCCACAGCTTCATACCATAGACCCTTGGCAGCAAAAAACGGGACAGGACCTGTAACGTCCTCAACCGTGCCTGGGTCACAGGAAGGGTCCTCAAGCAGAATTCTCAGTTTCTCAAAACTGATGAGTCCCCGTTCTGAATTAGGGCAATAGAGCTGATGAGAGTCATCACTCTAACAAGCTCCTGGTCCTTCAGAGCTTTCGGCAGCCTAAGCAGCACTTCCTTGACCCACGGCATGCCATGCTCCATGTACTTTTGGGTGTTTTTGATGAAGCTAAGCCCCCTCTGCTCCATCTCTAAACACACATCTCCGACCAGGCTTACTGCTCGCGCTTCCACCAAATGTTTTTCACAAAAGTCGTGGATCTCCCAGAAATCCTTGAAGTTCCAGTTGACTTTCTTGTTGTTATTTAAACTGTAGAACTTCAAGGCTGGGAAGAAACAGAGCTTGTGTCCGCGTATTCCACACATTAAGCAGGACTTCACATCATGGCCTGCTTGGGCCACCATCTCTTTTGCCCTACAGAACGTATGTGGATACACAAAAGAAGCTTCGCCTTCCAGGTCTCACAAAGACCCTGGATGGACATGAAGCCCTTCAGTGTGCCCGGGCAGCTGCTTTTCTGCAGGGACGAGATGGGGATTCGATCATTGCGGTCGAATAAATCACACAGCAGAAGCATCAGCATCTCTGCCCCAACAACACTCATGCCAGCACTGACAGCTTCAGAAAATCTGAACAAACGTTGGATTCTTCTCTGCTGCGTCTCATTAGACGTCCAGTGACGTAGTGGAGGTGGAGCAAGTCCAGCACTTGCACTGCTGGTAGGGGCAAAACCAGCAAATCCACGGACACATGTAAGGCTTTGGCTTTGGTTGAAGCTGGTGCCCAGACTAACACTATACTGGAAATCCCATGTGCATAATGGGTGGCCAAAGAACAGCTCTTCAGAATTCACGTGTTGTAAATCCGACTGACAGGACTCTGAACTGTGGCGCAAACAAACATGGTGGCGCCCATCTTACGTTATAGATCAATATAAAACTTTTCAGAGAGAACGCAAAAAAAGTTTTCTCTTATCTCATACTTTTTTCCATCACCATTTCCCTTTTTTTTTATGCTTATATATATATATATATATATAAAACGGGAAGAACATTGAAAAACGTGCAATGAAAAACAGGAATAGTTTCAATTTGTCATGTCATTGAATCATAACAGTAAGAGAGAATAATAGACCAGAACTTGAACTTTTAATTTAAATAAACAACAACATTTAAATAGTTAAGTGATGCTTTGGATGGACACTATATAAAAGCGCCAATATATTGCAGCTTTGGAGAGTACCTCACGAGCTCAATTTAATAATAAAAGTAGGCCTTCCCTAATAATAATAATAATATTAATAATAATTGAATACATACATTGGAAATGCTAAATCATCTTAATATTGATAGCTGATGTTTTGACATTATCTCTGGAAAAATGATATCGTCTATTGGGAGATCATTCTGATCCAGATTAAACATTGGAAAAACTGGGGCCAGGAGAATCTGGTGTATCTTCAGCAGGATTCTTTGAGAAGTATTGTGTGGAGCTGCAGTCATCAAAATCTGATGTACTCCGATCGGAGAAAAGTTATTTTTCAGTCTTCATTTAGGGTTAAAAAGAAAGAGGTCCTCCTCTTTCTTGAGTTTGGGGGTTGGTAGTCTGGTATGTTTTGTTAGACTACCCGCAAGTTTGGCTTTTCTAAGAGGCATTCGTGTTTTTTTTCGGGGTTGGATTTGTCACCTCTTGCTTCTTTTATTCTTGTTTCTCTTTTTCTTGCTCCTTCTCGGAGCTAGAGTTCCCTAGTTCTTCTTTGGGTTCTGGTTCTATAGTATTTGTCTCGACGGTCAGGTAAAAGATTTCATCGTCCGAGTCCGCCGTTGCTCCCATGATGAAGCCATCTTTCCCATCCGGTTTAGGTTTCTTGGCCACTGGCTGTTCCTCCTTGTTAGAACATTCTGGGGTTTCCATTCTTTTATGGTGCCAGGTTTGTTTGGGGCTGTCTGGTGTCTTTGTGGTTATGAAAGCTATCACTGCTTGTGATGCGAGTTCTATCATTGATGTCTGTTAAGTCTTTAAATTTTTTCGCCCCCATTTTATGGCTACCTGCCAGGCCTCTTCCACCTGTTTTTAGAGCCGGCTAGGATGGAGGTTTGGGTTTTTTCAAGACATTCCGAATAGTGGTCCTTCAGAATGTCTAGACCGAAATGTAACCAATTTCTTGCGTTCGCGTAAATCCACAGGCTTGTGGTTTCGTTTGTATTAATTAAAGCTGGCTTGATTGTCGTGCTTAAGTTTTCCGCTATTTTTTTCTAGTCGCAGTGGTTTAGTACCCTGCGCTTCTCCATCTCTCAGGGTCTTCTTGTGATGAAAAGCCCTGAGATAGGCGTAGAGGCTTCTTATCAGTGTTCTGAAATTTTTGTCTTCAGACATTTTTTTCGCTTTTGTGTTGTATTCCCTAAGTGAAAGATAAATTAAGAGTTATGATGCCGAATAATTTAGTTCTTTTTAGCAGATTATATTATTTATTTATTTTATTTTGTGGTGGGATATCAATTTTTAATAAAATTATTAGGAGAAAAGGACCAGAAAATGTTACACCTGTCTGGTCCACCCATTTTCATGTGCCTGTCTGGGCATTTGGTAGCCTGGGTGCCAGCCCGAACCCCGCCCACAACATTTTTTGGTCGAGAAGTTCGGTCTGGACTCGATCCGTTGAGGGGTAATTATGCCCGGCTCCCAAAAGGCTGAGCCAATCAAATTGCCAGGGCGGGCTTTAATCGATGATGGACAGATGATCTGCGGAACGTAATCAACCACGTCATCAAAGAGTGCTTGGGTTCAATTGGTTTTCAACAAAGATGATTGCAGATTTGAGATGTTCAGAGAATTGAGATGTTTAGATTCCGCTATCGCGTCTGTTATAAAAGAAATCGTCAGCGCATTAATTTTAAAAGACGAACAGAGAACCGCAATCAAGGCATTTGTCGATCGGAAAGATGTGTTTGCCGTCCTTCCTACGGGATTCGGCAAAAGTTTAATTTATAAGCTGGCTCCGATGGTCGCTAAGAAGAAGCCCTGGGCGTCTTGGAAGGGGTAGGCTCACGATCTCTTTTCTCTGAAGCCTCAGATGGACACGCTTCTCAGCCTGGTCTCTTTCGTCGTCTTTCCATTTTTTTAAATCAGTCAAGTCGCGTTGCAACCGTGTTATAAAGTTGAGACAGGGCCGACAAATGCGAGAAGATTTATTTGCTTTATTGTCGAGATCTAATCCTAAACGGGGAACTTGTTCGTATATACATACACCTTTTGTATTTCTCTCAAAAATGCTATTCGTGCTTGTAAGTACTCCGCGAATTCTTAAATTCTTTTTACAACAACGGCAAAGATTGTTTACACTCATTACTTTACTACTACTTCCAGCGTGCGTGCAGTTGAGCTCTGTTGACAACTATGCTTCGCTCTGATTGGTTGTAGGTCTATCCAATTGAGTGCAGAGTTTTTTTGTTTTTCTGGTTCGGTTAAGGCACGCCTCATAATCAAAGCCCTATGGAGCAGTATCAGACTCACATTCTGACTGAATATGAGTATGACAAAGTCAGGCTAGGCATTTGGTCCATTCCCTAAACCCATTCCTCCTACCACTTTTTCAAGGAGAAGGGTGTCGGGAAGGGAGAAGAGTGTTTATGTAACTCTTTTGTTATTCTGGTTCAGTTTTTTGGGTGTTTTATATTATGATTTATATTAATATTAGTCTAAAGTAGGATATTTTTATTAAATTTTTTATTTATTTATTTTGTTATATCATAATCATTATATTATTTTGTTGTATCAAATTTTTGATTTTCCAGTCTTTCATTGAGTCCTTTTGGAAATTTGGTTCCCAATTTCTTAATCCATTGCCATTCTATTTTTCTCCTTTGGTCTCTCCAGTGGGGATTATGTTCAATTCCCTGAATGCATACATTTTAAACTCCGTGTCTTTGGAAATGTTTGATTCATGATATCACGATGTTCCTTATATATTCTCTTAAGTTTTGCTTTTTAATATCCCCTTGTACGGAAGGATCTGTAGAGAGTTTGTTTGGCATCTTTGAAATCTTCTTCCCTTGTGCAGATTCTGGAAAATCTCAAGAGTTGTGCCCGGACTATTCCCTCAAAGGTGGTTTTGGGTGGAAGCTTTTGTGATGTGAGTAGGGCATGTGTGTCAGTTTCTTTGAAGTAAACTTTTGTATCTAGATGATGAGTTGTGTTAAAACTCGGTCCTTTGACGACGGTAGTGTCCAGAAAGTTAATTGCTGTGTGGTTGTTTTTACCTTGATTAATCTATGGTGGTCATTTAGGATTTGTGTGAATTCCTCAAAGTTTTCTTTTCCGTGCTCCACAGGTATTTCATAGGACATTGTTATGGACAGGACATCAATCTCCCCTATAAGTCTCTGGGCCCTATGCACTGTCCCCTTTTCCCCCGGTGCAACACCCCTGAGGATAGTACAGGGATGGGAAACGTCGGTCCTGGAGGGCCACTTTTCTGCAAAATTAAGTTCCAACTCAATTAAACACACCTGAACAAGCTAATCAATGTCTTCAGGATCACTAAGCTTCAGTCTGGAGAGGTTTTTGTTAGGGTTGGAGCTAAACTGCAGGACAGTGGCCCCCAGGACCGAGGTTCCCCATCCCTGGTATAGGATATAGTTGTATGTCTCCATTCCATTTTCTCCATTCTGTCACCTGATGGAGTTTTGGTTCCTTGCCCCTTTTGCCTTGGCTTTTGGCTTGCTTAGTTGGTGACATTTAATATTCAACAATATTGATCTACCTTACTTAAAGGGGATAGTTCACCTAAAAATGAAAATTCTGTCATCACAGTTGATGGACCCCATTGACTTCCGTAGTAGGTAACCAAACAGTTGTTGGACCCCATTGACTTCCATAGTAGGAAAAAAAAAATATTATGGAAGTCAATGGGGTCCATCAACTGTTTGGTTATAGACATTTTTCTAAATATATTTTTTTGTGTTCAGCAGAAAAAATAAATTCATACAGGTTCGAAACAACTTGAGGGTGAGTAAATGATGACAGAATTTTCATTTTTGGGTGAACTATCCCTTTAAGCTGGACGATGACGCAATTTCTGCTGTACCGTACATCCGCCTTGGCCGTACAGCAGATTTGTTGTATTATTTTCATGTTATCATTGTGAAGCTGCTTTGATGCAGTCAAGCATTTAAAAAGCGCTATATAAATAAAGGTGACTTGACTGTTGGTTTTGACTCTTTACATGTCTAAATGTTTTGTTGTCTGTTGCTTTGTACCCTTAAACTGGTGTTATTTGCATTTGTCTTTTTTCGCCTTAGACCTGATGGTGCTGAAAAAGGAGAGGGAAGTGGAAGATAAAGATCAATATAAGAATCATGAATTCATGACAAAAGAAAAAACGTTTAGCTGTTCACAGACTGAAAAGACTTCCTCACGAAAAAAGGATAAAATGACAGGAACTAGAAGTAATTTCACCTGCCAACAGTGTGGAAACAGATTCACTCAAAAAGTAAGTCTTAAAAACCACATGATAATTCACACTGGAGAGAAGCCTTACACCTGCCAACTGTGTGGAAACAAATTCACTCAAAAAGGAAGTCTTAAAAAGCACATGAGAATTCACCCGGAGAGAAGCACTGTACCTGCCAACAGTGTGGAAAGACTTTTGCTGGAAAAGTCTGCCTTAAAAGACACATCAGAATTCACACTGGAGAGAAGCCTTTCTCCTGCCAACAGTGTGGAAGGAGTTTCACTCAAATTGGAAACCTTAATGTCCACATGAGTGTTCACGCTGGAGAGACACCTTTCACCTGCCATCAGTGTGGCAGATGTTTCACCCGAAAAGGAAGCCTTAAATGCCACATGAGAATTCACACTGGAGAGAAGCCTTACCCCTGCCAACAGTGTGGAAACAGATTCACTCTTAAAATAACCCTAAACAGGCACATGAAAATCCACTCCGGGGATCAACCCTACAAATGCCCTCAGTGTGGAAAGATTTTCACTAGAAATTGTCACTTTGTAGTCCACATGAGAACTCACACTGGAGAGAAGCCGTTCACCTGCCAACAGTGTGGAAAGAGTTTCAACCGAAAAGGAATTCTTACCAGGCACATGAGAACTCACACTGGAGAGAAGCCGTTCACCTGCCAATAGTGTGGAAAGTGTTTCAACCGAAAAGGAATCCTTAACAGGCACATGAGAACTCACATAGAGTGAAGGTATTTACATGTGGCCACTGTGAAAGAAGTTTTGGGTATAAAATAGCTCTTGAGTACCATATGAGTTCTCACTTGTGAGTGAACTGTTTTGTCATCAGTGTGGAATGATAATAAACATTCAAATATACAGAGACGTGGAGATCTGGTAATAGCAGTCTGGTATAAATAGACAAGGAGTTTTGGCAGATAAAATATATAACTAAATAAATACAGGGTTTCCGCGGAGTCATAAAAAGTCATAAAACGTCTTTAATTTAATAATACGAGTTTTAGGCCATAAAAAGTCATAAAAACATCCGGATTTTCCATACAAGGTCATAAATTACATTTAGCCACGTCTTAAATTTATATGCTCGTTCATTCATTCGTTCTACCTTCGCCTTTTCTCCCTGAAAATGTGCTGGCAAACAGTCATTCGTTTCGCTGTTGTAGTAAAAGTGGAACTCATTTGAACTGCGCGCCACACGTACCATTCCGCTCTGCTCAAAGTCCAAATGGCAGCGCAGCGCGTTTACTCTGATCGGCTTCGGTCACGAGATCCAGTGAGAATCGCTTGAATTCAGCGAAGAACACAAATGTCTCCGTGATCTAAACCAATTTAAAGGTAGATGAAACGCCGCTGACAAACAGGAGAAACACTGTGCGTAACGATACAGTCGGAAGGCTTTCCGTCTACAAATTCCCATCATTTACCTAGGGCTGAACGATTAATTGCATTTGCGATAATATCGCGATTTGATGAAATGCGATTTTTTTTAACCGCAAAGCTGCGATTACACTCACATGACACGCGAGAGTAAACCAGTCTTGCAGATGAAGCATCAACGCTACGCATATAGGCCTGGCATAGGCTGCAGGAAATAACAGTTTATGTTTAATTTATGTGATATTGTGTTATAGATTCTCTCCAACGATTCTGTATCGATTAAGATAATTTCAGATTTATGTCTGAGTTTAAACACAGATACATGATGACGCGTGTGCTTTATAAACAACCGTATTCCGCTTGCTTTAATTCCTTTGTCACACACACACACACACACACACGACACCACTCGAACCTTCCAAAAAATAATCTTTCATAAAGTTCAGAAAAGTTGAAGCGAATTAGCCTACGAGAACATTCGCGGGCTTCACTGCACAAGATATGAGATGCGCGCGGTTTGCTTGATGTTACTTTTGTAGTGCGTGGTCTCGCCCGCAAGTATTTTACTTACAAATGTTACAACTTTTACTTACAAATGTACAAACGAAGGCATCAACTGTCTTTTGGAATGCAGTTGGCTTATATATTACACATATGAAAATCACAGAAAGAACCGGCTTTCAGTTTAAAATACTCGCGCGCGCTTTGTGAAGAGCATTTGAGCATGCGGCTGTGAGCGACTCCGTCTACGTGGTTAATGTACTTGCATCTCAAAATGCTTTTATGATGCAAAATGAAGTGACACCGTCAGTTATATCTTAAGTTATTAAACAGACAGGACAAACCGCATCTTATAATTTCAAAAGAGATGAACACGTTCAGACAGCCTACTCTTAAATACTGAAAGCACTTTTTGTTTATTGCTTGTAATATTTTTTTCCCCCTTTGTTATTTGTTTTGAAGCTATATTAGTTACAATTATTAACATGTAATTGTATTAATTTAGTTTTTTAATGTGTAATTATTTTTAAAAGTAGGCCTACTTATAATAACATATGTAATTTAATATTTTAAGTTTTATTAATAAGATCAATTAATTAATAAGAAAAAAATTAGATCGGCTCATGAGGTGCCTAAAGATTCCCTTCCCTATTTTACAATGATTAATTGCTTGTTTTTGTTGAATAATAGAAAAGATATAGAGCATAAAACATAATCGCATATTAAATTGCAATCGCAATATTGGTAAAACTAATCGCAATTAGATTATTTTCCAAAATCGTTCAGCCCTACATTTACCATGGATTTCTTTTAACGGTAGCCTTGTAATATTAACTGCACTGTGAAATGTGGGATATACATATTGAATTGTATTATATTATTAATGTGACAATGTATTAAAGGACTAATGGAATATATTTACAGTATTTAATGTATTTAGGCTACTACTGTTTTTCATACATTTCATGAAGATACGTGCCATCAAAGTCAGGCAACACAAACCTGTTTCAAGACTTGAAGCAATATCCCCCATTAGCACATGCAGAAACTAAGAAATACATTTTCCAATAAAGATATTTATTTTGTTAAGGACAAATGTTTGAATGTTTTACCTCAGATTTGTGAAATGTTCACCTGTTTGGCATGATATGTTCTGACAATAAAGAGTAGTTTAAAACCACAATTAACACTCTAGTTTCTACAACTTTCAGTTGTTTCTAAATGATGTTTCTAAATGACAGAGCCTAGTTAAAAAAGAATTAAAAAAGAAAGAAAGATGGGTGGAATCTAACACAGTCGTGATCTTGCTGTAGCAAATCAAACCTTGTGCATACTTTTAGTGCAATCATATGGAATCAGAAGACTGTTATGAACATACGGAATCAGAACCATTATGATTTTTATTTTTTAATGAATTCTTCCCATACCTTGTTTGCCATGATCATCTGCTTTCCACGTGACCTGAAATCACACACACACACAAAAGTTATTTTAAAACTCAGTATTAGATTTACACATGTCAGAATATGTTCCATTGGGACAATGCAAAAACTCAACTGACTATGATCTTGAAGCTGAGCTGGAAAGGCTAACAGTAATATTTTTAGCTGGCATGTGATTTTAGCTAAGTTACATTTATAGAAAGTAACGTTAAATGAATATGATTTACTGTGACCTAGCTGCATCAGTTACACCTAGGGGTTCATCATGTTGTATTCATATTCTAGTCTTCCTGTTCTAGGCTTTCCTGTATCATTATCAACAAGTACGTTAAGTTACAGTATTTCGATTTCTTAACGGTCTTAATAAAGTTAGTCACGTCATTAACTATTACGAAATAAACAAAAGAAACACGGTAGGCCTATTTTTAGTAAAACTGTGGTTATTACAATGGTAAAAAAATCCGCCAAAACACGTTTACTACAATTTTACTATAATAAAATAAAGTATGTTTTTTAAGAGAAAAGTTTTCAGCTTCCAGACAGCTGTTTCTCAAAACCAAGAATGCAAAGAACGGACTTGTGTTCTTGGGGAGAACGCTCTTGCTAGTTGTTCTTGGAAGAATGAACTCACAAGGTGACGAGCACACAGAATGCTGCTGACAGTTTGAGACGATGTGTTCTTGCTGGTATTGCGCAATAATACCCCCGCACAGACGCCGTCTGCAGTACCCAAACATAACGCGATTTAAATAACGGTTTAAACGGGTTAAATAACGGGTTTAAATAACCCAAACATAACTCCTTCCTCGAAAGCCGAAATGAATGATGGGATATTTCTGCCGTCAAGTTCACACAAGTTACCAACCGCTGCATCCTCTGTAAAATGGGCGTGTCAAGACACTTCCGGGATTTTTAACCGTTCTTGCCAAAATGCAAACTTGTGTATTGGGACAGTACTTGGGCAGCGAATGATGACGTTTCACAAGTACAGACAAGAACGCATATTGAGAAACTGCGTCATATCATTACGCCTGCTGCACTCATGGTACAGCAGCAAAGTTTCTTGATTATTATGCAGGAATGAGAGTATAGTTTCTAGCCATATCAGCCTAGAAAATCGCAACTTTACATTTTCCGTCGGTCTTAGTACACGATGTAACTACATAAGAGTCAAGTTTTATATAGGAAAAATATTGAAACTCTTTGGTAATTTTTTTGAGAGAGATGCTAATGGCCCAATCCGATTCAGTGATCTATGCTAAGCTATGCTAAAAGTGGTACCGCCAGACCCGGAGATCGGCTGAATGGATTCGAAAACGGTAAAACACAACTGTTTAACTCTGGGGGAGTTGTAAAATGAGCCTATTTCCCAAAAAAGTGGAGTATCCCTTTAAGAAAACTTGGTACCGTGACGTTTACATTTGTTTAGTACCGACTTGGTACCGAAGTACCGGGTCTTTTGACAACACTAGTTCTTACAAGTCATCCTTCCAATCACCCTACTACCTGTATGCTTGATCCTATTCCCACTCAGAATTTCTTCCTCATTCCGCACTTACATCATCAACACCTCTCTTTACACTGGTACCTTTCCACAGCATTTAAGATGTGAGTAAGTGCAGGTACAAATGAGGAAGAAATGACTTGAAGTAGATGAGTGGGAATAGGATCAAACAGACAGGTCGGAGGGTGATTGGAAAGGGTGAGTTTGGAGACTTCTAGAATGTGTGTGTTAGCTGTTAAGATGTGATTAGGGGGACGAAGTGTGGATGCAGATTGTTAAGATTGCCTCCTATGTGTAATATTTGATTCATGTGTGTTAGTAATAGTAAGGAAGCACATAATGAAAACAGGTAATGGACAGATAAATGAGAACAAGTTGTGTAGAAGAGAAAGGAATGAAAGAACAGCTTTTCTTCATTTTGACAAATATTTTATTCATATTTCCTAATGTTCCTTTTGCACTGAAGTGTCTTCAGTCACTGTCATATCTTCCATTAGTTGAAGACTATAGACCCCCTTTCAGTTGGTAAATATGGTGACGTTTTTTTTGGTGACGCATTCCTCCTCCCACTTTTTTTGTGTGTCAGAGAGGAGGGAATAGGAAAGGGAGATAAATGTAGTGTAGGTAAAAATCATTTTCTTGTTATTCAGTGGTAGTACATTGTAGGTTCTCTTGATTGACCAGAAATTGTTAGACCTGTCTGGGCCACCCATTTTCATGTGTCTGTCTGGGCATTTGGTCCATTCCCTAAACCCATACTCCCCTCCTTTTTCAAAGAGAAGGGGGTCGGGAAGGGAGAAGAGTGTTTATGTAACCGTTTTGTTATTCTGGTTCAGTTTTTTGGGTGTTTTTTTTTTGTATTATGATTTATATTAATATTAGTCTAAAGTAGGATATTTAAAAAAAAAATATATAGATATTTTGTTATATCAATTTTTTTATTTTCCAGTCTTTCATTGAGTCCTTCTGGAAATTTGGTTCCCAATTTCTTAATCCATTGCCATTCTTTTTTCTCTTTGTTGGTCTGTCCAGTGGGGATTATGTTCAAATTCCCTGGATGCGTACATTTTGAACTCTGTGTCTTTGGAAATGTTTGATCAGTATTTGACTCCTGGCATTTTTGGGGGATGCACGAATATTGTGTCTTTGGAAATGTTTGATCATTATTTGACTCCTGGCATTTTTGGGGGATGCACGAATATTGTGTCTTTGGAAATGTTTGATCATTATTTGACTCCTGGCATTTTTGGGGGATGCACGAATATTGTATTTGTATTGGTGTAGTCAGCTTCTAATAGAGTTTTTTGTTTGCCCGACATATTGTATTTTGCATTTATTGCAAGTGATTACATACACACAGTTAGAACTGTTGAGTGGTAGTTTTGGTGCGGGGTAGGCCCTTGCTTGCCCCATTTGTCTGATAATTTTAGGTTTAGAGATTAAATGTGTGGGTATGCTAGTGGGCAGGTGACTTTTGATTATGATATCTATAAGATTGGGGTTTCGTTTGTAGCCGCTATAATGGTGACGTTTTGTGTGTCTTCAAAGGTTTTTGAGAAGTTGTCCTTAATTTTTTTGTTTAGTTTAATTGAAGTTGGTGTGTGAGTGAAGATAGCCGGAACTATCACTTGTTCGTCCGAGCTTTGTTGTTCTCTCGGATCACGATGTTCCCTATATATTCTCTTAAGTTTTTATTTTGAATATCCTCTTGTACGGAGGGATCTGTAGAGAGTTTGTTTGGCACCTTGGAAATCTTCTTCCCTTGTGCAGATTCTGGAAAATCTCAAGAGTTATAAAAATACCTGTGTCCGTGTGGACTAGGCCTTAGTTCCAACTCAATCAAACACACCTGAACAAGCTAATCAATGTCTTCCGGATCACTAAGGCTTCAGGCTGGAGAGTTTTTGGGTTAGAGCTAAACTGCAGGACAGTGGCCCCCGGACCGAGGTTCCCCATCCCTGGTATAGGATCTAGTTGTATGTCTCCATTCCATTTTCTCCATTCTGTCACATGATGGAGTTTTGTTTCCTTGCCACTGTTTCCTTGGCTTTTGGCTTGCTTAGTTGGTGACATTTAATATTCAACAATATTATTGATCTACCTTACTTAAGGTGGACGATGATGCAATTTTCTTCTAGAAACAAAATTTGTTGTATTATTTTCATGTTATCATTGTGAAGCTGCTTTGATGCAGTCAAGCATTGTAAAAAGCGCTATATAAATAAAGGTGTCTTGACTATGTCGGTTTTGACTCTTTACATGTCTAAATGTTTTGTTGTCTGTTGCTTTGTACCCTTAAACTGGTGTTAATTTGCATTTGTCTTTTTTCCCCTTAGACCTGATGGTGCTGAAAAAGGAGAGTGAAGTGGAAGATAAAGATCAATATAAGAATCATGAATTCATGACAAAAGAAAACACTTTTAGTTGTTCACAGACTGAAAAGACTTCCTCACGAAAAAAGGATAAAAAGACAGGAACTAGAAGTAATTTCACCTGCCAACAGTGTGGAAAGTGTTTCGACAAACATGAAAATCTCAAGTCCACATGATAATTCACACTGGAGAAAAGCCTTTCACCTGCCAACTGTGTGGAAACAGATTCACTCAAAAAGGAAGTCTTAAAAAGCACATGAGAATTCACACTGGAGAGAAGCCTTACACCTGCCAACTGTGTGGAAACAAATTCACTCAAAAAGGATGCCTTAACAGGCACATGAGAATTCACAAGGGAGAGAAGCCTTACAAATGTCCTGAATGTGGATGGAGTTTCAATCAACATGGGAACCTTAAAGCCCACATGAGAATGCACACTGGAGAGAAGCCTTATACCTGCCAACAGTGTGGAAAGAGTTTTAATCAACTCAGAAAGCTTAAAGTCCACACGAGAATGCACACTGGAGAGAAGACTTACACCTGCCAACAGTGTGGAAAGAGTTTTAATCAACTCAGCATCTTCATGGACACAACAATGATTTCCCTCGTGTGTTAATATGAATGAATGAATGAATGAAATCTTTATTTCGAACAATTAAAAAATTAATTAAACCAAATACAGCAACACATGAGAAATCCATCAATAAAAATAAAACAAAAACAAGAAAAACAAAACAAAGCATAATTTAGCATAATAATCACACTGTTCGAAAAGGGATAGGTAGAAGCTACAAGACCTAATATTTTTCCTTGTAATAATGTATGATTTGCAAAAATGAAATCTTCTGTGTAGATGAGATAAGCAAAGTGCATGCGCGTTGTGCACACGCTACATTGATTATGGCCAAGCATGCGCCCTTAAAATAGCATATGAATAACATGCGCAACGCGAATAAAATGCGCAACGGAGTTGTTTTCTAAACCTGTAAAATAGCACCAGGGAACGTTTGCGCCGGGACACGCCTCCTCTTTGCGCTGAACCGCCCTAGTGTATTTCCTAATTTACCGGTGTGCGTCTGTGGAGGGAAAAGTCCGCTGTGCGTCGGGTGCAAAATAGGAATGATACATGCGTCGCTGTACAAAGTCAATTGCGCTGGGTGCAAGATAGCACCCCTGTTCTTCTGACTCATTTAAACAAAAATTGGGCAGTTAACTGAGATTTGTAGGGATTGAACTAATTATCAAAGACTCGGGTCGAGGGAAACAATTCAGTTCAAGGGTCATCTGGGTTCTAACGAGTCTCATTTGCTTTTGGATAAACGTGATTAAATTATATTTGAGTTGACTGAATTTGGTTTTCTCTGGTAAGGCTATTCAGTCATCAGAGTACTTTTTGGGGTAATTTACAGTTGTTGTTGTTGTTGTTTCTCTATTGGTATGTGGTAACATCATGTGCAAGGTATTGTGATTTGTCCTTGCCAATGTAAGTTTCCTAAATTGTATTATTCAAATAATCTTAATTCACATATTCCTTTCTTTTGTTTATCGGTTTCCTTATTTTGTTATATATCATTGTTACGTACACCGCGCTACGTAATTTTTGTTCTTGCGTATGTTGCTGCATATGCGTGTCGTGTATGTCTGTGTGCTTTATTTGTTTCAGGTGTGAAGCTCGATTGGAGAGTCTGCCTGTCAATCTGCTAACGTAGGATGCTGACGTCTGGAATTGCGCCACCAATCGCCTGTCACCGTGCAGTTTATGAATGGCTCTAACTTCAATGGCGACAGTCGAGAGACTCTGGGAAAGAGTACACTTTGTGAGGACGTTTCTCTCGTTCGAGAGACCAGTCTGAGAGACTGATCAGTGTCTGGGGTTCGCTGCTTTTATGATCTGGCAGTTAGATCAGTTCTCTTTGTTTGTGCTCGAATGTGTTTGTGCTTTTGATACGTGCTGGAGGTGCTGCTAAATGTTTGTTGCTTTCATGAAATCTTAATATCTGTTCACCGTCCAACCTTGTGTAGACTGGTGGGAGAGGTTATGAGTCAGGTAAGCAGGTCCGACCTACATTTGCACACGTAGTTTTCTGTGATATGTATTAGATGCACTAGTGTTAGGAGTGGTGCTAATTATGTATGTTTTTGTTTTAGTTAATATAGTTTAGTTATAGCGTCTCGTACGCTGAAGATGTTTATTTCTACCTTTTTTGTTGATAGTTAGTTTAGTTCGTTAACTTTAGTTAAAGGGGCTTTTTGTTATATTCAGTTTTTGATTTAAGCACCACTCTCTTGCTCTTTCCTCTCCACCAGATTGTCTGTTGATCTGATTATTCTTGTTACGTAGTACGAATTGTAAATATTCATTACTTTATTACTTTTCATTAATTTATTCCTTTATTACTACTTCTCTTTATTGCAGTTGAAGAATTACAATTTTTCAACTAAGTTATGGTTTGTTGTCTGTTCCTTTTCAATTGCAATTCCGTTACTGTATTGACAAACACATGCAAAACTTTTGTTACGTCTAATAATTTTCCTAGACAAATAACATCTAACTAACGAGGGACGTAATATTTGGGGGCTTGTCCGGGATCTCTATCTTTTTTTTTGAGAGGAGATCTTAACTTTTATATTGGTTACAATATTATCTCGGGTAATGTTTGTTTGTGTGTTTTTGTATGGTGCTGGAAACTGCTCGGGAAAGGAATTAGGGCATGTTGATGTGAGTATGGTGGAATATTGATAATGAGTACTTTTGATTTGCAATCATTTATTGCTGATCCAGCTTTGGAAATTTTTGATCGATGTAGAAAAAACTATTTGTTGCAGATAGCTAAATACTATCGCATTCCTGTGGTGAGGCAATCTCTAAAGCACATTATTAAGAATCAAATTTGGAAACACTTGGTCGAATTAAAAGTATTTTTATTTCCAGATGCGGATAGTGAGAGGGCTGGCATGTCGGCTGTGGAAAGACGTTTGACTAGTGTGGGGAGTTTGGAGGAAGCAAAAGGTGAGAATGCCGAGGTGGAGGCCGAGCCCAAGGCTGCCTTACCGCGCTTGTACCCACTTTCTCTGCCTTCGTTGACTCTGGGGGTGATGCGCGACTGAGGGTCCGCCTAGCCCGAATCCAGATGGAAGCACAGGAACGGGCTGAAACGCGCCAAGCCGAAATTAAGCTACGCCTAGAAGTCCGTAAACTGGAGATTGAAGCTGAGGCACAGGTGAAACTGTGACAGCTCGAGTTGGAGTCAGCGAAGGGTGTCTTGCAGAGATGGGGGACTCGAGTCACATGACTTGACTCAAGTCAGACTCGAGTCGCAAATTTAAGGACTTGAGACTTGCTTGACTAAATTAAGAAAAGGATTCAACTTGACGTTGACTTGAGATCCAATGACTCGAGACTTGACTTGACTTGAACTGTATGACTCGAGAATGACTTGATATACATTTTTATATAAATCATCGCAACATCAATTGATGAACAAAATGAAAGCAACGGAACATTGACGCCAGTCATCAGATTCTGCGCGATTGCGTGACGCTGCACAAGCCCAGAAAAAACATACATCGCGGTGAGCACGCTAAATACAAAAACATCTCCCAGCATCGTTTCTTTTTGGATATAAACACTAAAATTGACCATATTCCTACAAGAAGATTTGCTGTACGCATAATAACTGGCAAGGGATATCGGACGACCATCACAACCTCGAACAGTCGAACTTCATTCACCATGTCTAAAAGTAAGCTATGGCTTGTTTAACCTGTTTGTTATAGTTAATTTGACTATCTTTAAATCTAGAGAGAATATTGGTCAAAACAGCATGCCTCTATACACAATTATGTTTTCAAATGTAGCTTAAAGGTCAGAAAGCTTAAAGTCCACACGAGAATGCACACTGGAGAGAAGACTTACACCTGCCAACAGTGTGGAAAGAGTTTTAATCAACTCAGAAAGCTTCAAATCCACATGAGAATTC
The DNA here is from genome assembly GCA_900092035.1 of Leuciscus waleckii. Taxonomy (NCBI): domain Eukaryota; kingdom Metazoa; phylum Chordata; class Actinopteri; order Cypriniformes; family Leuciscidae; genus Leuciscus; species Leuciscus waleckii. Next base: position 14,367,747 of record FLSR01004872.1, on the reverse strand, counting down.
ACACCGAAGAGAAGCACTGTGCCTGCCAACAGTGTGGAAAGAGATTCACTCTTAAAAGAAGCCTAAACAGGCACATGAAAATCCACTCTGGGGAGAAACCTTACACATGCCCTCAGTGTGGAAGAGTTTCACTAGAAATTGTCACTTTGTAGTCCACATGAGAACTCACACTGGAGAGAAGCCGTTCACCTGCCAACAGTGTGGAAAGAGTTTCAATCGAAAAGGAATACTTATCAGGCACATGAGAACTCACACTAGAGTGAAGGTGTTTACATGTGGCCACTGTGGAAGAAGTTTTGGGTATAAAATAGCTCTTGAGTACCATATGAGTTCTCACTTATGAGTGAACTGTTTTGTCATCAGTGTGGAATGATAATAAACATTCAAATATACAGAGATGTGGAGATCTGGTAATAGCAGTCTGGTATAAAGAGACGAGGAGTTTTGGCAGATAAAATATATAACCAAATAAATACACAATTGTGATTATTTGTCTGGTTTCTACAAGCAGTATCTTTACTGTTTGCGTGTTAACTGTTATTGGCGTTGACGCTGCTTCTGCTTTTATTGCTGCTTATGCTATAGGTTATTGCTGCTGCTGCTGCTGCAGAGCAAATACAGGACTTGCTACTGCCAATACATCAGTGTTGGGTGTGACACAAAGTAATTAAAATACTTATCCACTGAAAAGGTAAAGTAAGGGATTACTGTTAATTTTTAGGTAATTTAACTACAGTTACTTATAATGTACTTGCGTTACATACTGTAAATTAGTTCAACAGTTCTGCATACATCAACATTGAATTTAAAATCTAAATTTATCGCCTAAAGGTAAAAGTGAACGCTGCCTCTTTAAAATCGTTAGCTGTAGTGACGAGTTCGCGAGCCAGTTGGTCTGAAGTGGAAGATGTCGGCAGAAGCCAGTAGCTGTTTTACCAAATGGAAATATTCCAATTACTTCACTTTTTTGACACAGGTAGACAAAAACATTACGGTAAAAAAACTATTGGCCGCTGTCAATAGCACAAGTAATCTACTAAAGTTATAATCTACTGCTGTTATAAACATGAACCTTGTCTGAAAGGCAAAGGGGGAGGTGTTGGTGTAATTTATAGTAATATCTTCAGAATTACTGAGAAGTCTTTTTTAAATATAATTCATGTCCTGGGGGAAAAAACTATCAGCCGCTGTCAATAGAGCATCACAGTCCTGCCCACAGCCGGTGACGGAAGTAAGAATTCAATACAGTTTCTCCATTGACAGTTGGGGTATAAGCCATAAAAACGTAACCATACATGGTAGACTTAAAACCAGCTACGGCTGTACTAAGCGATTGTATATGCTCATATAAACGCCAAAAGTTCATGGGGCTCTAACCTTGTTTTGAGATAGGCTAAATGCCTTTTATTCGCGATGTCTTGGATAAGTACTTCATTACCCACAATCCTGAACAATCCCACAGTGATGCATCTGATTGGTGGAACTCGTGTAACTGTCTGGTTAAACCCCGCGAAGGTCCATGAAGACTGAAGATCATTAATAAAAATAAATAAAAACCTGTGTTCGTTTTTGCACGGTAGACTTATCAGTGCAATTGCCTCCTTGGCTGCCATGATGGCTTTTTTCAAGGAGGAAAACAAAAGTGTTCAAAGGGGTGAAAACCACTTCAAATCGGGTCATGTAGTTGAGTGTAGCGCGTCCGAGGGTCAGCTTGTGGGTTTTGTAAGGGCCAGCATGAGGAACAAGACCTACAAAGTTGTGGTGAGTTTTGCAGGGAGGTTGGTAACGTTGGTTAGCATTATCGTTCACTTTAGCTAGGCTACTGTAGCCTTCATATGGTATGAGTCATATCAAGCATTTTATGATGCCACTGTCAAAACAATATTTAGCCTAGGCATACCTCATGCATTTACTGAACATTTGTGTAATAATTCATGGCAAGTTAATAAACTGAATATGATGGTGGTCCAAGAGCAGACCATGCACCAGTCCATGCATCAGAGAGAGCTTCTCGTGTCGGGTTTGGGTTTAACGCATAGGCAATTTTGGAAGGGGTTGGATCTCCAGAATGGGTCAGGCACATAGAGGTCAGGTCAGGCATAACGTTATAGTTAACCGCTTTCACACACGCACGCAATATAAAATACACGATAAATTTAAAATTCACACACAATACCTATATAAAACACTACTATTTACACGATTACTACTGAAAGAACTGCTATTAACTGCACATTCACTAAAATTCACTGGAGGAAAAAGTTCGCGTGGCGGTCGTCAGATTTGGAAGTCGCTCAAAAGGCTCTTTCGCGGTTGTGGCTTCAGTCGACTTCAGTGAGGCGCGGTGGTTTATGGGATGAGTAGTTCCTTCGCTCGGAAATGAAAAATATGTACACAGTCTTGTACCTTTGACTTTTTTTTGGATTTTCTCTTACTCGTTTTTTCACTCGAAATGATATGTTGTATGCTTATGAGTTCAGCCGTAGCTGGTTATCCTCAGACATGCTCTAAAACTCTTTAGATACGGATTTTTCCAAAACGTCAATGGGAGAAATGAATGGGAAATTTACTTCCTGCACCTAAGCCTCTCGGGCTGTGGGCGGGACTGTGATGCTCTATAGCACAAGTAATATACTGAAGCACCTGACAAGGCAGAAAGTGTCTGAAGGTGGGCTTCAAAAAATATTGCAGGCTAAAGGTTACAGTGAGTTACAAATTAGTTAATTTTGTTGAAACACGTGACTACATAGGCTACATTATGTATGACATATAATATGGCACTCGTTGGTTTGAAAGCAAGTTTCATGTTTACAGCTTGATGCATGTCATTTAACTTCTCTTAAAGCTAAACTGTGTAGGATTTTTTCCCATCTAGCGGTGAAATTGTATATGACTACCCAGTGAATATTAGTTTCTGTTCCTTTCAATTCCGAGGGCGTTTTAACTCCTACAGTGGCCGTATTATTCCAAGATTAACATGGCTTCCAGTTCGACTTTGTCCATGAGTGTTCCCTCAAGTGATGAGGTTACTTTAGAAAACTATTACAAAGTGCATTTAGTTATTTAGTCAGTTAACATGTAGGTTATGACCTCTATGTAAAATTAATAATAGTTTTATGCTTTCGTTATTTTGGTACCATTTCATTGATAATATCAGCTATCCCAAACGAATGCAAGCTAATGTTAGTAAGTATCAGTGATGTTGTTAATCTGTATATTGAACGAGATTAATAGTGTAAGGCAATGTTTACAGCGTAGGCTACATCTTTTCCTCCGTGAGCAGAGTCAGAGATCAGTTGATGCGACGGATGTGCGAGGGAAAGCTAAAGGTAGAGGGAAAGGCAAAGGAAAACTAAAAAACAAAGCCGGTGCAAGTGGATTGGTGAGACCTCCTCCTAGACAAAGAAAAACACTCCAAAAATTACAAGGAGAGAGAGGAAGCCCTTCAAACACAAAGGAAAGAAGAAACGGAGGTTTGTGTTTTTAATATTTTTCTCTGAGCAGGATGAACTAAGTCATTTAAATCGAAATTATCTCCATCATTTACACGTAGCTGTTCTTCTAGCTGTAGCCTATTCTGTATTACATACATATAATTATGTTTGTAGGACTCTGGTTTGATCTTCAGCCTATCTGCTGTGTTTGTCTTGTGTCTTGATTGTCAATTCACCTCACTCTACCATCACAGCTGAATCCCATCCTAATCAGTGCTCTCATTCTCATTACTCACACACCTGTTTCCCATTTTTGCACTGATTTTCTCGACTACTTATGCTTCTCTCTTTCTTTGGTTCTCTGTCAGTGTGTCTTGGTTTCTGTCCGATTAACCACTGTCCCCTTGCCTGAAAGTCTTGTTTTGGTTGCTTCTAAACCTTTAAAGCCTTGTCTGATTATTTAATCCTGTTTTGTTGTTTATTTGCCTAGTTCCTGTTCCCTATCTCCACTCAGCTTGCTCACCTGGTTTTTGACCCCCCCTGCTTTCGTCCTGGACTATTGCCTTGGCTTCTTCCTTGAAACTATTGGTCCGCTACTGGTTTTGACCCAAGCGTGTCCATTGGATTTCGCCTCTGTCTCGCCCTCTTACTTGGTGGCTCGGCTACCAATTATTTTGTGTTTTGTATTGTTTTTGGATCTTTTGGACAATAAATCCTATTCTCATTTGATTTGCTCTTGGGTTCCTGTTGTTCCTGCACCTCCCTAACAGTACACATGAACAGGATGGACCCAGCAGACTAATCTCAGCTACGCTCGGCTGTGGAGGCCCAGGGTGTGCTACTGAGACAGCATCAGGGGGAGCTGGTGGCGACTCATCGAACCATGGACTCGCTAGTTAACCAGGTCACTGAACTTACAGAGACTATTCGCCGGATGCAGACCGATCGCGACCCTGTGTCACCGGTCATCGAACCACGCATCAACAACCCTCCAATATATTCCGGTGAGCCTACAATGTTTCGTGCATTCATGATTCAGAGTGAGGTGAACTGACAATCAAGACACAAGAAAAACACTGCAGAAAGGCTGAAGATCAAACCAGAGTCCTGACAATGTTATGGACTATAGAAAGTGTTGCGCAACAACAGTTTCACCTTTTCATTGTATATACACATACACTTCATTTTGTGTAACACTTGACAACTTATTGAAGTAGTATTACTACTTTGCTAACAAGAAAACATTGCAACCTAAACAAGTATATCTGATCATATTTCTTGTTTTATTTCTTTAGACTTCTTGCTGGAATGAGCTTGCAAGAGTACAGGGACCTCACCACAAAGTTGATAGAAAGGCAGCCAGGTCTGGTGTTTGATGCATTGATGATCAAACCCACCTGTGCCAGGGATGCCTTGGTGTACCTGTAAACATTGCAGGGACATGCCAACCGATTGGGAGAGAGAATGCTGTGGACAAAATCCAGCCACCTGGACAACCACCTGTGTCAGCCTTCTGTCTCACTTCACACAGTACTGCAATGATGAAGGTTTTCTCCGGATTCATAGGCAGTACAGTGAGGACATCACAGCATTAGGCCATATAAGCGAGCCAGGTGATGACAATAGAGAGTTCATATTGGTTTCATCCCTGGCATTTAAATCACCTTCCTATAATGTTGTGTTATTATTCTGTAGTGTTCTTATAAAGTCCATTCCTTTTAAATTGTATTTACTTTCTTTTCCACCGTTCATATTTTGATATAAGACACTGTTCAAGCTGTATTTCTTGTACATTACAACCTCCACAAACTTACGATACAAATCGGTGCAGTAGTAATTTTCTATTTTGAAAAAAATACAAGGTCAATAATGTTATTTGCGATTTTATTTACATGAATGGTATTTACACATGAACCATACCATTTTCATGTTGATTTTGAAGCAACATGGATCAGCAATAGGGATCATTCTAAATTTGCAGCCTCCTGGAAAGCGGCTCCTGTTTAAGACATGCAGTGTAATTAGAAATACACACCATTTTATAGTTCATCACATTGTTATTAATTGGTATAGTGCTATTCCGCCTCGACTGAGTTACAGGCAAAGGTAATAAGGTACAATGAAGGCATGCGCATGTGCATCACATACCAAGACCTCTGCTGACTTGTGTCCGCATCAGCTCTGATATGGTTGGTGGAGGTATAGGTGGAACGAACAGAGTGTTCTTGGGTCATTGGGCTGAAGGCTTCTCCTTCGAGGCATCTCAACTGAACTTGTGAGTCTTTTGTTTATAATTTTCCCCTGCAGTTCTGAGATGTATTTGTATGTTTTCTCAGATTTCAGGGCGTACAAGCTGTATCATCTTGCATGTTTGTTGTACAGTCTTCGGAAACTGTAATGGCACAAAGATCAACTATTACAGGTCAATTACTCATTACAACAACTGACAAACTTGAGAGCACATATCAATCCCAAACCACTGTGTGTTTACTGTACAAGACAATACTGCATGTATTAAACGTACATTTGTTTGCCCGCAGACGTAGTACCTGTTGGTCTGTTGTGGTGCAAATTGTAGTCAAGAGCTGCCAGCAGAACTCTTGCCTCATAAACCGGGGGAGTGAAAGCAAAGCGCTTACTGGCATACATTAGAACATGGTTCTGGAATGACTCCAGGTCTGCTGTTGATCTGGTAGAATAGAGATAGTCACAAACACCCATTTTTTTATATGTATGTATAAATAAATATATATATATATATATACACACACACACACACAATTTGTGTTCAATGTAACATCTTTACACGCTTTACCTGAACGCAGGTATTTGTGAACATCCTTCAGTCAACGCTGGTTGAAAACGATGTCCACTAATGCTTTGTGAGACTTGGAATCTCTCTGGATCCACTGCTTCCCAAGCCCTTCCCATTAGCCATGTGTGGATGTTGCAGACATGGTGACAAATGAGTTCATTGGAACGAAACCGTAGCCAAGGCGACATCTGGTCGCTTGTGACTTGCACATGTGTGACTTACTCCCACCTCTGGTGTCTTGGGTCGAACTGCGCAGCCTAATCCTGTTATTTCAGCAAATTCTGAAAATTCTGTAAGAGATGTTTCGACCACTACATTTGATGTTAGTAAACAGATAGCTTTAGTGCCTCACTTTAGAGAATCCGAAGTGGATGCGTATTTCGCTGCTTTTGAGCGTGTGGCTGCAGCACTTCATTTGGCAAAAGAGGTTTGGTGTCTTTTATTACAATGTCGATTAGTTGGAAAAGCACAGGAAGTCTGTTCTGCACTAACCTTAGAGGAAAGCATGCAATACGATATAGTATAGAACGCTGTTCTTCGTGCATATTAATTGGTGCCTGAGGCATATCGGCAACGTTTCAGGAACCATAAGAAGGTAGCTCAGACGTTTGTGGAATTTGCCCGTGAGAAGGGAATTCTTTTTGATAAATGGTTGTCTTCTAACAACGTGCAAGATTTGAGTTCGTTGAGAGAGTTAATGCTTTAAGAAGATTTTAAGAATTGTCTGTCGGAACGAGTAGTCACGTACCTGAATGAGCAAAAGGTCACAATGTTATCACAAGCTGCGATTCTTGCGGATGAGTATGTGTTAACGCATAAGAGTGTGTTCGCTTTACCCCGACCAGAGAAAATAGTGAGTTCGTCTTCAACTCAAAATTCAAGTACCCGTGCTAAAATCAGTTCACCACAGAATAAAGAAACACAAGAATGTTTTTATTGCCACAAGATGGGACACCTTATTTCTGATTGTTTAGTGCTGAGACGTAAGACTCAGGCTCAGCAAGGACAGTTAAAGCCTGTTACTTTTTGAAGACTGTGTCTAAAGCTGTTTTAGAGAAGGATGTGATTGACTCAGGGTTTAAACCATTCTTGTTGAAGGGGTTAATCTCCATAAATGGTAAACCTGGAGAGCAGAAAGAGGTACAAATCTTGAGGGATACGGGATCGATTCAATCATTTTTAGTCTCTGATGCCCTTCCTTTGTCAGAGCAGACGTTTTGTGGGTCAAGCGTGTTTGTTCAGGAGATTGAGATGGGTGTTGTAAAGGTACCGCTGCACTGGAAACACTTACAATGTGACCTGGTCTCAGGTTTTGTTAAGGTGGGGATACGTTCTTCCTTTCCTGTGAAAGGTGTTGCATTCATTCTCGGGAACGATTTGGCGGGAGGTAAAGTGTCACCTGTGCTCGAGGTCGTTGATAAACCTGACTGTTTTATTCCCGTGATGACATATCTGATCATTTTCCGGAGGTATTTGCTGCTGGCGTAGTTACGCATGCTCAAAAACGCAGAATTGGAGATGACATTGTTTTGTCCGACTCTTTTATGTCACCTGTGTTCACTGAGGAACATTTTGTGTCAGATCCAAAAGATACTGAAAATGTTAGACATGACAGACATTCTGTTACGGCAATAGCTGAGTCTGAAATGTTAGCTGAACCTATTTCTCATGAAGGAATTAAGACTGCACAAAGAGAAGATGTGTCGTTAACTAAATGTTTTTCTGCTGCTGAAAGTTCTAAACCTGATAAAGTCAATGTCAAGTCAAGTCAAGTCAAGTTTATTTGTATAGCGCTTTTCACAATACAGATTGTATCAAAGCAGCTTCACAGTATTAAATTAAAATAATACAACAAAGTTTGTTTCAACAGGAATTTATTGATTGATAAAATTAAATATCCCCAAAATATCCCCAACTGAGCAAGCCAAAGGCAACAGTGGAAAGGAACCGAAAAACTTCATCAAGTGGCCTAATGGTGTCCTAAAACTCCATCAGGTGACCTAATGGAGAAAAAAAAACCTTGGGAGAACCCAGGCTCAGTCGGGGGCCAGTTCTCCTCTGGCACTTATGAGCTATATATATATTACAAATTGATTCAAACAGAAAAAGGGGTCAACGTAGTACATATATATATATATATATGAAAGAGAGAGAGATAGTATGAGCTAGCAGCTACAATCTGTACAATAACAATCCAGCTTACAAGAAACTGTTCTTTGGTGTCAGCAGTCTTGCAACACCACCAAAAATGGTTTATGATGTCCTTCAACCAGTGGAGGAGAATGGACTGTCCTTTCACTTTCGCTGCCTTTTGGAAATAAAACCAAAATACTGAGGTATTCCTTTTCAAACATTGTCCATGTAGAGCTATGAAAATGCATATTTCATCACAATAGTAGACTACAGCCAATGTTTCCCATGAGTCTCTGAAACTGAAGTTTGACATTTTTGATTCTAACCAAAATATTTACTTACCAACTAATAAAATGTGGCAGTACACCTATAATGTATACCACTCATTAAGCTTGCAGCAGCAAATTTTTTGGCCAGATTCTTGGCACCGTGCCACATGTCCAGACTGTGATGAATCCCAAGGTCTTTGTATCTGCTTTGTCTGGGTCTGTGAAGTGTGAAATCATTGCATCTCATAACATCTCTTTTTGCAATATTTGTATTCGTATACATTTTATCAGAGGAGCACTTACTCATAAGGGCTCCAATCTGGATATGAGCATCTGTGCAGATCTCCACAAGCTTTTTCTCTCTGGAAAGCTTGTCCACAGTACGGATAAATCCCTCCTTCTCCATGATATTGGAGTTCCACGATGTCTGCGTCTTGTCTTTTATGGCTACATGAATGATCTCCTGGGTGTCAAGCTCCATCGTGGTGTAGCTGCAGTACTGGGCACAATGCCCTGGTGAATCATTTCTGCCATCCCCTGTAAAAACCCAGGCATATTTCTTACAAATTTTATATATAAGAATCGGTCATTACATATTCATATACAATTTTAAAATACAACCTAGCACCACAACGTCTTTCCCTTGAAGGCGACAGATGGACTCGGAATTCCTTTCTTCCCAGTATTCCTTTACTGTGTCAACACAGTATGTGTCCTGGATTGTAAAAAATGTGTTTTGGTTCACCATGCCCATGTTCCTGAATTTAAACAATAGGGAAACCTCCCCATAGTTATTCCCCGACAACAAAATGCTTTATGAAAGAAGGAAATCCCTTAGCTTGCATCCCAAACTTCAACACGGGCTGGGAATTCCATCTCCACAGGGACAGGCATGTCCATTGGAACAAATCTAAAATTCAGAGAAGATGAATGGATTTGAAATATGCAACACTGTCACAAGAAATTTGCATGGTATTGCTAACAGTTGTATTACGTTGTTACTGCCAAGACTTACCCATTCCGCACTCATTGCTGTGCCCTTAGAAGTGATGTTTATGTGAAAGGGGGCAACACTGTCACACACCAGACCAGTCCTGAGAACATCTGTACATCTGTCCTCCGGCAGCTTCATTATTGTGAGAAGCTGCCTCAAGCAGGTCTCATACAACTCTGCCGCTCGGACACTGATGATGCCATCTACACACTGGACCTTCAAAGGTGGAATTGGGAACTCAAAACTGGGTAAGGGCTCATCAGTCGGGTCTTCATGAGCAGAAAGATCATGCACAGTTTCATCAAGCCCAATGACAGGATGATGGTCAACAGACTGCACTGTCTTTAATGCTCCACCCATTCTGTGGAGGCAGAACACACAGGGACCATGTAAAAATGTATGACAAAACAACACAAAACATGACAAAGTAACAACAGATGAGCACACACTGTATAGAAATTGGTGGAAGATGCTCTTCGTCGGAGCTGTCATCACTCTCTCCATCATCTCTTTGATGGAATGCTGATCCTTCATCTGTCCAGTCAATTCTGTAAGAAATAACATATTCAGAAAATAATAAATTCCACACAATACAAAATACTAACAGATGTCTATAGGGTGTTCTACTTACACACTGTTCATCAGGTATTGAACACAGTTTCGTCCACATCCTCCTCACAATTTCAGGGTCTTCTGCAATTGCGGCAAGATGCTCATCTCTGTTGTTATCAAACAATAATATCACATAGAATCAACATAATTGTTTTTTTGCAGTGACTTACCTATCTGTCCCACTAGAAATCCTGGACACTGCTGGAGCAGTACTTGAGATTACTTGAGAGTGTTTTACCTTCATTGGAGTTGATGTGACTGCTCTCAGTTCTCTCCCATAGCTGGTGTTACGTGTGCCGCGCTACGTAATTTTTGTTCTTGCGTATGTTGCTGCATATGCGTGTCGTGTATGTCTGTGTGCTTTATTTGTTTCAGGTGTGAAGCTCGATTGGAGAGTCTGCCTGTCAATCTGCTAACGTAGGATGCTGACGTCTGGAATAGCGCCACCAATCGCCTGTCACCGTGCAGTTTATGAATGGCTCTAACTTCACTGGCGACAGTCGAGAGACTCTGGGAAAGAGTACACTTTGTGAGGACGTTTCTCTCGTTCGAGAGACCAGTCTGAGAGACTGATCAGTGTCTGGGGTTCGCTGCTTTTATGATCTGGCAGTTAGATCAGTTCTCTTTGTTTGTGCTCGAATGTGTTGTGCTTTTGATACGTGCTGGAGGTGCTGCTAAATGTTTGTTGCTTTCATGAAATCTTAATATCTGTTCACCGTCCAACCTTGTGTAGACTGGTGGGAGAGGTTATGAGTCAGGTAAGCAGGTCGCGACCTACATTTGCACACGTAGTTTTCTGTGAGCACGAAAGTCGTTGTCCACTGTTCAGGAAAGCATGAAGAAATGGTATGATAAGAAAGCTGTTGTGCGTGAAATTCGACCTGGCGATGAAGTTTTGGTACTGTTACCAGTACCAGGTTCGGTTCTGACCGCTCGTTTCTCTGGTCCGTACAAGGTATCAAAGAGATTGAGTGAGACTGATTTTGTAATAAACACACCTGACCGCAAACGGAAATTTCGTACATGCCATATTAACATTTTGAAATTATATTGTTTCCAAAGGCGTCTGAGAAATTTGTGGAAGAGAAAAAAAGCTTGCTGCTCTTCCTAATGATGTTTTAGCTGTTGTTGCGGTGCCTTATTCTACGGTAGTGAATGTTGAGGTGTTGCCGCTTTCTTCTGGTGAGTGTGATTCTGATGATGGTGTTACACTTCGTAATGATTTATCAATGTGTGGTAGACTTTTGAATTCTGAAGTTCTGAAAAACTTGTCCGGAAACCTTGATCCTTGAACCTTGCAGACTCAAACGCATGTATTACAGCATGATATTCAAGTGACATGTAATTCTTCCATCAAGCAACATGCTTAACGTGTGAATAGTTTTAAACATTCTTTGATGAGGACTGAGGTTGATTAGTTGTTGAGGAATGACCTAGCTTAACCTAGCTATAGTCCGTGGAGTTCTCCTTGTCTTCTTGTTCCAAAGTCTGACGGTACATTCAGGTTTTGCACAGATTACCGAAAAGTAAATTCTGTGACTGTACCGGATAGCTATCCTCTTCCCAGGATGGAAGACTGCATCGATAAACTTGGGTTCTGCTAGGTTTGTGACGAAATTAGATTTGCTGAAAGGGTATTGGCAAGTGCCATTGACCGCTCGAGCTGCGATATTTCAGCTTTCGTTACTCCGGATTACTTCCTGCAGTACCGGGTTATGGCATTTGGGCTGCGAAATGCCCCGGCAATTTTTCAGCGCCTTGTAAACATTGTATTGTCAGGAGTTAAAAATTTTAATGCATACCTCGATGATTTAGTGATCTATTTTTTAGATTGGCCTGAGCATTTGACTGTTCTTCGGACAGTTTTTGAAAGATTGGCTGACGCTTCCCTGACAATTAATCTGGCTAAGTGCGAATTCGTTAAAGCAACGATCACCTATTTGGGCAAAGAAGTAGGTCAAGGTCAAGTCCGCCCTGTTAGTGCCAAAATATCTGCTATTGCTGACTTTCCTATTCCAACGACAAGACGAGAGTTATGTCGGTTTTTAGGTATGGCTGGTTACTACAGAAGTTTCTTCTAAATTTCTCCACTGTAGTACATCCTCTGACCAGTTTGTTAAGCCCAGCGAATGCTTTTATTTGGACTGACGCATGTCAACAAGCTTTTGAAGGCGCAAAATTGTTGTTGACCAGTGCACCTGTTCTTGCTGCTCCGGACTTTACACTTTGTTTTAAATTGGAAATTGATGCTAGTGCTTTAGGCATGGGAGCTGTTCTTATTCAAGAAGATGATGTCGGTTTTGAGCATCCAATTTGTTACTTTTCTCGAAAAGTCAACCGAGATCAGCAAAATTATTCTACAATTGAGAAGGAAGCTTTAGGTCTAATTCTGGCATTGCAATTCTTTGAGGTTTATGTGGGTTCATCTGTTCTGCCTGTTACTGTGTACACGGACCACAATCCGTTAGTGTTCTTGTCCAGAATGTACAATCACAGAATGCTGACACCTTATCTAGAGCTTAAATACTGCTTCAGGTTGAGTTTTAATGGGGTGAGTGTTACGTGTGCCGCGTTACGTAATTTTTGTTCTTGCGTATGTTGCTGCATATGCGTGTCGTGTATGTCTGTGTGCTTTATTTGTTTCAGGTGTGAAGCTCGATTGGAGAGTCTGCCTGTCAATCTGCTAACGAGGATGCTGACGTCTGGAATCGCGCCACCAATCGCCTGTCACCGTGCAGTTTATGAATGGCTCTAACTTCACTGGCGACAGTCGAGAGACTCTGGGAAAGAGTACACTTTGTGAGGACGTTTCTCTCGTTCGAGAGACCAGTCTGAGAGACTGATCAGTGTCTGGGGTTCGCTGCTTTTATGATCTGGCAGTTAGATCAGTTCTCTTTGTTTGTGCTCGAATGTGTTTGTGCTTTTGATACGTGCTGGAGGTGCTGCTAAATGTTTGTTGCTTTCATGAAATCTTAATATCTGTTCACCGTCCAACCTTGTGTAGACTGGTGGGAGAGGTTATGAGTCAGGTAAGCAGGTCGCGACCTACATTTGCACACGTAGTTTTCTGTGAAATGTATTAGATGCACTAGTGTTAGGAGTGGTGCTAATTATGTATGTTTTTGTTTTAGTTAATATAGTTTAGTTATAGCGTCTCGTACGCTGAAGATGTTTATTTCTACCTTTTTTGTTGATAGTTAGTTTAGTTCGTTAACTTTAGTTAAAGGGGCTTTTTGTCATATTCAGTTTTTGATTTAAGCACCACTCTCTTGCTCCTTCCTCTCCACCAGATTGTTTTTGATTTTTGCTCGTCCTTGTTACGTTGTACAAACTGTAAATACTCATTACTTTATTCATTACTTTATTCCTTTATTAATACTTCACTTTATTGCAGTTGAAGAATTTAAATCTTTCAACTAAGTTATGGTTTGTTGTCTGTTCCTTTTCAATTGCAATTCCAGTAACTGTATTGACACACACATGCAAAACTTTTGTTACGTCTAATAATGTTCCTAGACAAATAACATCTAATTAACGAGGGACGTAACACTGGACAAAAAAGAGCAGTACATGTTAGAATGCCTGACAAAACCACAAACAATAGAGTGCATTCCTTTTATGACAGTGAAAATGTTTTTTATTTTTGGGAGATGCGTACCCTGATAGCAATAGAGTCCGGGCGGATCTGCCCTCAAGCCGCCAGGTCCGCTGTTCTTTCAGACTCAATTCGGCCATGCGCACAGAACATGCCCCGCCTCCTGACAGCGCACCGTCAACCCGCGGACTCGCTACATACGCTGGGCGGACCTGCTGACCAAACGCGCCTATTTCAATGGTCGCCATCATCACTGAATCATTCTCCGCACTGTGGAAAAGCTACAAGCTTTTCCAAGGTCGACAAGCACGGAACACGGTAAGAATAGTTCAAATATGCTTTATTTGTACAGTTACTTAGCCTGTAACATTACCGCGCATACCGTTCAACATACCGATGATTTTATTTCTGAAATGATTGTGGCAAACCAAGTTAGCAAATTGTCATTAGCGTAGATTTGAGTAAAAATGTATTTGATAATTAATAACTTGAGTAAAAAGCTATTTGGATGGTATTCTTTCTCTCTGGGAGGTTGTGTGATTTATTTAACGTTAGCTGTCCGAATTTTTATCAAACCCTGAGCGCATTATTTTCTCCCCTCCAGTAAAATGTCAGGCGAGACATTATCATGTTAGGCCTAACGTTACCTACTTTTTTTCACTGAATTTCTGGTAAATCGTGTCCATTTTTGTTTACATTTTGACAGGTCCACCACCCCATGTAATGTTGTTTCAAAAAAATAATTAATATTATATGATACTGTGTGTGTGTGTGTGTGTGTGTTCTGTTGCAGCTTACAGTTCGTTCAAGTGCTGTTTTTGGAGTTTCATCTTTTCCGGACATCTGAGTAAAGTAAGATTAAACACTGTTGCAACTTGATTTAGCCAAATATTTTGTCAAATACTGACACTGGTCCACACTACAGCATTTATATTGTCAAGTGTTAAAAATTTGCAAATTATCAACTTGACGATGCAGCACTGGCCCAATCGGGCAGGTGACAGTTCCTGCAACTGGCCCAAGTGTCTTTCACGCTGGCCCCGGGCCATCGGGCAGTCCTTATTGTCGAGCCCTGCTGTATAATTATTTTTGAAAACATTACAATTTAGGTTATTTTCCACAACTCACTGGTTGCAATCTGTATTTTGTGTTTCTGTTACGTTTCTTTTAGATAAAATGAATAGAAAAACTGTACCTGTCTCCAGCTCCACCTTAAGACGGATGACCCATGTAGACGTAGATAAACGACTTAAACAAATTAGGGATGACTGCACAAATTTGACTTAGTTTCAGATGACAACAGATAGGGAACTTGTAGATGTCAATAGAGAGTTTTTTGAAGACCGTACAGACAATCCAACTTGTTCAGAAATTGCAACTGGAGGTTGGCATGGAGGTAGATGCAGACATACAGCAGGGTTTCGTGGTTGGCAGCTGTGATAGGCCGATTCAAAACATTCAGATAATGAACTGTCTGAGACATTTTCACTCTCTGACAGCATTTCCAACTGGCCATACACTTTGGCATTTCTTTGGTTGCTTTGATAGCACTATTGTGCATTCTTCGCATTTGCCATCCTGATCTTCCGAAGGATGCTAGAACCCTCCTTAGGACTAAAACAAAGTACACTATCATAGAAAGAGCTGGGGGACAGTACCACTAAGTTGGTATTCTGTCATCACTTAAGAGTACGCTGTCTAAATACATACACACACTGGCAGACAGTTTCAGTTTGAAGTTGCAAATTAACATAGATGGACGTCCTTTGTTCAAGAGCTCTAGTCTGAAACTGTGGCCCATTCTTGGACTGCTACTGAGTGTTCTCCTGTGAAAGAACCAGTAGTGATAGGTTTGTTCTGTGGATCAAAGAAACCAAGCTCAGCAAAAGAGTTTCTTTAAGATTTTGTAACTGAGTTACAACTGACATTTGATCTATTTCTTTGACATAGAGGGTAAGACATTGAAGCTTGAGCTGGACACAGTCATTTGTGACACATCAGCCAGGTCCTTTGTTAAAACACAAAGAGCCATAATGGCTACCATGGTTGTGACAAATGTTCTCAGCCTGGTAAATACATTAACAGACGCATGACATACCCATGTACAGACTATGCTCTAAGGAAAGTCATACATTTGAAAGCATGGTCGATGAGATTCACCATCATGAGGGGCCACATCCATTTAATGGCTGTAGTGTTGGCATGGTTTCACAATTCCCTCTAGATTATATGCATTTGGTTTGTTTAGGGGTGGTTAGACGTTTGTTGAACATTTGGCTCAGGGGTCCTTTGAATTTCAGATTACCTGCAAACATAATTGAAAGAATGTCCGCTAAACTGGTAGAAATGCGTCCCTATATTCCTGTGGAGTTTGCTCGAAAGCCCAGATCGCTGAGGGAATTAGATCGCTGGAAGGCCACTGAATTGAGGCAGTTTCTGCTGTACACGGGTAGTAGTATTAGTACCTTTCTGGACCGAAATATGTACAGCAATTTCATGCTACTCTTCTCTGGTATTGCTATTTTAGTAAGCCTAGACTATCCTGCCACACACAGTATAATCATACCTTGCTCCGATCTTTTGTTTCACACTTTGGGGAAATATACGGCAAAGATCAACTTGTGTATAATGTACATGCTTTGGTCCATCCGGCAGATGAAGTACAACAACATGGTTGTCTTGACTCATTTTCTGCATTTCCCTATGAAAGTTACCTACACAAGCTAAAAAGGATTGTCAGAAAACCAGACTTTCCCCTTGCCCAAATTATTCCTCGATTGTCTGAGATGAGAATTACTGACACTCCTTTAAATGGTGGCTCTTTTAAAAAACAGCACTTTGTTGGGCCACTTGTAGATGGGTTGTCAGTGAAAGCACAGTATGGTGAGATGGCCTGTGACAAGTGGACTGTTAAAGTTTCAACCAGGAATAATGTCTTTGTCATTGGAAACGAGATTTGCATTATACATAACATTGTGGAATGCAGTGATGGAGTCTACGTAGTGTACAAAGAATTTTCAGAAAAGTCTTTGTTCTTCACTTACCCATTCAAATCTGACTATCTGAATATCCATACTATTTAAGAAACACTGGATATACGTAAGTGTGTTTAAGCTTCAGAGCTTGTCCAAAAATGTGTTGTTTTACCCATAGGGATGGTTTTGTGGCCATACCCTTATTTCATACATTTTAGGAATATCTCTACAGGTAAAAGGTTTAGTTCATCCAAAAATTACTAATATTTTACTAATTTTATGATTATTTACTCACTCTCATGTTTGTTTGTTTTTTTTCATTATTGGGTGAACTAAAACTTTAAGGTTAAAGAGGCTTATCATTTTTTTTTAATTGGGTGAACTAAAACTTTAAGGTTACAGAGGCTTATCAGTTTTTCTTTATATATAATTACCAGTTAAAAGGTAAAGGCATTTTCATTCATTTTTTTCCTCGGGAGAATGGTAGTGGTAGTATTGATGATAGTTTTAGTTTTAGCTCTTGTGTTCTAATATTAGCAGTAAGAATTGATGCGGTTGCACATTAGTTTTGACGACAGGTGTTTATGTAGAATTAGGACTAGACACAGTGACAAATGTTTCACCATGCATCATCACAAACACTGCAGTCTGAAACTGGATAACAATTAACTGGAAGTACTTTACTGTAAGTTGCTTGTTCAATGTGTTCAAGTCATTTTTGTTTATGTAGCACTTTATACAATACATATTGTTTTGAAAGAAACTTCACACTAAGTTGACAGTTCATTGTTGATTCAGTTGAGTTCAATAAGGCCACATTTACACTGCAGGTCTTGATGCCCAATTCCGATTTGTTGACCATATCAGATATATATATATATTTTTTGGACTAGCTTACATCATCTTTTAAAAGTGACCCATTTGAAATTACACCATGCACTTGGTGAAATAACCCAAGGTAGACGTACTGACCTGTTCTTATTTCTCTGGTGCTGTTGTTTGTTACTTTCCTTCTCGGTTTAGGATGTTCCACTTAATTGAGTTCCTGGTAAACAAAACCGAAGCAGTGGTGCCACAAAAGTGGTGCAGTGATGGAGTTTTCTATTGGCCAAACTACAAAAATGTTGAAAGAGTAAACAGGACAGTGAAACATTCAGAGGAACCTGGACCTGACTGGAAATCATATGATGCTAGAGTTATTAACTCATGTGGAATGCAATTTATTTATTTATTAAAAATCAAAATGGCTATTGTAAGCAAATATCAAAGTATTTTGCCCTTATGTTATTGGGAGGAAAATCCTTTTAATCCGTCTCATATTGTTCTGTTGTCTATAGTTCTGTCCTTTTTACTCGGTTAATTTGAAGGTCTACTGAAGTTTAACATGTAGGCTATTTAATTTTTAGATGACTACTTTGTGGCACGACAACTCTTGAAGAAGGCTCTAAAGTGTAACACATCAGATCTACTGTCTGAAGAGGAAGAGGAGGAGATTCGGCCAAAAAGAAGGCCAAAGCCAATGTTAGTATACGTATATTATCCTTTATATTCTACATTAACTTTTTGGCCTCTATATTTTCTCAAACCGACAACCACCACACAGGTACAGCCAGCTGAAATGGAGTTAAATGGTCAGTATGTTTCCTGGTTTCTAAGAGACACTATTCTTAACCAATTGACCCTTCGCAGGGAGCTTGATTAACATGCCCAATCATACTTCGCCATCCACCATTTTGTCCGACAAAGCAGTCAGGAGGGTTAGTAGATTAACATGGGAGGAATGTTAATTGTTATTTGAACTTGAAAAACGGAGTGTACTGATGCCTTTCCGCGGTTAAAACGACATTCCTTCTTATGTTCATTCATGTTTATTTGGTGCCATAAATTAACTAGAAGGAAGAGATGTTCTGTTCATGAGCAGCTTTAACTGATGATCTACATCAATCTGTCAGATACATTAAAGAGCCACAAAATGGTATTTGTTTAAATTTCAAAAAAAAAAAAAAAAGACCAAATTTGAAAGGTGACACTGTTTAATATCAAAAGTAACCTGGTCTGTCCTGTCCTGTGCGCAGTGTCCTCTCTGCTCCGTGATGTATTTTTCACTGTGTGAGAACATGGTGTGGCGTGAGAGTGGCGTAGCTTGCCGGACATAGCAACAGTAACTAAAGGGGGCGGGTCTTTGCGAACGGTCAATTACAATGATTTACAACTTAAGTTCTTAGGCCAGTGAAAATGTTTATGTAATTACATTTATGGATTTGGCAGACGCTTTTATCCAAAGTGACTTACATTACATTTCAAGGTACACATTTAGATTCCTATCAGTTCTTGCTTCCCCTGGGAATCGAACCCCATGACCTTGGCGTTGCAAGCGCCAACACTCTACTGTTTGAGCTACAGGAAGGCTTTACATTAATTATTATTAATAAGAGCATCTGCAGATCAAGATAAGATGTTTACTGCTTATTGTTGTTTTTTAACCTATTTTATAGTCATTCTTGGGAGACTCTGATGACAGCGAGGAGGAAGGTGCTCATAAAAAGAGACCCAGGGGTCCAACCAAACTCTTAACATAACCACCAGCTCCTGTTATCTCACCACCACCTTTTATCCCAAGTAGCGGCACAGCTGCTCCACCTCCACCCATTTCTCCACCTCACTGTTCACAGAGACCAGCAGAAGAGCAAACCCATTCTGCAAGTAGGGTCTACAGACCTAGCATTAACAATCTATTCAAATATAATTTGCCGACGTGTTTTATTCATATCAGACACACACGTAGTGTAAGTAACTATAAAGTTTACTCTATTTTTCTCCCAGTTCACCGGCCACTTACATGTATTTCGGGAGAAACCGATGAATTCATGTGTTGTAAACCCGACTGACAGGACTCTCTGAACTGTGGCGCAAAGAAACATGGTGGCGCCCATCTTACATTATAGATCAAGATCAAAATGATTTATAAAGGTTTTAAACAATAAAACACACTCACTTGCACGTATTTGAGAATCAGAATATCAGATAGTTGTTGACATGGTAAGCAAGTTTGTGAATATTTTGAATACAAAAGGAAAAACAATATAAAAGTGATACATTTATCATATACAGTAGACATATTATTATTTTTTTAATTAGAAATCAATTTCACATCACCTGATTCCTAAGATGATTCATGTCTGTGAAACTCATTCCACACTGAAGGCATAAAACAGTTCTCTCATACATGAATCCTCATCTGGTACTTAAGTGTTTCTTTATATCTAAACGTCTTTTCACAGTGACGACACTCAAACGGCTTCTCCAGTGTGAATGTTCATGTGCCTGTTGAGGATTAATTTTCGGTTGAAACTTTTTCCACTCTGTTGGCAGGTCAAAAGCTTCTCTCCAGTGTGAATTCTTAAAGTCGGCATGAAACGGAAGTTGAGATAGTCATTTTTTCCTTGTTGTGACGTATATCCGAGTGAAACGGCTTCTGAAATTAGAAAAAAATTTAGGGCGGGGCTTGATTTCGTCATTGGGAATTGATTGGATCGTTGGAGGTTGGGCGTAGCAAACAAAATGGAGGCAGATTTGAATGCCAGTTTACAGTCAGTTGTGGAGGATTTTTCTCCACCGGACTCCCCACCGGTACCCTCCCATGCCCATGAAGGATTTTTTATTGAGGAGCCCGGCAACGAGGACGAGCAGGACGAGGACGAGCAGCTACATTTTCAAGTATTAACTAATTGTTAAGTAATATGCCATTTTGGTTTTGACATCCACACTAAGCCATGGATTTCAATTTCCAACCATCTACAACCAAGATTTCACTGAGTCGATGAACCTTGTTGTTCATGGCACAGGACTATGACAGGTTAAGCTTGAGGTCGTGGAACACTGAAAACATGCGGTCGAGCTTTGTTATTTCATAACACTGTGTCTAGACTAGACAAAGACAACAGAACGTCCATTATAGTCAGTGATACTACACTGGATGTGGCGCGACACTACACGACAAAACCCTGACAGTAAACTGATGCAACACTCTATTCCTGACGTACTCCAAGCTCTTGTGCTAGTTCTGTTACGAAGGACAAATGGACTTGCGAGGTCTGTCATGTCCAGTGTGGCAGATGGTCTCGTCCAGTTTAAACACAGTGTAACAGCGTCAGGAGTTCAGTTTCTGTGTGCTGATATTTGTGTGCAGCCCATGAACTCACCCATCCTTCACTCACATTCACCGACATTCCATTCACTGCATGTGCAAACTGTCAAAACCCATAAATGGCATATTACTTAACAATTAGTAACTTAATAGTCATGTGCCTCAACAAGTAAAGTCATAACATAATGATACATTTGCAAATCATTAGTTAATGATTAATTAAAGCAGACAACTGGAAGTTGAAGTACATTGCCTTGACCAATTGTGGTAATTAACGCATTGATTTACACTATTAGTTAATAAAATAAGTTATTAAGGAATGAATACATTATGACACATTTAATTCATAACAATTCATATATTACTTAATCTATTAATCATTTAGAATCTTTATTAGTTTCTGATGCAGTAATCATTAATTAATGGTTTAGTTCTTTATGAGTCATACATTAACACATCATTATCTGTGCATTAGTTAAGTATGAATTAATGCTTATTAGTGCACCTGTATTGTAAAGTGTTACCACATTTGCATTATAAAAAAATCAATAATCCATATTCACCTTTCATATTTCACTTCCAAAATATTCAAACTGTTTAAAAATACAAGCTATAATATTCAACAGGCATTTTTCGGTCCATTTTATTTCGCTTTGCAAATTCGCTTCCACAAATTCAGTGGTTCAAATTCGATAGTAAATTCAACATTGACATCCAGGAACTGCAGGAGAAGCAGTAGATTACCGAGCATACTCTCCATCTGCTGTTAGTCGACCTCAACAGCAGGTGGTGCAAAAGCGCGTGTTGTTGACGAAGACCAGAGCAACAGTTAGAACAAGCCATTCATTCATAAAACTCATTTACAGCAATGTAAGTGTATTTGTGATTATTATTTGCTGTCCAACAAATAAAAAACAGATATAATACAAATGAGCAAATGATAAAGCTTGGGTTGCTGAATATAGATCCCTTACTTCAAAAGCACTTATTGTTAATGACATGATTACAGACTATAATCTAGATGTGCTGTGTTTGACAGAAACCTGGCTAAAACCAAACGATTGCATTACTTTAAAAGAGACCACCCCGCAAGATTACTGTTAACATGAACCTCGTCTGAAACGCAAAGGGGGAGGTGTTGCTGTAATTTATAGTAATATTTTTAGAATTACTAAGAAGTCTAGTTTCAAATATAATTATTTTAAAGTGTTGGTGCTTAATATAGCAATATATAGTGTAAATGATAAATCACGTTTGAGACTTGTGCTGGCTACTGTAGCCATTTGTGCTCGCTAAAGTAAGTATGGTGCCACCAATAATTTGCTGACTTTCTATCAGAGTTAGTACTGGTTGCAGATAAAGTCATAATTGTTGGTGATTTTAAAATACATGTAGATAACGAAAAAGATGCATTGGGACTAGCATTTAAAGACATTCTTAACTCTATTGGAGTTAGACAACATGTGTCAGGACCTGCTCATTGTCGTAATCATACCCTAGATCTAATATTATCACACGGAATCAATGTTGATGCCGTTGAAATTCTGCAGCAGAGCGATGACATCTCAGATCATTATCTAGTCTCATGTAAACTTAATTTAGCCACGGCTGCAAAGCCAACTCCGTGTTGCAAATATGTTAGACCTATCACTTCTGCCACTAAAGATTTCTTTATTAATAATCTCCCTTATCAGTTTCAGCATTTCAGCATCCCAGATATCTTAGATGAACTCGATATTGCGACAGAAAATATTAACTCTCTCTTTTCCAGCACTTTAGACACAGTTGCTCCGTTGCACTTAAAGAAGATTAAAGAAAATAGTCCAATGCCGTGGTACAACGAGCACACTTAAGAGAGCAGCCAGAAAAATGGAGCGCAGGAAGAAAACAAAACTAGAGGTATTTTGCATTTCATGGAAAGAGATCTCGATTGCATACAGAGAGACCTCAAAAGCTGCTAGATCTGCTTATTTTTCAACCCTATTAGAAGAAATAAACAAAACCCTAGGTATTTATTTGAAACAGTGGCTAAACTAACGAAAAATAAAGCTTCAAGCCCAGAAGTTTCCAAGCAGTATGAACTTAGATTAGAAGATGAAGAATTCGCTAAACTTGTTAAATCATCTAAATCGACAACATGTATGGTAGACCCTAACCGACTAAGCTACTGAAAGAGATGCTTCCAGAGGTCATAGATTATGGAAGTAAAAATAAAAAATGCCAAATGTTTTTGAAACAAAAAAGCCTGTTGAATTGCACTTCTTGAAAAAAATAGGCATTGCATTAAACATGCTTGCATTTTAATGCATTGTATTTTTAGGGCTTGCATTTTTATGGGCTGAAATTCAACATGGTTGAATATTTAAGCTGTGAATATTTCAATTAAAAACATTTCAAACACATTTTCGGTAACACTTTACAATACGGGTGCACTAATAAGCATTAATTCATGCTTAACTAATGCACAGATAATCATGGGTTAATGTATGACTCATGAAGAACTAAACCATTAATTAATGATTACTGCATCAGTAACTAATAAAGATTCTAAATGATTAATAGATTAAGTAATATATGAATTGTTATTAATTAAATGTGTCATAATGTATTAATTG